>OY757923.1:16035507-16505507 GCA_963585895.1 Sepioteuthis lessoniana
AAATTAGTCATGGTAATCTTTTTGTGACTATTTTCCATTCTTATTGTAGCAGTAGTTTATTGACTGAACTATTTGACTCTGGGAGTGGAACGGTGAGATTCCTTTGCCCAGCATCAAGTGAAGTGCACTGTTGACCCACTTTTTGATTCATCCACCTTGCTTCCCATCCACCATGTTGCATCCCACGGTTTCCCATGCTATATGCTTGTATATCTTATATAGTACTCTCCTCTTTCAGTGTCTGTTATCCAGTGACAAGCCAGAGCAAAGTAACTGATTATCAAGGCAGCATGTTTGATTATCGCAGAGTTTGATCTCTTCAGTTTTTGTAGTTTTATTGTCGCAGAGTTATACATTTCTGGAGCTACATATGAATACACCACAGGTGGTTGCCAAGTCGGCCATAGCTGCGGAATACGCTGACCTTCTCTGCAGAGGTGCAAGACTTCCCTAACTCGTTTCCTGGATATGACACTAAACAATCTGATGGTGAGGTTCAAGTAATGTTGGAGCTTTGGGGAATGCGAAGTATCCCTTCATTGCCATCACTCCCAGGTCCACTCTTGCTCAGAGTCGTAGCACCTGATAGGGTCTTATCAATGGGTCAAATAGAACTAAACTGTGTACTTATGCTAAACTGAATTGCTTGAAATGGGACTGTTTTGACATTGTGTGTAAACTAAAACTTATTCTTCTACTGACGTGAATTGTTTGAAACTTATATCAAAATGACTTAATTCGGCGTTAAATAACCCGAAAAGGTTGATACTCCGTAAAACAAACGAACGAAACAACCAACCAGTCAGAGATGGTTGACCAACAAAGACTTACATACATTAACTCTATCTAGACACCAGACATAATCAAGAGAATCTGCCAGTAGTGATGAATGATAAGGATGGATTGAGAGATAGATAGAGAGAGAGAGAGAATGTGTGTGTGGGGGGGAAGAGACTCCACGCAAGCATCACAAATTGATGATGATAATCATCATGGTGAATATTTATTTTATGTAAAATATTCTGTAATATTTGTGAGATATTAGCCAAAATATCTAAAATATTGATATATAACTTTTTTTAATGACTCACAAATGAGATGATATGCAAGTCAATATAACGCCGAAGTACCCCAACCACAAAAAAAATTGCAACATGTTTTTGTGGTTTTATGTCAGATTGGGTCTACTCTACATTATACTACAAGTTGGACAAGATTGTAGTATAGGAAAGTTTCAAATTTCGAAGTTGAACATTTTCGACTCACAAGCTATTTTCCATTACGTTTTAAAACACTAACTCGGTCAGTTTTCATGATAAACCAATAAATCTTGCATTTTTACCCATGTTTTCAGGGTTGCCAGGGATGTTGAATCACCCCTTATACCATATCAATGGTTACCCCTACCCCTTCCCTCAGCCACTTCTACAGAGTGGACCAAAAAGTGCCGCAATTTTGGTATGGATCCCAGGTTATATGATGTGAATTTGCTATTAAAACCTGCCCCCCTTGGAAATAAGAGGAGGATGTACTGCGTTTTTGGCCCACCCTGTCCTGTTGCACTCATCAAAACTGATATCAATACAACAGTTGCGCCAATGGAGGATACGTATCCAATAACCGTCGAACTGGAACTAGCAGCCGCATTAGATTTAATCCCAGCAAGTTTGCGGTTCTTTTTGCAACATTTGTTTGTTGGGAAGGATACGTCTAGAAAGATTGCTGGCATTGAACAAGTATTCGTTTAAGCAATGCGTCCAAGAGCTGTCATTGCGCCTCTAAAGCTTGGTGTCGCGTTGCAAATGCACCATTTGTATAGATCACGATTCTTGATTGATAGTCTTTCAACCATGGGATTTGCTTCATCATATCAAGAGGAACATGTTCACTTGCTCCAGATGAGTCAGGCGGTGACATGGAGATTATTAGTCAGTCCCTGTTGTTTGCAGGAGACAACGCGGATCATAACATTATAACAAAGGACGGAAAGGGTACCTTCCATGGGATGGGAATGATCTCAGCCACCACACCAGAGAGCAAGTTAGTCACGACAAAAAACGGCCGACTTGAAACTTGTCGAAATGACGAAAATCGACATTATAGATTATCGCTTTTCAAAGCATGTCAACTGTTGCTTAGAATTTCTGTCGGTCCCATACACATATGATGTCTGTGATTGCAAAGTGGACATTTTTGGGGAAATTTCTTTTCGCTTCCACAAGAGTACACCCAGTTGGCAAGGCATGATGCACTTGCTGCATAAGGAGTACAAATATCCGGGAAAATCTTCGGTACAATTTCTCCCAATGATAGACATGAACCCAGGAGATAAAACCAGTATCTTGTTCACCCTAGATTACCAATGCAGTCTATCGTCAAAACACAACATGCCAACTATCATAACTTTTGATCAACCGCTATTTTGGAAGGTGTCTGAAATCGTGAACGCTGTTACAGATGATTGTCCAATTAGGGATGTGATACTGTTGCTTGGCACCTTCTATACCTTTATGTGTTGGGTGCCATTGGGACTTTCACGGATGGTACTGGACTCAAGGAACTCATGGAGACAATATATGGGAAAAATGCCGTCGTACACATGATGAGCGGAAAGGCAGTGCAACGAGCATTTCGTTGCTACCTGCTGGTGAATCAGTGTCTCACGCGTCAGATTGTTGCCAAGATCATGGAGGATGAACCTGGTTTTCAGGACCAAGTGGAGGAATTTGTGCGATTGTGCATGTTGATGGAGACTGGTGAGTATGATTTAGATTCATTGATGGAATCAGATTTCAGAGACAGAATTCACAACTCTTTAACTGAGAAAAAGGATGACCTAGCAAGGACCTCCAAAACCAGCAAACTATGGGTAAACTATAAGCATATGCTAGGTATAGCTAGGGCACTTGTTCCAGCTGATAAAATGGGATCTTGGGAGATGCATCTCAGTGCTGTCTCAGCCAATATTCGTGACTGCTAGCCATCCGAATTATTTGAAGTCGGCTCGTCTATATCGCCAGAAGATGTATGCCTTGAAAGACAACAATCCTGAAGTACACCAGAAGTTCCACTCTGGGTGGCCCCGATCTTATGATCGAGCAGACACTAATGCGCTCACTCAAAAGCCAAAGCGGGTTGACGCGAGGGAGCGGGATGTCCGAGCACCAGAGAACAGTTTGAGTCATGTCATCCACTATGTTATCCCTTTACAACCTTGCCATGCAAGATCTTACCGAAAGAAATTACGTAACAAGTGAACAACATAAAGAGTTGTCTGCCTCTTGGTTGAAAAGAGATGAGATAGATCTCGGAAAAGTTGCGGAAAAACTAGACAGTGTTATACCGTTTTCAACTGTTGAATCGTTACGCAATATCACCACAGGAATTAATGCCAACGAAGGCGTCAATGTGCGGGACCTTTTCGAAATCGGAAGAGACGTTGTACAAGAAATGGACGGACAATCGGTGTTCTCGTACTCTCACAAACGGAGTTTGAATGCAAAGACTCTAGCATCCAGCAAGAACGTGAAAGTGTCTGCAGATCGTAGCATTGACCCAGCGCTCCTGTTTCAGAGGTTTCTCGTAGTCTCTCAGACGGGAAATCTTCGGCTAGATGATGTCGTGTCCAATTAACTGTGTCTATACCTGATGTCTTTGTTTGAGGGAAAAGGTCTCTTGCGTCAGGCGGACAAACCGCAACTTGCCGAAGCAATCAGAAACTATGTTAAAACAAAATCAGACAGTGGTATGCAGCAAACTGTTCCAGTCACAGAGCACAACGTACCAGACGGAGGATCCCTACTTCACCGTCTGAAATGGAAGGAGGGGAGCACCTACAGTTCTATTGCAGACGATTATGCCTCATTCACTGTCGAAAACTCAGGAAGAGCGACTGTGGTGTTTGATGGTTATGAGGTTGAACCAAGTATAAAGGACTGTGTGCATCAGAGGCGAAGTTGAAAGTTAAATGTAAACAAGGTGAACATAACCGAGGCGATAATATTTTCTGGGAAAAAAGACGACTTCTGGTCGAATGGGTCAAACAAGCAGGCATTGATCCAGCTGATGATGGAACGAATGAAGCAGAAAGGATGTGATGTTATTCAAGCAGAAGGAGACGCTGACGTTGAGATTGCGTTGGCAGCCATCAGTATGTCAGCTTTCAGACCGACAAGCCTTATTAGAGAAGACAGACCTTCTTGTTCTCTTACTGTTTCAGGCAGATGTTTCCAAATGTACTGCACGTTTTCCGCTCTGACAAGATGAAATCCAACGTCTATAATATCAAGGTTCTCAAACAGGTACTTGGTGAAGCAGTTTGCAATGACCTATTGTTTCTGCATGCTATTGTTACTGGATGTGATTGGGTGTTCGGGATTGGAAAGAAGTCGGGGTTCCAGCGAATCATCAAAAGAGAAAAGATAATGAAAGACTGTTCAAAAGCATTCTCTCGACCAAATCAAACGCAGGATGTTGCGGAAAACAATGGTTCTAAGGCAATGATAGCACTGTTCAATGGAGATCAGAAGGACTCATAAGAGTCGATTAGATACAATATGCTCTACAAGAAAGTTGCAAGGGCAAAAATGTTCGTCACGCCAGAACGACTCTTTCCAACCGCCTTTGCCTGTAGATTTCATTCTCTGTGGACTTGCTACCAGGTTATGGAGTGGATAGGATGTAGTGATGAAATGGCACCATCTGAGTATGAATGGAAGGTAAAAGGGGGACAAACTTGTTCCATTGATGACAGACAAAAGTCTTGCTGAAGATGAACTGATTCAGATGATTCACTTCAACTGTTTGGAAGGATGCAATACCCTAAGGTGTACCTGCAGAAGGCATGGACAAGAATGTACCAGTGCATGTGGACATTGCCAAGATGGCAACTGTGACAATATGATTCACTTCAACTGTTTGGAAGGATGCAATACCCTAAGGTGTACCTGCAGAAGGCATGGACAAGAATGTACCAGTGCATGTGGACATTGCCAAGATGGTAACTGTGACAATATGATTCACTTCAACTGTTTGGAAGGATGCAATACCCTAAGGTGTACCTGCAGAAGGCATGGACAAGAATGTACCAGTGCATGTGGACATTGCCAAGATGGCAACTGTGACAATATGATTCACTTCAACTGTTTGGAAGGATGCAATACCCTAAGGTGTACCTGCAGAAGGCATGGACAAGAATGTACCAGTGCATGTGGACATTGCCAAGATGGTAACTGTGACAATATGATTCACTTCAACTGTTTGGAAGGATGCAATACCCTAAGGTGTACCTGCAGAAGGCATGGACAAGAATGTACCAGTGCATGTGGACATTGCCAAGATGGCAACTGTGACAATATGATTCACTTCAACTGTTTGGAAGGATGCAATACCCTAAGGTGTACCTGCAGAAGGCATGGACAAGAATGTACCAGTGCATGTGGACATTGCCAAGATGGTAACTGTGACAATATGATTCACTTCAACTGTTTGGAAGGATGCAATACCCTAAGGTGTACCTGCAGAAGGCATGGACAAGAATGTACCAGTGCATGTGGACATTGCCAAGATGGCAACTGTGACAATATGATTCACTTCAACTGTTTGGAAGGATGCAATACCCTAAGGTGTACCTGCAGAAGGCATGGACAAGAATGTACCAGTGCATGTGGACATTGCCAAGATGGTAACTGTGACAATATGAAAAATGCTCCAGTCATAGATGATGAGGATGAGGAGGAGGAAATGTGAACAACTTTGAAAAAACATTATGACTTATGTGAATTGGGGTGGGATAGGGGTAACCATTGATATGGTATAAGGGGTGATTCAACATCCCTGGAAACCCTTTCATGTGAAAGGTTGACCAAAAAAACATGGATAAAAATGAAAGATTTATTGGTTTATCATGAAAACTGACCGAGTTAGTGTTTTAAAACATAACGGAAAATGTTCAACTTCAAAATTTGAAACTTTCCCATACTACAATCTTGTCCAACTTTTAGTATAATGTAGAGTAGACCCAACCTGACATAAACCCATCAAAAAACAAAATGTTGCAATTTTTTGTGTCAGATGGTGCATTGACCCATCTATGATGGAACTTATTGGATTAACTATCAAATATTTCTTTAAATCTGCCATTTTTATTTTTACAATTATTGGTGGCCTATTCCGACATTATTATTTGAGGAGAAATTTTTTAAAATTTTTTCTAAATAAATAGCATGGTTCCCTCTAAAAAATAATCCATACATAATTTAAGATTGTTATGAATATTCATTTCATGGAATAGGTTCCATCCTATCTGTGAGACATTGTCATGATCTTACATATCATCATCATCATCATCATCAAGTTGTGTTGATACCATGGAGTTTCTCTCTCTCTCTCTCTCTCTCTCTCTCTCTCTGGCTATCCATCCCTATCGTCCATCGCTTCTAGAATGTCTCCTAGACTACATTCAGTGTCTGTACAGAGCTGATACATGTAAGTCGTTGCTGATTGGTCAAAACTGGTGCATTCATATGTAGGAGTCCATAAAAAATATCGCTTATGAGTTTGTTCTTACTTTTCCAGTAGTACTCTGTATGTCTTCTTTGTCTTCCTTGGATGGTTTGAGAGGTGGATAGTAAGTGGACTTAAAGCTGCAGTTTTGTGGAGTGCTGCTTACAGGATTTGTTCAAAAAAGCACATAGCATTCTTGTATTGTTCCCATGTAGCTTTTTTCCATGCTTTTCATTAGCATCCAAGTGGTGCATCCATGCAGTAGTACTGAAACAGCCTCAGCAGTTTTTTAAATGCCTTATAAATGGGATAATGGAGTCTAAAGTAAGTATGCCATAACCAAATTCATACTTAAGGAGTGTAGGATACTAAAAGAGATAAACAAACTCTTATAATAAGGCCTAAAACTTATCATAGTTCCTGCTCCCTTGTCACGTGTAGACTTCATTCAAATTTCATTTCTAATGAAACCAACTATTGACAAACATGTAAATTCGATTTTCTGTATTGTCTTCTTTACTTATATATATATATATATATATATATATATATATATATATATATATACATTTGTCTGGAAAATCATTGTACAAAGGATTGTCAGTGACTTTAAATCAAATAATTCTGTTAAATAACTATTCCAATTTGATAATAATCATTTGTTTTCAAACATTTATATTGTTTCAAGTATTTCTATAATCAATAATTTGTTAGATCATTTGTTCCCAAGTGACTCATGATGATAATCCTCAGTAAAAAAGTGGATTAACCAAATTTCTAACTGACTGGGAAAAATTTATCAGAACAATAACAAATTCATGATATAAAAATATAAATGATAAATCTCTTTTTTGTAATGCAAATTTATATATTATATTAGTAATTAACATTGTACTTACTTATAATGGTCAGTAAGTTAGGTTGGTTGGCTGCTTGGTTGGGTTTTATTGCATATTAAACCTAGTCAGTTATTTAGTGTCAAATTTTACTTTGTTTTCTTTGCTTAATGACATATCAACCTTCATGGGTTATTTAATAGCAAAGCCATCCTTGTAGAAGAACAACAATGAAACTATTTAATCCATAGCTGGGCACTGCCAAACTCTGTTTATATATATAGGTTAAATTTGATTTGTAAATCAATAGTTTATGGGTGATGTTATTTTTAAATGAGTTAGAGAGCTTATTTGCCTGTACACTGTTAAATAGTTTCAAGTATTGCTATCAAATATTAATAGTTCTATTTTCACACAGTTAAATGGTTTTAAGTATTGCTATTTATCATTAGTAATTCTTTGTATCAAGTATTCCTAATTTAATTCTAATCTATTTCTAAAATGTGTTTCAATATACATTGGATCTATGTGACTGATAATAACCTCACTAACAATAATGTCATGTTCTTTTTTGTTTCAGATTTGAAAATAGTATACTATAACGACTATTAATCCTTGATCACAATGCCTTGGACAAGAAAGGAAAAATATTTTGCATCACTACTTATTTGGAGGTAAATACATTCAAAAATGCGCAAGCAAAATTTTGCTTGAAGTTTAACTTGAACAATTATCCCCAGAAAAGTCAAATTTATCCTTGGGTACACAAATTTCAAGCCACAGGGTAGGTAAACCATCTAAACAAGAAGGTAGAAAATCCCAGATCAGGCAGGAAATTGACTGCAATATGTCCTGACCATGTAGATGCTGTTGGGAGGAGTCCGAAAAATTCTCTCCGAAGATGTTCCTAAGAACTTTGTCTTTCTTGTGGATCATTGCAAAGAATCTTCGAGAAGTATCTTCAGCTGTACTCATACAGAATCCAGATCAACCATAAACTTACACCAGCTGACATGGGAAAAAAGTTTAGTGATGTGCCCATGGTTCGAGAACAAGATTGAAGATGATCTTGATCTCCTTGATGATGTTCAGCGACAAAGTATACTTCTGGCTATGTGGACATGTCAATAGCAATAACTGTGTGTACTGAGGTGCAGAAGCTGCAGACGAAGTGCTTCAGAGGCCCTTTCACTCTTGAAATGCACGGCCTAGGTAGCCATCTCAAAACATGGAATAATCAGACAATTTTGGTTTAGAAATACAGACGAGGAGGCAGTCACTGTCACAAAGGAGCATTCTATTGATGTGTTGAACAAGTTCAAGGGTGGGGGTACTTGGAACACTTTGTAGTATGAATTGAGATATGCAACGGTTCCAACAAATGGGATAACTCCACATACACCAAACATGGCTCGACTATCGTTTCCCTAATCAGCTGATCAGCAGGCGCCGTGAATCCAAATGGTCTCTGCATTCACCCAATCTAATTTGCCCAGATTTTTATCTCTGGGGGTTCTTGAACAACAATGTGTATGAGAACAATCCACAATTCATTGCTAAACTCAAAGAGGCCATCAATCAGAAGATTCGTGCCATACTGAAAAAGAGTGCATCAGGAGGATTGACAACTTTGCTCAATGAATTCAAGTGTGTCATCAGCACAATACTGATCACTTGGAACAAGTACTCCACATTCCCTAAAGCTTCAGGACTGGAGCCTCAACATCAGATATCCAGGTCACTTGTTGTGGGCAGGTTTGAACCCTCTGCAGAAATGTTGTCAGGGTATTTTTCAACCCCAGTCAACTGGGTTGAATAAGTTAGGTGAGCAGACCAGTGTTAGTGAGTTTGATTTTCACTGGGTGCTCCGTATTCCTTGCCTTGTGCTAAACTAGATGTTCAAAGAACACTACACATTTCTGAAAATGTCAACTACATAGATGGAAAAGGGGTTGAAGTGCCTTGGCATGCCTTTCAATATCATTGCAATAATTAAAGAATCATCTACTGTTTGTCTAGCATTTCTCTGGGCCGTTAAGATGGTTTCTGTCCTTATTATGTAGTTCATCATGATTTTGTTAGTGCTTTTGAGAGAAGTTAATTGGGTGTACAACAAGATAACTCTCTGTTTTCCTTTTCTTGCATAGTGTCTGCTTAATATGTTGTGGGTTTTTCTTCCATTGTCTGTGGCTTCTCTCAGTATTAATGACAAGCTTTTGTCATCTAGGAACTGTACAGTTCCACATAGGTTTCTTCATTCATCTCTTCATCTCCAATGAGGTTTATGCCTAAGATGGCATCTTCTACGCTGAGTAATCATGGATAGCCTAAGAACTTTGTTTCCCAAATTTCCTAATTTTTTCATCTCCACTGAATAGAAGTCTGTTCCAGTTTCTTCCATTATCCCTTGTGGGCCCATAACCTATTATAGTTGGCATTCTTCAGTGGAAAAAGGATTAGGAATTGATAAACTTGAATAGAGGAAAAGAAGATACCTGAGTTATGTAGAGAGGAAAAACTTCATTTAGAGCTTATGGTATAGAAAAAGGGTAAACAAAATGGAGATACTAGTAGGAGTTATCAGATATTTGTAGTACTCTTTCAACACTAGACTTAGAAGATTGCAACAATTTCCATTTAATTGTTCAGTGTGATTTTTTAATTCAAAACAAAAATTGTAAAATTGGCATTGTTTATAAAAATGAAATATGAAAAAGGAATATTTCACATTTATCTACCAGTCTCTTCATATCTGTAATCCAAGTCTTGACTCAATGTAAATGTGGTAGATGAGAAGACAAGAATTCAAGAACACTCAACCTCGACTAAAAAATGTCCAAATTGTCTTTTTCTTTCTCATTCAGTCAGGTTTCTGTCCAAACTTTACTCAAGTATAGAACAACTGAATACTATTATCTATTCAGTTTGGGCTAAAAATCCAGACAAAAAACAAAAATATTTAATACAATAAATCTGTTGAGTATCAATCACTTAAATTGAAAAATATTTCCCATAAAACTCTGAAATATTTCACAAAACAATATTAACTTTGTAAGATGATATTAAAAATATAATTGGTAATTATTTCTGTTTGGTAGATTTATCTTTTGTAATTAAAATTACCATTTGTAATTGTTTAGTATATTTTTCTTAATTGACAACAATAAATATAGAAGAGAAATTGTTTATAAAAATGAAATAAAAAGAACATAATTTTGGCTTCTGCTTTTTAGTCTCTACATTTTGGGGATCCAAGTCGTGACCCCTTACCTTAGGTAGATGGGTACTTCAGCCAGTATATTAATATGAGATAATAATAATGTCAGCAATTCATATAGGTTGAGACAGGTTTTGTCAGCCTTTGAATTAAAAAGACAATCAGAGTGCATAAAACTTCTTGGCTTTTTTTATATGTTTATCAATCCAAACAAAAACTGAAATATCAAATGGATAAACCTTTTGAGTATCAGTCACTCACTTAAAAATATTTCTCCACAAAACCTGTAACATTTTTCGTAGAAAAATATAAACTTCATTAGATGATTTTAAATATATAGTCAGTAAATCTCTTTTTGTCATCTCTTTTATAATAACAATTACCATTTGTAACTGTCTGTCTAGTTGTAACTTTAAATTGACGACAATGAATATAAAATAGAAAATGTTTATAAAAATGAAATAAGTAAAAGTTACTTTTAGCACCTGTCGGTTAGTCTCTTTCTAAGAGATCTGAATCTTAGAATGAAATAAATTCATTTTCCTTAAATTCTGTTTTCTATTTTGCCATTCTAGTCAGTTATAAAATCTCATTCATTCTAACTTAAGCTAGTGTGCTAGTGCCATAAAAAATAGGGAGAGTCTCCATAGTGTAGTTGGTAAATGCTGGACTACAACATTGGAGTGAGTTTGAACTTTATTATATTCATTTTAATACCTATGGAAAATATATGAATCCCTTATCTTCCTAGCTATGGGTTAAATAGTACTACTAGTGTTCTTCTATAAGGATAAATTTGACATAACACATGAAGGTTGATATGCCATTAAACAAAGAAACCAAAACAAACCATAAAAAATGATGTGTGAGATTAATATTTTAAGAAGGTTTACTCGTTTCACAATAGATTTCCCAATTATAGTTGTAATTCTATTTAATATAATTATTATGAAAGAAGGGTAGGGTATCCTGTTAGAAATAAACTTACAACAGCTAAGCTAACTAGTCAGCGACAACTCCACACTATACTAAGTTTCATTTAATCTAGGAAATGGCATGTTAGAAGGAAGTAACTCAATATTTAGTTCTTAAGTTATCCCCCTTGAAAGTTATATTAATTTTGCTAGAAATAACATCTATTTTATAAAAATTTATTATAACATAACTCTAGGGAAGGGCAATAAAGAAGAATATAAATTGGTTACCTTAAATTCTGCTTTCTATTTTTTGTTTTTTGTTGGTTATTAAATCTTATATAATTTCCATGTAGCTTAACTTTGGGCATGCTATAAAAATGACTGCGTATATGAAATTGATATTTTTAAAACTCTCTCTCTCTCTCTCTATATATATATATATATATATAGATAGATAGATAGATAGATAGATAGATAGATAGATAAATTAGAATGCCTACGTTTCAGTAAAAACTAAAATAGCAGTAAATTCAGTAAAAATAAAAGTTTTCAATAAACAAAATTATAAAGTATATACGAAGTCCATTCTCTAAAGAACAGCAATCTATCTATCTATCTATCTATCTATCTAAGAAGATCACTCAAATAAGAGGAATTTTTTTAAGAAGCAAAATATTTTTTTCTATAAGTGTAAACTCTGCATTGTTTGTAATTGGTTTATGGCAAAAATTATTTTAATCTCACAAAAATATTTGTTTTGAGTCTATTCAAAATGACAAAAAAAAGATTCAGAGATCTATCATCAAATTTTTGGTGGCTGAGAATTGTAAACTATGTGAAATTTACAAAAGAATACGCATATACAGAGAAGCCATTTTAGTAAAAAAAATCTTATTAGATGGGCTAAACATAGGTTTTCCCCTGTGATGAGTTTGAGTCAAAAGACAGTCCATGGAGTGTAAACCCACTGATTCTCTAGTAAAGAAAATGTTCCAGATGCAGCTGTCAGTAAAGAAGGTCATTCTGATATTCTCTTGGGACATAAAAGGTTCTATTTCTATTGATTTCTTTGAAAAAGTTGCAACAGTAAATAGTGCTTCTGATTGCCAACTCCAGAGGCGAAATTCACCTCGTTCATTGAATGACCTTCATTTAATATTATTAAACAATAAAAGGTTACAAGGATTATTCTTTCACTATATGACTTTGATATTCAGATCAGATTTGTTGATGAATCTTACCTGATGATTAGAACCTTGAAACTCAGAGTTGTAAGTTATATATCTTTTAAGATATATATATATATATATATATATATATATATATATATATATATATATATATATATATATATGTGTGTGTGTGTGTGTGTGTGTGTGTGTGTGTGTCATTGTCATCCTTATCATCATCAAGTTGTGCAGATGGCACAGTTTCCTGACTCTTTCTCGTCATACATCCCCATCAACCATCACTTTTGGCAGGTCTTCCAGACTGCATCCAGTGTCCACACAGAGCTGATGTACGTAAGTTCTTGTTGGTCAGCCAGCACTGGTGCAATCATTTGTAGGAGACCATAAAAGCATGTTCCTCATGAGTTTGTCCTTAATTCTTGCTAAAGAAGTAATGATAAATAAGTCTTGAATGATCTGTGAGATACAGAGATTGTGTGTTTTAAATAAGAAGAATCTATCTCCACTTTAAGAGGTAGGCCTCTAAAATTAGTAGACCAGTTCACATACCTTGACAGCAATATCTCATTGAAAGAAAGCAATGTCAACATATGCCCTGTAAATGAGTAGACTGCTATTGACAGGTAATTGATCAGATGGAAATTTGATCTAATAAATAATTTAGAATTTCTTCCAAGCTGTGGCTGTGTCAGCACTACTGTATAGATGCACCACATAGATGCTAATGAAATGCAGGAAGAAAAAGCTAGATGGGAACTACACAAGAATGCTATCATGGAAACAATACTTCACAAAACAGCAACTCTATGCTCACCTGCCCCCAACATATATATATATATATATATATATATATATATATATATATATATATATATATACTAGCAGACTGTGGTGCCTCTAGACTACAGAAAGTGGGGAGGTTGCTATTTGAAAAAATATTTATACAAAGGCATGTACAAAAAAGATGCATTTTTTATCAGTATTATGATTCATTATTGATAGGTCATGCCCCATTGTTCCTAAAGCATGTTTTTTTTAATGTTAATTAAGTCTTTGAAAAGAGTTTATCTCCCTTAAGTGATATTTTTATGTTGTTTTTTTTCTTGTCGGTCTCCATTAAAAAAACAACATCCAATGAAAAACCACACTCACAAAACAAATACTAAAAAGTATAATTCAGAATGAAAAGAATAAAATACTTTTTTATCTAATTTGTCAAATTTATCTAGTTTTACATTAATCAACCAAATCTGTCACCTACAGTGAGTAGAATTTAATCTGAGGATGTCAATTTTAAACCACACAAAAAAGTTCCACCTGCATTTTTATTAACCACATTCTTAGAATATTGAGTTACAAAAAGGAACAAAGAAAATACTTCGAAGAGTAATATAGTGCTTCATTTTACTATTTTTTGCATTTCAAAAATAAACAATCAATACAAACAAATCGACATACTGGAGAAATTAACGAAATGTTTGGGGTGGAAGTTGGTGCATGTCAACAAAACAATAAGAAAAAATTGGCTTCAAAATTTTGAGGAAAATGTCTTTTTAAAAAAACTACATCTTTTATTGTTTTAAATACCAAAAATTTTATTAAAATCCAATGATTAACCAATTTGTGGGAATTTTAAAAACAATACTTTAATAAGTGCACATTTTTTTACATAACTACTTTTAAGATATTAAAAAGATACGCTATATAATTTAATAGAATAATTGCTTGATATGATTTCCACAAATTGGCATTTAGAATGATTCCTAGTAATTAATAGATCATCATCCTGTGGAGAGCTAAGCTTTTATTAATCCAATCAAAATTTTATCCTTCCCAAAATTTAACAAAAAGTTTTTTCAACCATGACCTCCCTTTCAACATTAATTTTTTTCTATCCAAAAAAAAAATGGATTTTAATGATAAATATTTGGAT
Organism: Sepioteuthis lessoniana; assembly: GCA_963585895.1. Taxonomy (NCBI): domain Eukaryota; kingdom Metazoa; phylum Mollusca; class Cephalopoda; order Myopsida; family Loliginidae; genus Sepioteuthis; species Sepioteuthis lessoniana. The sequence continues at coordinate 16,050,105 of OY757923.1, forward strand.
AAATTAATTTTGGTATCAATTAAAAAAGATGTATAGCAATATGAATTGTAACAATATTTGAAAAAATAGAAGAAATTGAATATAAAATCAAATTCTATTTGGTTTACAAACTTCAAGTTTATTTGATTTATAATTTATAGCTTTTAGATTATATTTTGGGGGCTATTTTCTAATTATTAAAACCAAAAACGAGTTTAAAAACTAACTTTTTATACCTTTAATTATACTTCCAAAATAAGGTGTAAAACAGTTGACCCAATCAAAACTTGTAAATAAACTAAAAGTGTATAACTAAAATTTGAAAAAAAGGTAATAATATAATTTGTTTGTTCATAAGAATAAAAATCATTTCTAAATATACTTTTCATCAAAATTTACTAAATTAAACTACTTGGTTAAAGGGAAGACAACTCATTTCTTATTATTGTGATGATCTGCATCAATGCAGCTTTCCATTTAAGATATTTTATCGTATATTATAACATTTATGTTGAAGTAAAAGATAATTATAAATACATAATTTTTGATTCACATGTTTTAACAATCCTGCACCAACTAATAGGATTTTATTGATCAAATTGAGTTTTACATGAATTCAATGCTTTTTTGGCTATACTGTCCATTCCAATAAGCAGCTTTGAAGTACTATGATAGTGACTTCACATAACTCATATAGCATTTACAGCCTCAGAATTTTCATTGATAATAATAAGGAGGCGCTCCTGATGTAATGGTTATCATTGTAGGAAATAGACATCACAGCCTGAGTTCAAATCCTGGACTAGGAAAGTACTAATACTCTTGCAAAAGAATCCATTTATTCTCCCTCCAACTATAGGTAAATGGTAGGGCAGACTGAGCTCTTTGACCTTAGTATGGCAACTGGTATAGGAGAAGGACACCTTGGAGAATTCAAATTTGTTAAACCCTGCTTAAAAACTTGACCTTGTGTTGCATCCTGCTCATATGGAGGGATTGGTAAATACATAGATAATATTTTACTAATTGTTAACTGAAAATTATATCTATTTGATATAAATATCTGAAAAATTGTTCAGTTTAGAATTTCATTTTTTTGATTTGATATAACACTTTGATAGAAAAGATATATTATTCATTATTTTCATTTAGAAGGTTTGCAGCCAAGTAGCCTCTATGCTAGAGCTGCCACTACAAGCCGAGATACTTGATGTTACTTGTATTAGTGTATATTATAATAAAATAACACCATGCAGTAATGTACAAATCTGGCTCATATTACAAATAGTGTGTTTTTATTGCTATGAGAATTATAATATTCATTTTATTCACTTATTGAATACCAAGTTCAGGATAGACAGCAGTACTGGTCTTACCCTCTGGTGCAAGATAAAAAGATTATCAGGATGTGTAGTAAATCTTGAACAATCAACAAAATTGTTCATATGAAAAAACAGAATCTGCCTGATTCAGTGGAACAATTTTTAGTGATTGTTCTTGAGATTTATTGATGGTCATGGTAAAGGTAAATTTGACAGAAAACTTGAACCTTTTAAATTCAAATAGCAAGTCAGATACAATTGGAGGTATTCTGGGAATTAAGTAGTAGGCTTTGGTAAATTTTTCTGACATGATCATAGTTTCCTGAACATGGCGCATTATATCTTTGCATCCTGTGACATTTTCTTCTTCCCTAAACAGAAAATTCAGTATCCTAAAGAGAACTTTTGAATGTGTTTTAACTTGTGAAAAACTTACTGGAATAAGTCTGTTGAATGCTATTGCACTCTAAATTAGATCTCATGATTCATGATACAAAAAAGTTTAAGGTAAAAAATTGGATGTTACATTGACCACACAAGACACCTGCTGACTGTTTATTATACAGATGTGGTGGTAGGCAGGCTGAAAGATCCTTTTTGACTTGTTTAAAAGCATCACAAGAAGCACTAGCAAAGCATATAATTACACCGGAATTTCTTCTCTTTTTCTCTCTCTCTCTCTCTCTCTCTCTGTTGACTAAAACATTTATGAAAGAGCTAAAGCCAGACCAACTGCTCACACACACAACTGTTCTCAACTTTGTGTGGCTTATTTGCAAAAAGAACTATACACAACAGTCCTAACTACATAAGTATACAGCATGGTGACTCTATAACTGTCTTTATCCACTGCAGTAAGTACTGTGTAAAGACCTCTTAAATGGTCATATCCTATCACAGTTCCTCCATTCCAACTAACATGGCCTGTATTGAGTCTTCACTTATAGTCCCCTATTCATATAAACTCATGCAGCATAAATGACCCTAACACAGTCATATCCATGCTCCCACTTGTTGCATATTGACCACTATTATGGTTCTACCTGAGACCAACCTAAAAAAGCAGGCTCAGCCACCCCAAAAATACTATGTCACCAAAGAACTGAGCCACATCCTGAAAATCAACCTTCCTTTTTCTATCACAACTACACAAGTTTGTCTTTCATTCAACCTTGACTACTAATCAAACAGAATGTTTCATTGAACAGGCTTTTCTTTAGCATGAATTGCTTGTTTTTTTGTTCATATGTCATTCATCTTTCTTATCACAACACCATAAACAGTGAGTGATACAGTGTTGTCCTCACCAGGAAAGCTTTCACTTCTCCTTTCTCTTTCTCTCCTTCTATATCTTATCAAGAAGCATAGTGGCTAACATACTAGACTGTAATATCATAATAGTTGCATTACCATACACAAATATCACAATGCAATGGGGATTATTTTGAAAAAAATTAATGTTTTAATCATTTTTCATTCCTGCCTTGGTAAATATAGCTTCAGTCTCAATACCTTTTGAATATACCTTATTTTCACAGGTATCATGCTGGAAAAAGATATGTGACAATACTCCTGTTCAAAGGCTGATAGTCTAAATAAAATTCCACCACATTGAATTTTTCATTTTTCTGATGGTGTTATGAATGTTATCTCCACAATACTTTTGAAATCTTTAAATTTGATGTACTGAATTTGGGAAACAGGAGAAAAGATACAATTGTCACGTGATAGCTCACGGAGACGAAGAGGTAAGAATGATACTATCCTCCCGTGTTGCTATTAGCACTATCTAGCAGTCAAAAAGTGACCGTTAGGAGAGAATGTGGGTCACAGAGGAGATAGACCAGATGTTCACACTTAGTGAACTCAGGTCGCCGGACATCGGAAGGGGAAAGAGAGAGAAGCCAAATGATTGGCGGGGACCCCAAACGGAAGTGGGGTTCCCTTCCCCTCAGCGGAAGTAAAAGGACAAAAAGGTAGTTTTTGAGCAAGGCTCGTGGCAGACGGACCATAGCCATTTTACTCTGGGCTGAAGACAAAAAGATTAACTGAGACATGAGAGACCCGAGTCCCTCAAGCCAGTACTAAAAACAGAACCAAGTCTAGTAGCCCATGAAAGAAGAAAATTCTCCAGTGGAACCCCGTCGAAAATAAGATAAGTAACTTTGGGGACATTTTTCCTTTACACCCAAATTTCGTTTACCACTCTCTCTCTCTCTCAATTTGAAGAAGGACACAAATCAGAAAAGACGTTTATATTCGTGGACTGTCCAATTATATGTTGACACTCTGAACGTGTATATATAAGTAGTAAAGGATTTTATGTATTTTCATTTTACCATGTGGTCTATGTTGTTATTTCATGCTTTCCTTTCAGCTTCTATTCGCTTTATGTTATCTTGTTTATAACTGTCCTATTAATTCCTAAAGTATCACATGGGAAACCGGAGTTGCCGACTACTACAATATTAATATTATTACGACTAAGACCTATAGGCCCGTATTCTTCTGTTATCTAAGGGAAAGAAGTTTAGCGGCCTGGTGGGTGTGTGATAGTGTGAAATTTGGAACCCCTTTGTCAGCGGCGGTCAGTCTGGTCCTAAATTATTCCCTCACGTAATATGCCAGTTCTTATATGCCTGAGAGAAGAACTCTGAACAGGACTTATTCTGTAGGGGATCAAGTGCCAACCTGCCCCGTCTTCACACGTGCGAAAATAAAGTCCCGTTTTGGGATTTTAGACAATTTGCCGTCACACAATCAAAACAAATATTTTTTTAATGTTTATATAGAAACAATTTACAATATTAAAAAAATTTTGGTGACAAACGATCTGCTCTAGGTTTGTAATTTGAATAAAATCTCATTCCAAAATAGTTTTACAACATAAATGTTTAAATACCGAACATTTGTGGGATATACTGTGGTGGAAATAAGTATAAGATACCCCATTAAATGGTTAATAATTTTCTTATTACAGCACAAATTCCTTGGAAAATTTGTATATGGTACTCAGATCTAATGGGTATTAGTATATATATTCGATTTTATAATAACTTTCCAGCAAAAAATGTTATTAAGAAAAATACATTTTTGAGGGTGGAAATAAGTATAAGTTAGTTTTGAAAATTTTTATTTAACTGCAAAATTGTAAAAAATTCAATATTTACATTAATTCCCTTTCAATTGCAATACTTCAACACACCTCTTTTGCGTTGAATCAAAAAGTTTTCTGAGAGTTTCAGATGGAATTTCATCACAATACTGTTTAATGAAAGATTTTAAAGTTTCTCTTTCTTCAAATCAATGTTTATTTTAGTGTACTCTTCTTGACGAAATTACCCACAAATTTTCTATTGGGTTTAAATCTAGAGACTTAGTAGGCCAGTCCAAAACTTCAATATTTTTTGTTTTAAACTAATTTTTCATGAGCTTAGAAGTGTGTATGGCTGTGTTGTCCTGTTAAAAAATGACATTATTGGTGCCGAGATGTTTCATAAATGGGAATACTTTATTCCAACACATTGATATATTGAACAGAGTTTTTTGTTTCCCTTCCAACACTAATAAATCAGCATTTCCAGATGCAGAAAAAGCTCCCCCAAGCCATAACAGATCCTCCTCCAAATAGTCTTTTTGAAAACAGCTGCTTCTCCTTTCTTAAATCATACCAATAACACTGGGAGCCGTTGGGCCAATCTAAATTAAACTTTTTCTCATCAGAAAACACCATGGTTTCCTATTTCTCCTTTATTTATGTTACTTTTTTCTTTACCCATTCTATGTGCATCTTCTTATGTTTAGCAGTTAAAGCAGGGGCTGTCTTCCTGTTTTGATATATGAGATTTGGTGATTCATGGAGAAGTTAACTAACTCTTTTGGAGTGATGAGTAAATTCTGAGATTTTTGCAGATTTCTTGAGCTTGATTGTCTTTTAGAAGCTTCTTGAAAAAGTTGAATTTGTAATTTTAGGTGGATGTAAAGTTGGCCTGGAGGTTAAGTAAACATGACCTTCATCTCCTTGCAATGGATAGAAAAAGAATTATAACAATTATTTATTTATTTTCAAATTTGGAACGTCAAAAAGTAAGGGGCAAAATTGAGAAAAACAATGTAAACAGCCAAAAAACAATAAAAATACATGTACAATCAATATTTAGTAAATGAAACCTTGCTCTTAATGACAGCTGCACATCTTCGACTACAAGAACGAATCAGTTCTTGACAATCCTCGATACTAATTTTAGACTATTCTTCTTGAAGCTTCACCCACAAATCCTCTGTGTTAGTGGGATTTCTTTCCATAACATTCACTCCTAAGGTCTTCCAAAGATTTTCTATTGGATTTAAGTCGGGACTTTGTGGTGGCCAATCCATAATTTTGAAATCTTGCTCACTAAGGTAACTCATTTCCACCTTTGCCTTGTGACATGGGGCATTATCTTGCATAAAGGTAGTCCTATCGAAACCTGAATTCTGTATGATTGGCACAACATGATCTTGAACAATGTTTTTATAGATCTGCACATTTACATGAGTTTGTAACCGGACAAGAGGCATTGTACCTTGGCTAGAAAACATTCCAAATACCATGACGTTTCCGCCCCCAAACTTGATAGTTTTCTTAGTACACTTTGCACTTAATCTTTCACCAATACGTCTCTTTACATTGTTTTTTCCATCATTTCCAAATAAATTAAACTTGCTTTCATCAATGAAAAATACTTTTGCCCAATTTTCATATGTCCAAATTACATACCTGTTTGCAAACTCTAATCTCTTCTTATTCTTCGAACTAACAAGTGGTTTCTTCCTTGGGGTCCAATTGAACAACCCTATTTCTCGCAGTCATCTAGAAACAGTCTGCCTTGACACATTAACACATGAGGTACTATTCATAACCCTTTTAATTTCTGTGCAAGACTTAAAACGGTCCTTTAATGACATACACTGCATTATTCGATCTTCTCTTGCCGAAGTTTTGTGGGGTCTGCTGGTTTTAAAAGCACTAACTATTTTGCCAGTATCATTGTAGGATTTAACAACCCTACCTACAACACTCTTGGAATGTTTCACTTTCTCTGAGATCTCTCTAATGGTGTGCTTTTCCTTGTGTAGCTACACAATAGCTTGTCTCACAGAGTAATCAAGTTTTTGGTGTTTCGCCATGGTGTCGGCTGATGCATTTAGACAATGCAACGTTTACAAATAACTAAGTAAGACTTATTCTTTAGAGGAAATCAAAAAATTTGAATATAACATACTGTTTACATTGTTTTTCTCAATTTTGTCCCTTACTTTTGGACAATCCTATTTTGAAAATAAATAAATAATTGTTATCATTCTTTTTCTATCCTTTGCAAATGATTCAAATTTTAGTATGTTATTATGGATGATAACGACTACCAGTTGTCAAAATTTCAGCTTTTCTCAGTTGTTATTTCTAACAAATATTAGGTTTTAAAATTTTGTCCCTTAGTTTTGGCCGCTACTGTATATATATATATATATATATATATATATATATATAGCATCACCCAAAAAAATGTTCACTCTGAGTAATTTTTAAAATTAAATGTTAATTTTCTTCACAAGCAAAGATGCCAGAATTTTATTACTTCTAATGGAACATTATACAAATAAAGCATATGTTATTAGGTATTATTTATTACCAAACTCAACAGCATTGAAACTCTTAAAGCAAAAATAAAATTGCATAAATATATATAGGTAGAGTACTTATTTTTTGACAGTTACATATTAATATATTTTAATTACAGTTTCAGTGCTTCAAAGTATGGTAAATAATGCCTAATGATATCCATTTTGATTCAATAATGTTCTCTGATTATATAGAATCATCTCTCTTAGTGATTTAGGTTGTTAATGTTTGTTTCTAGTTTCATTCCTTATCAACTTTTAAGTTCCCTTTAATAAATACAATTCTTTATGAAATCAAAATTCATTTAAATAATGAGTGTTGGCTTCAAAAGAAGAAAATTATCCAGATCAATCCAACATTTTTATATAATATTAAAGGAAATATTTTTGTCTTCTCTATTATTGATTTGTTTGTTATGCCTTGGACATCTTTGGTTTTTTATTGTCTTCTCAAATCAACCTTAAAAAAATTAGAAAAAAAAGAATCTTTGTTCAGAACATTTAGACAATCAATATAAAACTTATATACAGCTCAAATTCTGTTTAGTAATTTATCCAATAGCTTCTAAAAATGCCCTCTTAAATTATTTTTCCTGATATTTTTTCTGAAATCATCCAAGTTATTATCAAACTTTTTAAAACTTTTGCTGTTTTTGATCTGATTAAGCTAGGTTAATGGCATATCAACTCTTTATGGATATTTAAAACCAAATCCTTTTATATATGAATTTTAAGTAAATAGTTTGTCAGTAACGTTATTTTTTTAAATAAACCAGAGCTCAATTGTTTACTTGCAATTAAATGGCTTCAAGTATTGCTCTCTGATACTGATAATTTAGTTTATTAATAATCATTTGTTTGCTCACAGTAAAATTGTTTCATATATACTAAATGATTAAACAGTTCTATTTGACCCAAGGTGGACCTGGGAGTTATAGCAATGAAGAGGTCTTCCAATTCCCCAAACCTCCAGGAGTATAGCCTATCTAGGACACTTGTTGGATGTGGTTTTAATTCTCTGCAACCAACTAGACTGTCAGATTAGGCAATTGGTGGGTAGGCTTAGTTTTTGAAAATCTGTCTTAAGAGTAAATTTCTAGATCAAGGAGAAGTAAGGAAAAAATTTCTACCATGATTAGAAATTCCATTAATTATTTTGAAAGTTTCAATTAAATCACCTTTCATTCTTTGTTTTGTAAAGTTGTTAATCCTTATTTATTTAATCTTCCCTTATAACTCTTTTTTATGCTCCCTAACCGCAATATTACACTCCAATTTCCATGCCTCAATATTGGAGCCAAAACCTGCAATATTCTATATGAAGTCTTAATAAGGTTTTAAAACATTAGCCTCTCTTGAAATAAAATGTCAACTTATCCAGTGAATAATTCTATTTGCCCTTAATACAATTGATAAAATATGATTGTGAGCTTTAAATTTTTCATTATTTTACATTTTTCTATTTTAAATCTAAATTTCCTAATAGTTTGCCCAATATGACAATTTGTTCAGAACCATATGTATTATTTCTTCTGATAATAGTCTAACAATTAGTTTGATATCATCAGCAAATAGTTTTATTTCTGGTTATATATCATTAGGCAAATCATTTATGAATATTAAAAACAAAAATGAATAAAATCAATAGCTGAGGTCAACTTCAGTTAAAGATATATTTTTGAAAAATTAAGGTCAATTAATATGCATATGAAATTTCAGATTTCATTTTTAATTTTTAATTATCAAATATCACATGTAAGTAGTCAAAGACTATTGGCATGTTATATACCTATGAATATATACATCCTGTGCATTGCTATATGTTTGCCTATTTGGTCTGACTCTTTTTATAACCTAAAAGTTATAATAAATTAATCCCCATGAAATATGTTAACAGAGCTAAGAAAAAAAACGTGTGGATAGCCATGAAGAATAGAATAAAATTGGGTCTCAGATACACAGTATAACGGAAAATACAGTGATAAAGAAAGTGGTTTATAACAAGTAGAAAGGTCGAAAAATACAGTAAAGTTACACAAGGGGAAGTGTTTGAAAATAAATGAAAGAAAAGGAAAATAAAGAAGTGACAGTTGGGTTTAAATGTTTGAAGTCAAGTTTATCTGAGAGAAAGAAGAAGGTAAGATGAGGCAAGGAAAAAATCTCCAAAAACAAAAAGAAGTAAATTTTTTTCTGGACTGTAAAGATTTAAAAATTAGTTTGTGTTGTGGTCTTGAAGGGCCAGAAATGTAAGATTTACTACAGTATATATTTCCAAAAATACAGACAGTAACAGTTACTGGAAATTGACTAGACTCATTTGACTCATTTATTGAGTCAGTCACTATTTATAGTGTCGGGGAGGGTCCATGCAGTAATGCCATGGGGTATATAACCATAACAAATTGTAATGAAAAACTTTAAAATATCTATCAGTATGACGCTGTTTATTCATTCATTTTCTAAAAGTATCCTTAATCTATTCATTTTTCATAGCTAATAGCTAGGTTTGGTTAGGTTTATTTGTTTCACTGCATATCAACTTTTTATGGGTTATTTAATGTTGAAATCTTAATAATTTATAAATGCTTGATTACAATCATAACTATATTTTCAAGGTTCCATAGTATGTTTTTTTTTTCACAATTGCACTTATTTGTGTATAATCATTTGTTTGCATACAATCATATGATATCAAGTATTCTTATCTAATACAAATAATTTACATTGAGTTGTATGGTTTCAGATATTCTTATCTACAAATAATCTAACCACAATTATATAGGGTATCAAGTATTTCTATCTAAAACTAATAATTTATACTGAATTATATGACTTAAAGAAACTATTTCTTCTTAACAATAATCGTTTATAGAAAGTTATACAGTTTCAAGTATTCCTGTCTATCACCAATAATTTACAAGAAATTATATGGTTTCAAGTAGCTAATAACAATAGTCATCAGTAAAACAATTATAGCTTTGACTTATGTTTGATATAAATAATTGCACACAGTATTGTGGCATCAAATAATCCACCCTAATACAAATAATTTGCTCACATTTGTATGATTTCAAGTATTCCTATCTAATACTAATAAGTTATACCTGAATGGCTTAAAGTCTCTATTCCTATTTAAAAATGATTATTTGTTTGCATGCAGTTATATGGTTTCAAGTATTACTATTTAATCGTGACAATTTTCAAAACAGATCTATCTGACTTAAAGTAGGAGTACTCTCACAGGTTCTACCACTCTGGGTCAAAGTGGACCTGGAAGTAATGTCCTCATATTTCCAGAAATGGAGCCTCATCACCAGAAGCTGTTTAGTGTTATACCCAGGACACCTCTTTATGGGCAGAGAGTTCTTAACCTTCTGCATGTGATACATTCTATATATTGTAAGTCCCACTGATGGAGGTTTTAATAACTAGGGTAATATATAATAGTCTTATTCTTAATTGATACTTGTTTTAATTCCTAACAGCTAACAATTACTTTAGCCACATCAATAGGAAAGGCTTTAGTTCTGAGGAGAGTGCAAATATCCCTTTATTGTCATTACTCACAAGTCAACTTTAGAGTGGAAGTACCTGATAAAGTCCCATCTATGAGTCAAATAGATCTGGGATAATGTTTAAAATGATTGTGAACTTTATTATTGGTTCTTAAAATACTGATATTACAATTTGGCAAGAATAGTAATTTGAAGATATATAATAATTAACAAATAATTATTATTGTTGTTATTTAATAGGAATAGTTATTTGAAACTATATAATTGCTTGCAAATTATTAGTATTAGATAGAAATATTTGAAACTACTTAACTATATGAAAATTGTTAGCATTAAGAATATTTATTCAAGACTATAATTATTTGCAAATAATCATTATTGAATGATAATTGTTATTTGAAACTATATAACTGCTTGAAAATCATTAGTATTAGGAAAGAATACTTAAAACCATATAACTGTGTGCAAATTGTTTATATCAAGAATACTTGATAAGGCAATAATTGTTTGTAAATAGTCATTATTGAACATAGGCATTAAATAAATTGACAAGAGTTAGCATGTCATTAAACCAACCAACCAACCAACTAAATCAAACAAATCCCTTTCTTCATGATTCTCAATTCTTCTATAGTAAAAGTATTAGCTATGTTCTAACATTATATATATATATATATATATATATATATATATATATATATATATATATATATATATATAATCATTCTACAATATCTTATTTTTATAATTTATTTACTATAACCTGCTACTAATTTGGTTGCTATGGAAATGTTTTCCTATTTTAAAACTGCTTGATATTCCAAGATATATTCAAGAACATATAATCCTAATAAAACCTCATAACAGTGGATTTTTTTTAGTGTTGTTATTAATGTTAATACATTACTTGCAAAATCTTAAAATAACAATGATTTAGGGAATTTGACAAACTGGAGAAAAATATCATGAAAAAATATTTGAGTTGAAAAAAGCTGAAGTTCTTTGCAATCCCAGTAGTAGACTGAAGATCATAAACATTTGTCATCCAATTTTTTTCTCTACAAAGAATAGGTATAATTCTATATGACATTTTTATCAGATACACCATCAAATGAATCTGTGGCTTATTAAATGTAAACCTTTTATCTCTGGGATGAAAATAAGATTTTTTCTTAACCCTTAAAATCCAATTGGCCAGTATTTGTGCTGCTATTTAGAAGTACACATATGCAAGTGGCTTGAAATTCATTTGGGTGTTGCCATTTGTACATTACTATCACCTAGCAACAATACAGCTAATCAGGCTGTTAAATAACAGATTATAACATTTTATCTTTTTCTTTTTCTCGGCCAGGATCCCATGGCATGAGAAAGCAGTATGTGCTCAGAGTTAAGCAGAAATCACAATCTTAAATTCTATTGGAAAAATACTGTCAGATAGCTAAGCATCTTGGATTAATATCTCTGCTGATTTGTTCAGTCAAGTAAGGCTTATAACAAACCAGCTATTGCTACAGATGGAAAACATTTTTTTTACTTTTGTTCCTCTGAAACATAAGTGAAAATAAAAAAACAAACTGTTCAATACCAGCCATACTGGAAATTGTTGATGTGGTTACCCCTCATTGTGGCTTTCTTGTATCTTTGGGCAAATAATTTGATCGCATAATTTTCCGATTACATGAACCTCGATCAGGCATATAAAAAAAGAGAAAAAATAAAAATGCCCAATTCACCACACACATGCAAAGATAAAAACAGACACTGATGTAGACACACAGAGAGACACATATAGACACATACACTGCAGATGATGAGTGAGATGACTGAAAAATGTAAGACTTCCAGGCACAACTACACAAAAAAACTATTTACTTTTTCATTAAGGCTTATGTTTAAGCTTTTCTTTTTTCTTTCCCCCCTCTTTCTTTCTGTGTCCTTTCACTCTCATTTTTACTTGATTTATTTATCCATTTCATTCTTGTTTTTCTTTTTTTTTTTTTTTGCAGTCTGATTCTTTCTGAATTTACAACCTTGCTTTCTTGTTATTTTGTTTTCCATTTCTTTCTTTCTTTCTTTCTTTTTTTCTTTCAAATTTTATTTTTTACTTTCTTTTCTTTACTTCCTTTCAATTTTTTCTAGCTTTTTTTCATGGTTTTTTTTTTCTAAATTTTTCTCTCTTGTTTCTTTGATTTCTATCTTCGCCAGGTTGTTTTTTCTTTCTTTTTTCTTGTTTCTTTTCTTTTTCTTGTTTCTTTTTCTTTCTTTCTTGTTTCTAAAAAAATAAATACATTTTATTATATGTTTATGCAATTTTATCTTTAATAATAGAATTTCAATGCTGTAAAGTTTGATAATAAATCATTCCTAATAATATTCATTTTGGTAATTCAATATTACACTAAAAGTATCTCTAATCAATAATTAGATTAATTTAATTCTTTTTGAAATATATTTAATTAGATATCCACAAGTAAAGATTCAACATTTTGATTTTTGGTAGAAATGCCAGAGTGCAATCCTTTAATTCTAATCAGTGGGTACAGATGCTACACTCTTATCCTCACTTCAGTTATGGACAAAGAAAGAAACAGGCAGAAAAAGATATATTATTCATTTTATAGAAAGATAAATCCTGGTTCTCTTTTCTCTCTCTCTCTTTCTCTCTCTCTCCTTTTTAGTCTTGTCTTCATATTTATTTCTCTAGCATTCATCTTTTTCATTTTCTTTCTTTCTTTCTTTCTTATGGAACTTCATTCTATTCTTTTTAGTTTCATTTGTTTATTTCTATGTGTTTTTTAAATTGTAGGATATGTATAACTCATTTTCATTTGTACTCACACATCGTTCACAAGAATTGGGAAATAGGTGTTGTCTGAGTCATCCATCACCTTCCCATGATGCTCTTCTGTTTAACAATGTTCATTCTGCTGTAAACTCTAGTATGACTTCAGGAAAACATTTTCACTGTAATTCTTTATCACTTTAAGTATAAAGTTCTATTCTTATTTTTTTTTAAATTCTTTTATAAAAAAACATTATATATTTTCTTATATGATAGAAAAAACTCAACTGTTCTTTTTGTTTTAATCTAAACCAGTTTTTAAGAAAACCTAAGAAAGCACAATTCAATACTTATTTCATAATTTAGTAATCATCAGATATATCATCATAAGCATCATTAGAATTTAATACTTTTTTGAAATGAAAACAAATGTAATTAATTGCTTTTGCAACAGCTAATTCAAGCTAGATCACAAATGGTTTCTTGGAAACTAGATATAGAAATCCATAGTCTTGTCTGAATACTTTATCAAACTCTAGTCAGAGGAAAGTACCTGTAGTTCTTATTGGTTGTGTTATGATGTGTATATCTTGCAGAGTAGATGTTGACTAACTAATACCATTAGCTTGATATCAGTTGATGCATAACTACTTTTATGGGAGCATCTAATTTACATATGATACTACCCCTCCCTGAATCTGGGAGGTTGTCAGCCTGTAACACTATGTAGGAGGTCCGCCAAGCAGACGATTCCTTTGTCTGTTTTGGCGCGAAACCAGACAAAGGGTTTTGGACTCGAGATCTTGGGTGAGCAGAAGTAGGAAGGGAACGCCGGTCAGAGAGTTGGACAAAGGAGCTTGAGGAAGCAGTTGGCGATGGGTGACGCGAGAGACCAGTCGACACGGGACAGCAGAGAGACCAGTAAGCATGAGATAGGGTCCAGCCACAGTGAGGAAGACCGGTCAGTATAGGTTGGCATTCCTAGTAGCTTTGTAGAAGTTTCACTAGAATCCATGCTAGTGTTAGTCTACATATGCACACAGGAAATGCAGTGCTGCATAACTCCCATCTTGCACTTGAATTAACCCAAGCATATTGTTCATTTGTTCTCTTTCCTCCCGCTCCCTCGATTGTATTTCTTGTAGCCGTAAAGAAATGTGCGATGCCCCTATCGGAACCACTAGTTGATCACCGGCCAAGTAGTGAAATGGTCCGAAGAAGTTGATGTAACATGGGGGCCAAGGGGGTAACATCACAAGCCCTTGGTTGGTCTTGTTCTTCTCTTGATTTTTCTCAGCCTGTATTGTTTTTCTTTGTGTCTTTCTAGGTTTCTTCTTATGGATGATCTAGTTCATTTTCTTTGTCAGCTTCTTCTTGTGGTTCATTATCACTTTCTTCCATATCCTACTCTATTTCATTGTCTAAATCATACAATTCTGCCTACTTTTCATTTACCAATTCTTCCTCCATTTCTATGTCTTCAAGTTCAATTTTGGATCAAGCTGATCTAAACTGATCTACATCGGCCAGGACGTGCTGCCCATTTTTCTCTAATACTACAGTGTTATGCTTTTTTTTAATAGGAATTTCTTGATTTGATTATTTATCTTTTCTATACCATACAGCCCAGTTGGGTAAGGCTGTAGAATACAGCAATTGCATCTCTGGAGATGGGTAAAACCCTCTCTCTGGATATGACACTAAACTATCTGATGTTGAGGCTATTGTCCTCAAGCTTCAGGGAATGTCATTGCCATTGCTCTCAGGTTCACTCTTACCAGGAGAGATAGCACCTGATGAAATGAAGAAAATACCTTTAACCCCATTTTCACAATCTGCACAATCCCATTAGGTGGTACAGTAGTGTCTTCTATGAATGTACCCAATACATTAGAGCCATAAACATAGATTCTGGTGCATTTTTTACTATCATTTTGGGTACTCTATTTCTTTAGAATACAGTTCTCAGTACTTGCTAAACAGTCGTGGCTTTTCTTTCAGTTACTTTGAATACCACGGGCTATTACGAAAATGAGTCCTCTAGCATTAAGAAAAAACCTATATCTTTGATAGGGGCATAATCTATATGGACCCTAATACACGATTTTTTAAGTCATGTGTGAATTTTGATTTGCTTAAATTTTTTTAAATATTTCTGCACATTTTGAGCAGATTTTATTATAATCTTTCACTTCTTTCAAATATCCCGGGTACCAAGCTTGCAACTTTAACCTTCTTTGTTATGCCACAATGTGCATCATCATGTACACTCTTTAATATATCCTTTCTTAGGGTTTGTGCAAGTACCATAATGTCTCAATGGCATATTATGCTCTTCTGTATAGTTAGTCGATATCTCATTCATTTGAATGTTCTCTTTGTCATTGAGCAATTGTTCGATATATTTTGTTTTATCCTATCATGTATCTTGTTTAATAAGGGGTCTTGCCTTGTTTCTATTCTGAGTTGATTTTGGGGTAATTTGTCTTTTACATTTTTGTCATTTTCAACCTTTTCATTTCCAAACTTATTTGTGAATAAGGCACTTACATGCGGAATCATGTTCCCTTTTTTGTACATTAAGCCAAAATCGAATGCCATAAGTTTAATTGCTCATCTTAAAATTCTCTATGATGTAACCCTTGGCAATTTTTTCTGGGATGAATATGAATACTAATGGTCTGTGGTCCAACTTTTGTAAAACTTTCCATCCTAATAAGTTTTGCACCCTTTCTGTACTCTACACTATTACTAGTGCTTCCTTTTCAATATTTGAGTGATTTGTTCTACTACCATTAACTTGCTTGATAAGTATATCACTGGGTGACCTTGTTATATGATTACTGCTACATGTTCACTTGAGTTTGTGGTTAACGTTACTTCTTTCTTTGGATTAAAGATTTTTATTACTAGTTTTTCTGTTACTGCTTTTTTCAATGTTTAAAAGGCGATAGTTTGTCTTTGTCTCTAGTTAAATTCGACATTCTTTTTGCGTGACTTTGCGAACTGTACCATCAGGTCACAGTATCTGGGTAGATATTTACCATAAAAATTTGTTAGTCTCAAAGAGGATTCCAATTCCTTTGTGTTTTTTGGTGTTGACATTTCTGCAATTTTACTGGTTAGTCTCTCATTGGGTGATATACCATCCTTTAATATTTGATATCCTAAATATGATACCTTATCACAGTTTAGTTCACATTTATCCTTGTTTATGGACATTTTTGCTTCATTTAACTTGTTCAAAATTCGCACTGTTTTGTATTTCAGTTCTTCTTGAGTGGATGTTCCCACACATACATTGTCCTGATATATTATGACAGTTTTATCTTTCCCGATAAAATTTTTTCAATTGATTTTTGAAAAATGTATCTCAAAGCCATCTTGGTTAATGGCAGATGTATCCACCTTAGTAAGTCTATCGGGTGTTTATAGACGTGAGTTCTCATCAATTTTAATCTGGTTGTATACTGACTTGAGATCTACTTATACGAAATATTTCATTCTTGCTAATTCATGGATCTCAGTTACTCTATTTGGCAATGGAAATGACTCTGAGCATATTTAGTAATTCACCTTATCTTGTAATCTCCACATATTCTTAAATCCCTAGCAGGCCTTATGGGTACAGTCGGTACAGCCCAATAGCAACCATACTGTAGAGCTTTTACATGAATTCTTTATTATTTCATATTTTTTTAATTTGGCTGCGACCACAAGTTGGATAGATTGGTAACTTTCTAGATTCCACATAAACTTGGGTTATGATTTTCTTTTAAACATGTTCACCTTATGCCCTCCAGTTGTTTTCTTCTGCTTTTGTTGAATTAATGAGTTTTGTAGTATCTACTCTCAAAACATCAATTCCTTATAGTCCTTGATCTTTATTGTATACTACTACCATGATGGGAATCATTTCAAAGCGATTTTTTGTTTTGAATGAGCCTTCAACAGTGCCCATTACTTTGATCACTTTTCCGTCGAATTGCTTCAAGTGGAGATTACTCTTTCACAATTTCAGTTTGCCCATTTTCTCCCAGAAGTTTCTTGGTACTAAAGTGTCATCACTCACTATGTCGATTTGCATGTGAAAAAATATACCATTCAACTTTATTTTTTCTCTGATCTTGGTTGGTGTATTTATTGCATATATTTTGACATTTTCTCTTGGAGTTTCTGAGCCTTCTACCTTTTCTATTCTTCTTTTGTACTTGCATACCTCCTGAAAATTATATATATATATATATATATATATATATTGCAGTTTGAACATATTTCCTCATGGCTTGGTATTAATGTTTATTTCTCTCATGGTTCTAGCCACAATATTTGCATTTGATCACGAACTTAGTTGTGTTATTTCTTGATAATCTTTTTGCTAGTTCATACTTTAATCAGTTCTAGTTAATATAAAAATTCTATGCCCACTTTAAAATACATGTTACTTATTTGTAAGCTTTCTAGTATTTTGTGTTTTTATGACATGTCCCGCATGTTTTCTATTAATCAAAGAATAATTAATTTCTCTTTTGTAGTTGTCTTTTGTTTCAAGTTTTTCCAATTCGTGATACTTCAATGCTTCCTTTAATCTATACATGTATTGTATTATAGAGTCGTCTGGGTCCCATCTAATCTCCATGAATATGGTTCTCTCAGGGAAAATGATTTTTTTTTGTCGTATATTTTTCTTAATTTTTCTACCAATCGCTTCATTAGTTAATTCTCCAAATTCTTTTGGGTGAGCCATTGTCAATCTTTGCTTTACAGTTTATCAGCTTCATAGCTTGCCTTAACCAGATATTTGTCTAAGATTTCATTCTCTCCTCCACTAGTTTTTTTGTCTTTTAATTTCTTAACCCTTACTAATGTTGCGAAACATCTGATCCATGTTTCCATATGCTCCAGTTTGTTCGGCATGGTTAAGGTTTCTATCAGCAACGTCATTGTTATGATGTATATATCTCACAGAGAAGATGTTGACTGGCTTATAGGATTAGCTAGACGCCGGTTAATATTGGGTAACTGTGTTTATAGATGCATCTAATCTACATATGATACTAATGATTGTCAGGCTTCTTAACTGGGAATTTCCAGCAAGTAAAATGGACTGATAAGAAATGTGAAATTGTTTAGATTATTTGCTTTAATGGTATATCAACCCTGGATGGATATTTAATACCAAATCCTCTCACTGTTGTGTTTTGACCTTCGACCCAGCCAAAAAAAATGCTATTCTAAGATGATGCACCGAAAGGAAGTGACACATTCCAATGGCAGTTAGGAGAGGAAATCGCTGGGGCAGAAATTGGCTGATGAAATGGGACAAGGTAATTCCCATGGTACACTACAGGGTGATGCAACGGAAGAGAGTGACCTCTGAACTGCATGACAGTTATTTCCGCTTGATGACGATTAAACATTCAATTTCAAAGATCGAGTGGGCGTCGAACGATTATATAATTCAGTTGAGTTCAACGAGCCGGTGGCAGTTGAGTTGAAGATCGGACGGAGTTATAGACGAAATGTGGTAGGGAAAGCCACATCAGGCCGAAGGGGCCTTTGGGCCCTGATGAGTGGGCCCTAGGCCTCTGGTTGAGCAGCACTAAAGAACGAGAAAGACACAACATGACGGTCATAACAGTGGGATCAAGATATTACAGTTTATATTCGGTCTCCAGCTCCCTCTCACATGCAAACCTTGAACAACCCTTTCAAACCCTTGCAATAAAGTGAGAGGTAAATATTTTGTTAAAGAAGTCTTCCTGCGTCGTTTATTCCTGCGTCTGTCTTTGTCACTGCGTCTTCCTTCATGCATCGTTTATCCTGCGTCTGATTAATTCATTGCGTCAGTATGTATCCAACATATATATGTATATTTCTGCATGAATCAGCAGATGACAATACAGCATCACTCTCACTCTCTCTCTCTCTCTCTATATATATATATATATAGGATTTGTAAGAAAATAGTTTGTAGCTGACTTTATCTTTAAATGAGTTAAAGCTCATTTGCATACAGTAAAATGGTTGCAAGAATTGCTATTCATTGTTGCCACTCAAATGATTTCATGTATTGCTATCCAACATATAGTCCAATGCAAATGATAAAATAGTTCTATTTGACTATAGATTGGACTCTAACAGAAACAAACACTCTGGGACTGAGTGGACCTGGGAGTGATGCAAATAAAGGCATACTACGCATCCCTCCAAGCTGCAGGACTGGAGCCTCACCATCATATGCAGTTTAGTATCATACCCAGGATACAGAAGTGCGGTTAACGTATTCTACCGCTCCAGCTTACAGGGCGAAAATATAAATTAAAACTGTTTAATGAATTTCCAAAATACCAATTTATTCAAGATGGAAAAAAAAACTAATTCATCAAATTTAAGTTTTAATAAACTGTTATGCAAAATATAACTGAAAAATAAAGAAACCTTGATTTTAAAGAAATTCTACTATTTGTAATTTTTAACTTTAAATAAACTCCATTATGCTTTTCTCTTGAATGGTATTCTTGGAATGTTTACTAAATGAGTGCCGATTCCTCTCCATCATTCCTTCTTTCTTTCTCTCTCTCTCTCTCTATATATATATATATAAAGAGAGAAAAAAAGACAGAGAAAGAGTGGGAGTATTTGTCATAAGTATTTGAACAAACAATTTGCTTTTAATTGATTAGTTCTGAGAGCTAAAAACAAGTACTTAATAACAGAAACCTAAACTTAACTAAATTGTTAAATGAAAAAAAAAATTGCCTTGTTTTAAATTTTTTTTCTGAATCAGTGAAAGAGATTGAAAAGGTAATTCCAATTGCTATTTGGAACAGAAAGTAAGAACAGATTTTGTGCTTGTTCAAATAACCATTACCAGTACTTTCTACAAAATGTACTGTTCATAAATATTTGAACAACTACAAAATATTATGGTTGCTTAAAATTGCAGGAGATTTGAAATAGGTGGGTGGGGCTGATCCAAATTATCCCTACTAGTTTCACAACTCTTCCAAACAGCAATATATGTTTGCCTTTTCAATCTCCTTCTTTAATTTTGGAAAAGATTTTAGCAGTATGAATTTATTTTCTATTAAACAATTTATTTTCTATTAAACAATTTAATTCTATTGAAAAGAACATTTTCCAGACGTTTAGGATTCAGAATCAGAAACTATGAGTCAATGCATGTTTTGTTGATTACAAAAAAATTTGGTTCTATTCTTGTTTTTAACTTTTAAAATCAAGTGAGTAGACGGAAATTATCCTTTTTTTAAATACTTATGGTAAGTATTACACACACACACACACGCACACACACACATACACACATACACACCTCAAGATGACGACACAGCAGCTAGCTCCAACTGCAGACCAGCAGCCATCCCTGCGTAACCAAGCAACAACACCTGTATCACATACTCCATGAACGATCACACAACTCAGACTAGCACCTGCACTTTGAGGCCACATTGACATACCCCAGGTTAATCAAGGATTGCATAAACTGGGACATTGATCATCCAGCCTCTGCAGCCAATGTGTCCACATCTTTGACCCTCTCCAGCTATGTATACAACCTGACCATACAACTACACCTACAATGTGTTGTTGTCCCTGTCGTTTGTCCAGTCCACTGTCAATCACATACACTCATACTTACATCTGTTTGCTGAATTGACGAAGATATTGCTGCTCCATGACACTTATACATATATATATATATATATAAATACCTCTAAAAAATTTGAGAAGAAGAGCCCTCTAGTAGTACCTAACGAGCTGGACAGTGATATCACAGTGAGTTCGAACTCCAGTTACGTTATTACATTCACTTTTAGACCTTTAAGAAAGGTATAAGCCCTCTCTTTCCCTCAGCAATAGGTTGAATAGTACCACTATTGTTCTCCGAGGATACCTTTGGCATTAAATAACTCACGAACGTTGATATGCGATTAAACAAAGAAACCAAACTGAACTAAACAAAATCCTTATGCAGTCTCCTCTGAAAAGTGATCCCTAAGAACTAACATGTTACGTCAGTAGGAGGGTCTGCTTAAGTAAAGCTAGAAAGAAAGGCTATTTACATAGTTATGAAAGTATGCTCTAGATGATTAATTAAATAGCTGCAAATTGCAACAACACTTGTCACACCTGTGGAAAAGAATGCAAAAATAAATACTGAAATACTTCGAACTTGTGTAAAAGCAGTGTATGTATATATGTGTGAGTGTGCACTCAAGTGCGTGAATGTTATGTAACCAGAAAAAATTTTGGCGTTGGTGGGGCTTTGTTTTAATTAACTTCAATTTAGAAGATCATTTTTTATTGTAGGCGCGCTTAGGATAATTGGTTATCATCATAAGAAGTGGAATCAGTGTCACGAGTTCAAATCCTAGCCTAAGCAGTCTGTGTTTCACTTTGTACAAATGCTCTTGGGAAAGGCATGAATCCATCTGTTCTTCCTGAGCTAATGATAAATATAATGCATACTAGGTTCTTTAGCCTTGTTTAAACCACCAATATCGGAGAAGGAAAACTCTGAATGAAAACCAGCTTTACTCTACTTTAAAAAAATTTGCCACATACTGCTCATGGTGGAGAGGCTGAAGAGACTCATAGTTTTGATTATAGCATGAAAACTGTACATTTCTTTTTAATTCAAAATTGGCATCTGTCAAACATACATTACGAAGTACCGTGCTGAAGAATGTTTTGCTGAGTGATACTCCATGGTCTGATCGAGTAGTTGAAGAATATGAAAATAATCAATGATATATACTGTGGGAAATAGTCAATATACTAAAAATAAATCATATGTTGAAAATGATTCACATCAGCTTGGTTATGTTAATCACATTGATGTGTGGTTTCTATATAAGTTAAGCAAAACAATAAAAGCAATGAAAAGTTAATACACAAAGATTTTGGTATGAGCAAAATGTAGTTCAACTTACCATATCAAATATCAGTCTCCATATAAAGAAAGTGACACCATTGATATGGTTGAATTGGGAAGTTTTTGACTCTGAGTTCCTTCTGAACAATCAAATGATTGATTTGTACAAGTTCTCAAAATTAGACCAATGAAGACAGTTATATTTACCAAAAGTGGAAAAAATAGGGTATATGGCCTAATACCGGGCAATTGGCCAAATGAGTAGAGTGTTCGCCAATGGTCCAGGAGACCGGTGTTCAATCCAAGCTCGAGTCATACCAAAGACTTTAAAAAATGATAATTGATGCTGCCCTGCGTAACACTCATCATTATAAGGTACGTATTAAGAGTAAAGTGGAGCAATCCAGGGAAAGGAGTAGCGCCCTCTCCGATACCTTGGTGTAGTAGCTATTGAAAAAGGAGCCTTCGGGTCACCCTCGACTAAAGTCGCCAACTTTACTTACTGTTTATTTTAGGTTAGTCGATGTTATTTGGTTTAATGGTATATCAACCCTTGATGATTATTTAATGCCAGATCCAGTTTATATATATATATATATATATCACTCAGTGTCTTATTCATATATATATATATATATATATATATATATATATATATATATATACGTGGTAAACGAATAGTTTTAGATAACTTTCTAATGGGTCAAGTGTTTGCCAATGGTCTGGGGGACCTGGGTTCAATTCCAGGTCAAATCATACCAAAGACTCAAAATATGGTACTAGATGCCGCTTTGCTTAACAGTCGGCATTATACGGTACAGATCAAAAGTAAAATAGAGCAATCCAGAGAATGGAGTAGCGCTCCCCTACACCAAGGTGTTGTAGCTGTTGAAAAGGGAACCTTCGGGTCGCCCTCGACTACGGTAGTCGACTTTACTTACTTTATTTCTAAATAAGTTAGAGCTCATTTGTTTGTATCCAGTTAAATGGTTTCAAGAATTGCTAACACTAATAATTCTATTTGATATTAATCATTTTCTTATATACAGTTAAATTGTTTTAATTCTTTCAATTTAAAATAAGTAATTCTATTTATCAAGTAACATTAGTAATTCTACTCAAGTGTTCTTATCTAAACACAAAAACGATGAGAGAAAACAACTGCAATACTGACCATGTTATGATCAATTCCACAACCAATCTACGAGGTAGGTGAGAATGAAGAAAGACAAAATGCCGATCAGTAAACTCACAACCGATATGATCGAGATCAACAGAGTCAGAGATGATCTGCAGGGCTCGCTAAACGACAGGCTAGATGAAATTCCAGCAGCTACAGTGGAAGAAAAGTTGAATGCCTTTAGATCAATCGTGTATAAAGTATCCAAAGAGAAACTCAGCACTGCATTAAGGAAGCACGAAGATTGGTTCGACGGAAACAGTATGATGCTGGAAGAACTTAACAAGAAGCTAGCCAGGAAAAAAAAAAACAGAAAGAAATACCATGTCTGCTATCTATAGGTATAATACTGTCAACTTCTCCGAGATGCAGAGAACTTCAATATAATAGTGAGTAATAAAGCGGTTTAAATCCAGTAACTTGCAGATTTCAATGATCCCAAAAGTTTTTACTAAAGCATGAGAGCTGTGTTGGGGCCAAGAGTAAACCATCCAAGGTAACGGCTTGCTTTCGACAACAAAACTATAATCACAGAGAAGCACGAGCTTCTTACCAGGTGGAAGAACCATTGTGTCACACTGCACAATGAACCGTCAGTAGTGGAACAGCATGTAGTTGACAACATTGAACAAAAGCCAACGCAACACTGAATGTGTAAATGCCCAGTCCTGGATGAAGTGAGTAAGGTTATCTCTATGCTCCTGGCGCAGACGAAGTGCCTCTTGAAGTTAATAAGAGAGGAGGTAGGAGGCTTATCGAGGTACTCTACACCATCATAAAAGACACTTGGGAAAACTTGGAAGTTTCTGCACACAGGAAGGACGCCTAACATGTCACCATCTTCAAGAAGGGAGACAGACAAGATTGCGTCAACTACTGTGGGATCTCGTTTCTTTCTATATCAGAGAAAGTGTTCGCCCACAAACTACTCAACAGATTATCGACCCAAGCGGAGGATTTCACAAAAACTATCGACACTATGAACAAGGAAGAGCTACGGAAACTAGGGTGTCCTGATCACTTTGTCAAGCTCACATCTGCCTTGCATACAGGAATGAAGACTTCAGCCAGCATAAGAGGAGAACTCTCAAAACTATTTGAAGCTGGAAACAGAGTAAAATAGGGCTGTGTTTTTGCCCCAAACACTATTCTCGATTTTTCTTTCTATGGTCCTGTCTGATGCCTTTGCTGGTTCCACCCAAGGAGTATGGATACAAAGCAATCCGAGAGCAAACCTGTTCAATTCCAGTCAATTTAAGTCTGTAAGAAAGACCAGAAATGTTCTGGTACGCGAGCTGGTACTGCCTTAGTGGCACACAACCACCAAGATTCACAGGAAATAATCTTGCATTTCTTGAAATCCCCCCCAAAAGGCATTTGAGCAGGAAATTAACCTCTAGAAAATTGAGGTTATATTCCAGCCCCACTGGAATCTCATGACAATGGTTAAGATATGCAGCAGGTACTAACCCAAGTAAACAAATTTAAATATCTAGGTTCTACAGTCAACAAAAACAACAGACAAGATGCAGAACTAAATACACGAACGTCAAATGCTTCCAAAGTCTTTGGCGGGCAACGGAAGCGTATCTGGCTCAACAAAGACCTCTCTATGAAAACTAAATGTACATTCTATCGTGTCATTGTTTTTCCCAACTCTCATGCATGGCGCAGAAACTTGGACGGTATACAAATTAGATGCCCAAAGACTTCAAGCCTATATGATATAAGTAAAGTAAAGTTGGCGACCATAGTCGAGGGTGACCCGAAGGCTCCCTTTTCGATAGCTACTACACATAGGTGTAGCGGAGGGCGCTACTCCTTTCCCTGGATTGCTCCTCTTTACCCTTGATCCGTACCTTATAATGCTGAATGTTAAGCAAGGAGGCATCAAGTACCATTTTTAAAGTCTTTGGTATGACTCGACCTTGGATTGAACCCAGGTCTCCCGGGCCATTGGCGAACACTCTAACCATTATGCCAATGTCCGGACATTGGCTATATGATATATCACACGCACAAAATACTAAATGTCACGATGTAGCTGCATAATCCAAATGAATTCATCCTAGAGAAATCTAAATTCCTTGACATGTATGATATACTCGCCCAACGCAACCAAAGATGGGCTGGCCACTTGAATAGACTTTAGGTCATTGGACTATCAAAACAGATCCTCTACTCTCAACTTCGAGATGGGTCACGTAAAACAAATAGATGAAAACAAGCATAAGGACATCATAAAAGTAATCTGGGAGTCATGAACATCCCTTTAAACAATTGGCAATACATGTCCAAAAATCGAAAAAAAAAATTGCAGAATAATATAAGCAGGTTGTCATTATCGGGTACGAAGTGTAATTTTATTTATCAGCTACTCCGAGCTTATTTAATATTCATCATTTGTTTGCACACAGTTAAAATAGTTTTAAATATTGCTATCACAGCGCAATTTACCCTCAGTCACTGCTTTCTAGCACCTTTAGGATAAAATACAGTTGACTACTTGTTTGCCCCAAGAGCAATTTGAAGAATACGGTCGGAACAATCCTATTGGTGCTAGGGCTGCCTGGTTGGATCGAACCTCTTCAACCACACGTCTAACCCAAGAAGGGTTAAAGTGGAATGTTGCAAGTCAACTGACCTCTTCGGTTGCCTGGTCAAGGACTGCTAAGCCATCAGGATCCCGTCCCCAAGCATTACGGGTCACAATCTACAGCCAACAAGTAGCCTCATTAAGGCGTGGTCTTACCCTTCTGAAATGGTACAATCTGAATGTTCTACAAACCCAGCGGACAGGGAGCAGTAATATTTCATCAGAAGAACTATTAATCATATGTTTTTTTAACTTACCACTTCATCATATTAAGTAGATAGTTTACCATCAGATTATCATTCATTTTGATCTTTACAGGATTCTCTTAAGGAATTAAAGATACAATTCCTTAACAGTGTTTCATTGATAGTTCTTGAAACTCGAAGAGGTTGTCACTTGATTTCCGGCGATGAAATGGACAAACATGCATTTTCAGTTTTGTTCACAACTTTAACATTTTAACAAATCAGGCCAGTCTTTTATGAGTCTTCCACCATCTCTCATTGAATCGAGTAAAGTCTTTGCATTTTATGAAAGTCTTCATCAAGTTCTTCCGCTTTATATATTTAGCATTCAAATCCCGAACGTCAGTTCCGTTTACTCGTTTGAAGATCAATTGTTAAAAACCCTTAAATCACTTTCTCACCAGGTTTCAAATCAAGGTCGGCTTTTGACTCCTTCCTGTCTGTCAGAATACTCACACCTGCCCTTGAGCTGACAGCACCGGAGGCAGGAGATTGGTGGCGAGAAAGTCATTGCATTACAAAAGATTGCAAGAGGCACCTTGAGTAATTATTTGTTGAGAAACATAAATGACTTAAGAGTATGGAAGTTTCCTTAAAGATGGCAGAAGATAGGTGAACAAAATAGTTGATATGCTGTTCAATGAAACAAATAAAGTTGACTTTTAATTTGAGAAACCAAACAAACTTTTTGATTAATCTAATGCCTAATTGAAGACATGTCAAAATGTTCTATCAGTTTTTAAGTTAAACAGTTATCTTATCGTATTAAAGTTTTCCAATTATTTAAATAAAAATACACAACGATCAATTCCAATTGACTAATTGTATTACGCAGTATTTGTTTAAGTATACTTAAGATTAGTTTTAGCTAAATTTAATAACAGTAGCAACTGATGACTTTAAAAAACTTTTAAAGAATCGTTTTAATATTGTATTGTTACATAACAGATTGCCGAACTCTACTATTGGCATAAACTGTTGGTTATTTTGAATAAGTTCCAACCGTTAAACGGTGTGGAAAAAAGTGAATTCATTTAGTTTGAGAGATGAGGGATGAGAGGGCTCGTTTGAGTCAGGGGTTCTGAATGGACAAAACATCTAATTAGACGACATTGGAAAAATAACGTTTAGTCAGTTGGCGAGAAGTATTCAAATGGAGCAGTTGGCTGTTTCAACTAGGCTCACCAATTCTCCGTAAGGTCGAAACAGATTATAAAGAAGTGTCCTCAAAAATAAAATAAACTGTGTACAGAATATTGTGTCCGCACCGAAGAAATAAGAACAGTTGTAGTTACAGCAACGAACAGACAGAGACACTGAGTGATACGAGGCGGTCTTAATCCATAACTGTGTCATCTCGTTCGGCAATAAGAAAAAGTCAATAAAAACTCAACTTCAAATCTTTATCTATCATCGTCAATAAAATATTCATATATATATATATATATATATATATATATATATATATATATATATAGGTAATATTCGGTCAGGTTAAACCAGAGTTTGGAGTAATTCCCTCAGGACAAGAAAATCATTCAAGTGCTGAACATTTAAATTTTCCTGGTAGAGAGATTAACGTAATTTATTACAGAGCAATATTTCTTTAAGAAAAAAACCAAAGACCGGTTAATTCAGGATTATAAATTTATTTCCATCCCGTATTTTCAGTTTCTGGTGTGAACCAAAAACATGAAGAAAAAATTAATACAGGACTTCTTCAGACCCAATGGATAATTAATTAAAATTAAAATTAAACCAGAATAAACACGTGGGGTGTAGGGGGAGATTTAGGAGTTACCTCCTCGTTTTATTGAATTTCCGTTTTATTTTAATTTTTCAAATTTCTTCTGTCAGTTATAATTACGGTAATTTAACTTTTTTATTTATTTGTTTAGTTTATTTTCTAAGAAATCATGTTTAGTTTATTTTCTAAGAAATCACAATGTATGCTATACATAGAGGTATTCTAATATATATATATATATATATATATATATATATATATATATATATATATATATATATATATATATTAGAATACCTCTATGTATAACATACATTGTGATTTCTTAGAAAAAATACTTTTTTTCTGTCACGTCTCTTCAGAGAAACACCTCGACAGTAAGTAGTAGAGAGGAATGAGTAAAGATAGAAAACTAAAAAAAAAAAAAAAAAGGAGGGGGAAGAAAAACCCGTCTACTTGGAGGTTTTCTTTTGTTTTTTTTTTCTTTGACTAAGTCCGGCTTGGTTGTAGTATAATCAGTGGAGTTGAACAAAAGAAGATTGTAAAATTTCTTTTGCTTACCGAGAATAGGTTGGTGTTTTGTGATGTAAAACGCCTTTAGTAATGATAATTGTAATTCAGTATCAGAGACTTGAAGAAGAGAAAATGTATTAGTGTTATACGTGGTGCATTCAATAAGTATCCAGCTTTTTTTGTACAGACTTTTAAAATTGTCGTAGACTCTTAAAAATTCAGTATCTTATTGCTATACGTGTTATGGGATGATTGACCAACTTTTATGATTTCAGCTTCAAGTGAACAGCTACAGCAGCAACTGGAATACACCCTACAAAAGTCTGATTGTCACAGCTGGTAAATTTTTAAAAATGCAATCTGGACGTGAGGACACTTTAGAAGAACGATATGCAATAAAATTCTGTTTTAACTTGCAAAATATGCCTCAGAAACATAGGGAATGCTTCAGACTGCTTTTGGACCATCTTGCATGAATCGAGCATCAGTTTTTGAGTGGCATAAGAGATTCAAGCAAGGCAGGGAGTCTGTGAGGGATGATGAGAGGTGTGGGAGGAGTAAGGAAGTCAATATACTAGAGTTGATAGGCCAAAGGGTTAGGGTTAGGGCGAGGGTTACTGTGTTGAGGTTTTAAGGGAGTTTAGGAAGAGATTCCGTCAGAAGAGGCCAGCACTCTTCAAAGCGGGTCAGTAGCATTTCCAGGAGGATAATGCACCAGTCAACAACTCCATCGTTGTCACAGACTATTTCACCAAGATGGGCATCAAGACAGCTTCTCACCCTCCCTATAGTCAAGACCTTGCTCCCTGTGACTTTTGGTTATTCCCTAAGCCCAGAGGCTGTCGTTATTAGATAATTGAGGAGATGAAAGAGGATGTGACGAAGGTCATTGACATGATCACACAAAAAGGACTTCCATGGGGCCTTTCAGAAGTTGTTGGAACGGTACAACAAGTGCATTGCAGCCGGAAGAGATTACTTCGAAGGGGACTAGAGTTTCATGTGTGTACTATCATATGAGTGTCCATACGAAAAAAGTCTGGAAACTTATTTAATGATCCTCGTAAGCATCAGTGCAGAAGGCGTTATCCAATAAGTGTCGAGTAATAAAAGAAAGCTCATTCTACGTGACCGAAAAAAGGCTCCTTTGTTAGAACTCATAATGTATTCTAAACTAGGCCATCAAAACGACAACTGATTCTGGTTGCATCAAAGGCTATCTGTTCTGACAATGAAAGGAACACTGCCCTAGAGATTTAACTAATTTGTATATTTTATTTTAGAAATCACTTATTAAAAACTAAACTAAACAGATTATTGAAAAAAGTTATATTGAAAATGAACAACTGCGTTTTATTATTCATTCTTATTTTTCATAGCTTGTTTTTTTTTTCTTATAAATTATGGTTTTAATTGTCTTAACTAGGCAGTACTTTTTCCTGTTTCCAAAACTGGTATTCATCTCATAGGTTTAAGAATATGGAAAACATGAAAAGAAATACGACGCTGTAGTTTTTCTGATGTACCTCGACTAGTGGAAGATTCACTGGAATAAGTGTGTTGAATACCAAGGGAACGATTTTGAAGGAAATGAATCTTTTATTTGTCCAGGAAAATAGAGCTTTAGTCATGATACTTTTTGAATACATCTTGTATATTTTTTTAACGGATCTTATGTATTTAATTATCATTTACCGGGCTTATAAGCTAAATTGAGATGTCTCGTTGGCTTATGTTTGCTGAGACTATAGATTAACAGTACTTGTAGATAGACGAATGTCATAATATTGTAATATTAAATGTAAATGAAAAGGATCGTCTTTATCATCATCACGGTTGAGATGACGGCACAGATTTCCCTAACTCTTTCTCACCATATCATCCATCACTCTTGGTAGGTCATCCAGACTGCATCCAGTGTCCACTCAGAGCTAGGTAAGAGTCCATTAGAAAACATCCTTGCTTCACGAATTGCGAACAAAATTAGACTCTAATAAATGGAGAAAGTAGTATTTGCATTTCTCTTTCTTTTTTCAGGAGGCCCCGGGGCATAATGGCTGGACTGCGCCCTTGCAGTAAGCGAGTTCGAACTCTAGTTGCTCTATGAGGTTCACTTTTTGACATTTAGGAAAGGTATGGACCCGCTTATTCCACCAACTGTGGGATAAATACTACTATTGCTGTCCCTCTACAAGGATGGTTTTGGCTTTAAATAACCCACGAAAGCTGATATGCCATTAAACAAAGAAACCAAAGCTTTCTTTCTCAGTATCTTCTTTGCTTAAATTGGGATGGAACAAGGTCAAATGAAGGAAATAGATGATTGTGTTATACCAACTTTTTGGAAGAGAACTTGCCTGCATATAAAATTAAACATTTAAAATTCTGACTCTTAACTGGGTGTGAACACCTACCTATAAACGGAGGGTAATTATTTTTGCAATAAAACAGACCGGATATTTAATAATCTTAGACACTAAGCGCCATGTAGAAGGGCACTCCATGAGAATTAGACTCACTACAGTGGCAATGATTTTCAAGATTACTTCGCTTTACATTTCTCTTCATCCAGATGCTTTTTATCTGCTAATCTTAGTCTGATACACGATAAAAGTCGTTGAATACTCAGTGAGGAGAAAACTTACCGCACTGGTGATTGATTTACAAGACAAGCTTGTTAAGCATCAGGCTGCTGTAATCATTTAATAAGTTTGACCCAAAGTTATAAATATGGGGGCCAAGTCAGAATTGATCTATTAATTATGGCCGAGTAACCTTGGTTGATAACTATTATACCATGAAAAGTGACTTTAAAACTAAATGTAGTTTTGATTTGGCTCGCAAGAACGAGGCACCTTGTGAAGAACGAATTCATAGCAATGTTGTAATTGGTTGACAATACAAGCTTGCTAATAATTTACACCATAACAAAGTGAATTAGTTGCTTTGATTTGCATTGATATTTGAATTGATTGATTGATTTTAACGGGATGACATCCCATGGAAGGTTAATTTATACCTAGAGCTTACAGAATTGCTTTCATTGTACGTTCATATTAACATTTTTTTGTGTACTTGTTTCGTAAGATGTTTTTTGTTTGCACACCGTTCGATTGAATCTGAATAACTTTCAAAACCGATTTATTTAAGCCATTGATGGGACACTGGGATTAATGGCTATGATTAGATACAACACACTTCACAGTTCCCCAGAACTGCAGTATCAACATCATATACAGTTTGATGTCATACACAGGACATCCCTTGTCTTTTGGTGGGGAGGTTGACTTACTCCTCTGCAAAGGATTACTCAGCGTATTCTATTCCCCGTTAATAGAGTGGTCATTGATATTTAAAGCTTTTGTAAATTATACAAACGTATTGTTAGTGCAATATGTATTATGTGTGCTGAGAAAAGTACTCATTAGGAAGGAGAATATTGACACTCTCTGATGATGGATGCTGGCTGCTCTAGAATCTGTGTATACAGAATAGGAAATTAAACACAATAGAAAATAAGACACAAACAACATATGACTGTCAGCCAAAAGCGATGGAAGCGGATGAAATTTGAGGGGGTTAAACTCATGCTGGTAAGGTGTAAATTGGGAGACACGTAGGTGGATAGTGAAAACAGATAGGTGATACAAAACTAATAAAAATGACACACGGAAAACTTAAGAACCAAAGTGTCGACTATACGTGTAGAATAGCTTTCCACTGATAACCTGGCAGGAGCCCTCTGTTTCTCCCTCTCTGTCTCTCTCCCGCTCTGTGTCCCTCTCTCCACCCCCTACACACACTCTGTTTTTCTCTATTTCTCCCTTAAGTACGTGACTGGTACTGATGTGGGATATATATATATATATATATATTTATATTGTCATCTGCAGACAGACTGTTTCGTTGTATTACAACTCTTCCGCGTGGCTAGACACGCAGGACGCTTCAAGCTGGGATCGAAAACTGCCCAACTTTACATAAGACTTAGTATCTGACCGCTCATCCTCAGCCGACATACCTCGGCTCGGGAATTAGAAAGCATTATGTAGTAGCTTTCGTTTGTTTACATTTTGCCTTACCAGATATCAGAGTGGTCAATTCATTAGAAGAGCTTTGCATTACGCGAGTGGCAGCCGTTAATTCTTTCGCCAGAGTATTTAACCCCCGGGAATGAAATGTATATATATATATATATATATATATATATATATATATTGAATTCAATCATAAATAATAAGTTGTAACTACGTATTTCAACGTTCACAGGTTTTAAACACAAACAGAAATTACCTGATTAAATAGTGCCTTTATCAGTCATTCTAATTTTAGTAATGAAAGAGTGCGTATCATAATTTAATCTATGACCTCACGCTCCAACAATGGAGGAACTGAAAATTCATATTCGATATGTGTTTCTAGCCAAGGTGTCATTATTGACGGCCAATTTCGAAACTAGTATTCAAAGTTTCGTTCTGGCGATACATCAGTGAAAGGAGAACCCAAGCCAGAACACACATCAAACCTCGATTAATATGCTTTTTATGCCTCTGTGGCAAAGTACTCGATAATTAGTACTTGATTTCATCATATCCCAATCCATAATCTGTTTCCACTTGAAAAAAATTGGAAAAGTGACCAAGCAGAGCGTTTGGGTTCCTCATACTCTTAGTGAGAAGAATAAAAAATCACATATCTATAGCGACTTGTCTTCTTTAAAAGCAGAGAAATTACCCGTTTGTCAAGAATACAGGTGACAAAAACAGGTCTTTCATGATAATGTTTAATGCTAAAAAGAACTTCAGCCTACTTCAATGCGAAGCCACATGAAAGGAAAGTTATGCTGTGTAAATGGTGGAATCACCACAGTATTATACATTTTGAGTTTTTTAAACCGTAGTCAGACATTCACAGCAGCTGCAAAGGATGCATGAGAATCTTCAAAGAAAACATCCTGCGCTCGTCAATATGAGAAATGTTGTACTTCTGATAACACAAGGCCACATTCAGCAAGATTCAGACAGGAAAAAATATTGGATTTAGTCTGGTCTGTTCTACTTCATCCAAGTGATTTCCGTCTTTTCGTTCTCTACAAAATGCTCTGAACAACAAAAAATGTTCTCAAGAAGGTGAAAAGGTTTGTGGAAAACTTCTTTAGCTTGAAACTAGCTGAACTCTATTTGAGGGAAGTCAACAAGAAACCGAATAAATAATAAGATATGACTCAAACTAATGGCGAATATACTACTTAATGAAATTAATTAATTTTTAAATTAGTCATGAATAAATTATATTTTACGGAAATTATTTATGACTCAACCTGACACATACATGCGCGCACACACACCCATATATGCGTATATATCAAAATGAATAGGTCTGCAAGTGAATTTGTATGAGGCACTTTGGGTCTTACCGGGCCATTGGCCTAACGAGTGAGTGTTCGCCAATAATCCAGGGTTCAATCCCAGGTCGAGTCATACCAAAGACTCAAAAAATGGTACTCGATACTATCTTGCTTTGCACTCAGCATTATAAGGTAAGGATCAAGGGTAAAGTGGAGCAATCCAGGGAATGAAGTTGCGCCCTACCCTACACTCCGGTGTAGTAGCTATTAAAAAGGGAGCCGTCGAGTCATACCCGACGAAGGTCGCCAAGTTTACTTTTACATTGAGTCTTATTTCATATAATTATGTTGTACACATGTTTCAATCTTTATCGCCTTCTTCAAAAGACTAATAATGGCTTGGGCAGTTTTTTTTTCTGGCTTTTATTGTGGAGATTGTTTTGATAGGATTGTGATTCTTTTTGATTCCAGGATTTGTCTTTGTTGGAGTCAATTCTTCGTGAAAATATTCGGCTTTTTACTTTTCTTTCGTTGGACTAAGAAAAACAAAAAAATATATATACATGGTTAAAATATATAGTTCAAATATAACGCCACATGTACCACTAAACCAGAAAATCCATACAGTGCTCAATACAAACACACACACACACACACACACACACATATATATATATATATAAGCAGAAAAAAAAGGAAATAAAACACCTCATTTTTTATAAATCTGTTTCTGTCTATTCGTTTTCGAGCCATTTTATAACAATCTAAATCATTCATGTAATTATATGTATGGTGGGTAGATTGATAGACGTTATTGTGTGTGCGTATGATTTACGTATGTATGTGCATAGATTTATATGAATATTTGTGTTAATACATATACAACCCAGGTGTTTATATGTATGCATAGGTAAATGAATAAGTCCCCGCCTAGTGATGAAAAAAATTATTTTACATAGATATGTTTTAGAACATAACCCCTTTTTTTACTGCATTTAATTCAGTGGCAAATATCAATTACATAGACGAAGCATTGTACAATGAAAATTTTTGAATAAATTTCTGATTATAACTAAGAATCATGCCACAGACTTATTGATCCACACTGATATATATGTATTCAAGGCTTGTTAAATGTATCCTATCACGTGACATTGCTAAAATAGTACAAGTAAAAAACATATTTGAATGCTTATGTAGTTGTATATAATTTCCTATTTAAATGTGTTTAGTGTCAGTTTTAGATCATAGATATTATTATGTATGTGTATTTTGTTTTAAATGTAAATAAACCAGGAATATCAGAGAGAGAGAGAGTGCCGGCCCATTGGCATTATGGTTAGAGTGTTCGCTAATGCCCTGGGAGAGATGGGTTCAATCCCAGTTTGAGTCATACCAAAGACTCAAAAATTGGTACTTGATGCCTCCTTGCACAACACTCAGTATCATAAGGTACGGATCAAGGGTAAAATGGAACAATCCAAGGAAAAGAGTAGAGCCCTCTCCTTCACCTCAGTGTAGTAGCTATTGAATTCCAATCATTTTCGAAATAATAACATTGGGTAAGATATGAATCCTCTTATCCCCCGCAGCTATGAGTGAAATAGTACTACTGCGGTTCTTTTACCAGGGTGATTTTGACATTAGATAACCCCCGAAAGTTGATATGCAATTAAACAAAGAAACCAAACAAACCTATTCATTTATTTTCTTGAAACCAATCCAGAACGGCCTTGTCGACGAGGCATAGAAGATGTTATGATGTCTCTATTTTCATAAAATGTTTTCCTTAAACATCCTTAAACATCTTTCAATAGATTTATAGCGTGTTGTTGAGGGAAATTAGTTATTTTCCCGAACACTATAGATTTTATGGGCACAAGAAATGAATTACAAGACTTTGCTTTATAACAACACACAAGAACGAAAGTTCTTTATTTGCAGCTTTGAGGAGGTTTGTTCTTGGCGCTGCAAAACTCGTGGTCTTTAGGCTTGTTGGTTTTTTGGAGACGCGATAGCTTAGCGGGATGTTCGAAATGGCAGCGTGTCGTTGGATGTGTGAGGGAAGTATTCAAGGCCACCGTGTAGCTTCGTGTGTCTGGTGTTTCGGGGAGAGGCGTGCGTTGTCTCCATTACAGTGGACCAGAGGTGAAATGGGAACTTGTCGAGAGCGGAGTGGCGCTCGAATCGACATAGTAAATTTCTGTGGTGCTTGTGGAAGGCATGTTGAACGTATCTAATTCATATTCAACTGGGATTCCTTGGTCTAAAATATTAGACGCAAAGAATCCATAAATTAGAAGGTTCCCTCGTTGAATGTCCATGTTGCTGCTGCTAGGGTTAAAGCCACGGTGATATGTCCACACCGGGTGGCTTGTTTAGCTATAAGGCATCGCTAAGCAGGGGCGACCAGAGACACGTCCGTTCTGGTCGCCGTCTCAAGCCGAAGAGAGTGTGTTTGGCCGCTCACCCGTTTTGCTAGCCGGAAATGAAGGTCCGGGCTGAATGGGATAAGTCATCCTGATTGGGTGAAATTCGGTGTTGAATTAAATAGCGCGCCAAAATAAAATATGAGATTTTCCTCTTCTCTACAGATTTACCAACCCCTCCGCTCGAGCTGGATCTGATACAAAGTCAATTTTATGCGGAATTTAACAGATTTGAATTCAAAGTTTTCCTTCTCCTAAATCGGTTAACATAGCAAGGTTAAAAATTCTATGCATCGATAGCCGGTAAGAGAATAGTGGGATTCATACAATTCGCAAG
The DNA here is from genome assembly GCA_963585895.1 of Sepioteuthis lessoniana. NCBI lineage: Eukaryota > Metazoa > Mollusca > Cephalopoda > Myopsida > Loliginidae > Sepioteuthis > Sepioteuthis lessoniana. The sequence goes on from OY757923.1 coordinate 16,086,660, forward strand.
AGTATTAGGGCTACGTGAAATCTAAACAGCCAAGTCCAGGATTTGAACTGGGGTAACCGAGTCCATTTCCTGCGACGGTAACTATTACACCACGAACGCCCCCGAGGAGCTGTTTATTTCCTTTTCATAATGTTTTTCTAATTTTATCAATGGTCTTCAGTATTTATATTTTTCAAATCTCCAGATCTCCATCTTTTATTTTTTTATGGTTGTTCTCAATATGTAAAGTTAAACATAACATTTTTTTCTTTTTTTACTTTTATGCTCTACTGCAAATCAAATCTTGTTATCATTTGTTTCCGTAAACTTTTGAAATATAAGTGATTGACAAAGAACAAGGCAAGAATGACAAAACAAGGTTGTTGCTTCGAAAGGCCAAACTTTATTATGGGGGATCGTAAATCGAAAAAGCGTACGGCGAACAATCACCGCGACCGGATGGTGATCGTTGGAGCCGGTCTCGATAGCTGGTACAAGGCTGGTATTCGTTGGATAGGTGGTCGCTGGTGCAGGTCTGATTTCCGCTGGTGCGGGAAGATGGTCGCTGGTTTAGGACTGGTATCTGCTGGTGCAGGAAGGGGGTCTATGGTCCAGGACTGGTCGTTGCTGGTATCTGCTGGTGCAGGAAAGTGGTCACTGGTTCAGGACTGGTAGTCGCTGGTGCAGTCGCTGGTACAGGAAAGTGGTCGCTGGTGCAAGAAAGTGGTCGCTGGTCCTGGACTGGTAGTTACTGGTGTCTGCTGGTGCAGGAAAGTGGTCGCTGGTTTAAGACTGGAAGTTGCTGGTGCAGAACTGGTAGCTGCTGATATCTGCTGGTGCAGGAAGGTGATCGCTGGTGCAGGACAGGCTGCTGCTGGTGCAGAACTGGTAATCGCGGCTGGAGGATGGTCACCGGTGCAGGACTGGTAGTTGCTGCTGCAGTAAAGTGGTCGCCGGTGCAAGAAGGTAGCTGCTGATGCCGTATCAAAGAGTATTAGACTTTCTGAATTAGTCCTGAAAAGTGCTGTTAGATTGTGAGGCTGGTAGTTGTATCTGCTGCATTGTGCCGTGTCAGGAGGTGTTTGGATAGACTTTCTGGGTAGCCCTGAAAAGGTGGCTGAGAGGGTGGCAATATTCCTGCGTCGTCTGCGGCTGGAATCAGGATGTCTACTTTTGGGGAAGCCTTGAGCAGTCCTCGTGTGCAGCTGCTGCTGATTAGGCTTCAGTCGCAAAACGACCAGGGGACAATCTGGTTTCTCCCACACCCTCGGCTGGCGTCCAGCCCAACTGATTTGACCCGGTTTGATACCGCTGCTTTTATAGCTACTGTGTGCGACAACGCTACATCGTCTATGTTGGATGACCTTGCTTATTATTACTATATTATAATGAGAAACTTCATTCTAATTCGACCATGAGTTTTTTAATACTACCTATTTTGTTCATTAGTTGAGGACTGTCCTTAGAAAGACAGGATGAATTTAATATTAAAAAAAACGTTCTGTGCCGAGCAATTTAGTCCCTTAACGAATCGTTCCAAAATACGACGACATCAGTGACTAATCATTTTTACGAATGGGGTTTGCTTGTTTTGTTTCTGTTTGGGTTATGAGTTGTCAGTCGACAACGATACATTCATAAACTCGTCCTCATGGTTAAAAGAAATTACGGCCTGGAAGTTGTTAGAGGTCACTGACTCACAAGTGGATGTAGCAGTGAGTAATCACATGATAAGAAATTGAGCTTTGGGGGGGGCATTCTGAAGATACCACTGTCTAAAGCTGTTTATGCTTTTTTGATCCATCAATAGCATATAAATAATGTCTCGAATTCCCCAAAGTTCTAGTTCTTATTTCTGCAGTTCCCATAAACTTAAACTGACAGAAACTCCTTCGCTCACCGCAACAGCCAGGTACAGATAACACCCAGAACATATCCCTTAGGTACCAAGCCACCTTACATCACGTACACACCAAAATAAAACTCGAAACAAGTCTTCTATGAACTTCCCTAGAACTTAATACCACAGAACAGACATTTACCGGCTTAGCTTCCATATGGGCCCTGTATTAATATAAGGAAAGAGAACCCTCTTGTACAATTCTGTTTACATATCCCGCTTCTGACGCAATTGTTATATTTGTGAATTAATACAGGAGAGAAGAGGAGTGGAATATGCTTTCTTCTCCTCTCTCCCCTCTTCTTCTCCTCTCACCACTTTCTCATTTCTCTCTTTTCCTCTCTTTCCTTTTCTTTCTTCTCTCTTCTCCTCTGCTCTCTCTTTTTTTCCTCTTTTCCTCTCGTCTGTCTTCTTTCTCCTCAATTCTCTCTTATTCTCATCTCTCTTTCCCCTCCCTTTTTCTATATTCTATCTTCTCTTTTCCTCTCTTCTTTCTTTTATGTTGTCAGAAAATTTAAGGTAGTTCAAATTTTCTCTGTTTATATTTGATCCAGTTTTAAAGTTTGTGTTTAGTTTGTGTTTAAAATTTTGAGACTTAAGCTGTATTTACAAACACAGGAATAAAAATGAATGAAATGTTAATTTTTTTCAAAATAGTATGCATGACATTTCTAGGGATTATATTCCTTACCTGTAGTTGATTTATACTTTTAGGCACGAGATGACACAAAATATCATTGCCTCTCGTATCTACCAAAATAGTTACCCTGACCCTGCAAATGATCACAAAAGGGTGTGGTCAAAGTAGTATATAGAGAAATCAGAAAAATAAAATCCTCTCTTTTTTCCAGCATCACTCTAAGATACTAATGCCTTGACGATTTGCCAGACTCCAGGCCTCAATGGAAAGTATCACACACAACACACACATGAGGACTTTCATCATAGGATTTTTTCCTTTCTTATTCATATATACATTTTCCTTTAGTTTTCCGTACGTGTGATAGAGAATAGAGAATTTTACAAAAGGACTTTCTCCCTTTTAATTGCATTCACAGTCATTTTCTCTCTCTCTCTCTATCTCTCCATATTGTCCATATTTCTATAAATAGATTCTGTTCAGTTTTTCAATTGTGTTTACTTTATTTATTATTTCCAACTGTCAAAGCGACCGTTCTGCAATTCATTCGACAAACTTATTCAAGTTTTTCACAGGTCGAAATACCTCTGGAATTCCTTTTTCGATTGAATATGAAGCTTTGCCATCATATGTATTCTAAAGTCGTTTACATATTCCAATATTAGTGTTGAGATAAATGTTCAGTTTACAAAACAAATCAAAGCCTTGTGAGTATAGAAAAAAACTACTGCATAAAAAATATCAAGACAATTGATAAAATGTGGTAGTACCTGTAAGAGTCTAATCTATTGGTCAAAGAAATCGGCCAGAAAGTTATTAATATTAGTAACAAATTATTTGTATTAATTACGAATACTTGATACGATATAATTGTATGCTAACAAATGATAATTATCGATTAGGAATAGGTACTTGACAACATATAATTGTGCATAAATTAATAGTATTAGATAGGATTACTTGAAAACTTATAACTGTGTATAAATTTATAGCAAATTTCAGCATTAAATAATCTATACCGTTAAACAAATAATCCAAACCAAACAAATAAAACTAAAGTAAAACAATCTGGAAATTTGTTTCTACATCACGTTTGTTAGAAGTGTAGCAGCCTCTGTGGCTGCTACAGAAGCTATCAAGTGTGGCCATTTAGCTTTTCCTCAAGTCACTTCCTATTATTAAATGATAGATTGGTGGGATCTATTATTTGGTAGGTAGTGTAGAATAGTTTAAAATGGTGTTGAAAAACCGTTGGGTCATTCAGTTTGATTGAGGTGTGATGACTCCGAGATCTTTTGATAACGTGGGTTTGATGGACTAAAAGTCATATGATACAATGACCCTAGAAATTTAGAAATAAGTTAACTTCCGTCAGTTAAAAATCCACCAAGCTCAGATCACCAATTCCCAGTTTAAAAGTAAGGTCGATAAAATGAAAGCCGTCACCAAGAAATAAAATATGTGCACCAAAAAATGTGATTTCATTGTTATTCATCATCAAAGTGGAAAAAAAAGAAAAAAACAAAAAAAAACAAACGGACGACCCAAGAAGAAGAATACAAAATGGTGACAGAAGAATACAAAACGGTGACAGAAGAATCGCATGGCAGTAAATTAGAAGAACGAATATGAACCCAGTAAGTAACATTATTTATTGAATTTTTATTGGAATCATTTAAAAATTTGCCTTGCAATAGGAATGAAAAATTGAAGGAATTTTCAGGATTTGCTAAAAACCCTTGATCTTAAAGGACATAACCCTTTTAAAAATTTACCAATTTCAGAGAATTTTAGTTCTCTTTGAAATATTACACGTTTGCTGGTTCAATTTGAAATTTTACATTTAAAGTAAGTCTATGATGAGTGTTCAACAATATCACTTCAGATTTTAAAATTTTGAGCTGTTATTTTATGTCAAAGCTGATGGAAAAAATGATAGAAGAAGAAAAGAAAAATGATTATATCTAAACATAGGTTATAGTTTTCTTAAATCATCACATTTTATATCTTGGGCATCTTTACATTTTTGTGTCTATTTATCATTATTTATTTAGTGTGGCTTTCCTGGAAAAAAACAATTATTATAATCATGCATTACAAAGATAGTAATTCTGATTTTTTTTTTTTTTTACATTTTTGCATGGGTCTTGCAAAAGGATACATTGACACAATTTCTATTCATAATCTGCCTGGATCACGTATTACCAACGTAAATAGATTTAATAAAAGAAAATGTTTTCTCTCTTGAAAAAAAGACAAGAAGCAGGTGATACCCCACAGAATCTATTACTGATGAAGACTACGCAGATGAAGACAAGAACTTATTTTTCATTCCTTCATAATAAAAAAAATGTATGGATGATAGTTTATTTCAGAAAACCATATGCTAGGAGTATTTGTTCCATCTTTCCTTTGAGTATGGAATCAGATCCTGGAGAAGCAAAAGGCAGATGATCAAGCATTTCTTACAAATACACCTGCTCAAGCCGCAAACGATCTAGCATTTCTTGCAAATACCCATGCTCAAGCCGAATCCCTGTTGCATAGCTAAGAGCAGGCAGCAAGAGGTACAAATCTCTACATGAATTCAGATAAAACTGACTTAATGTTTTTTAATTAAGATTATGCCTTGTCATAAAATTGCAAACCTCTGAAACGAATTGATAAATTCATATATTTCGGTAGATGTATCTCATCTACTGAACAGATGACAACATACTCATTAGTAACGCATGAATTGCTGTTGATTAGGAAATGTCAATATGGAAATCTGATCTCTGATAAAATAAAATAGGAATTTTTCCAATCTGTAGTTGTTTCTGCACTACTGTATGGCTCCATGCGAAATACTTCAAGAAAAAGCTATATAAGAACTACACAAGGATGCTTCGTTCTATGTTGAATATATCCTGGGAGCAGTTTTCTACAAAACAGTAGTTTCACGGCTGTTTACCTCTCATCTCACAAGTCCTCCAAGAAAAGCAAGAAAGACATGCTGGGCATTGCTAAAGAGCTAAGGATGAACTCATTAGCAATTTTCTCCTATTAACATACCTGTTTGGCCGACCAGCAAAAACTTACATTCACCAGCTCCGTATGGACACTAAATGCTATCTAGAGGACTTGTCAAGGGTGATGACCAATAAAAGTGGATTGCAGGAGAGTCAAAAGAATCTGTGCTGTCGGAATATCTGGATGATCATGATGAATGGTGACAGCAAAAATCATGAAAAAATACTGAAGTCTGGAAAAGTTCAATTTTGCCTAAACACGGGTTAAGTTTTAACTCGTGAATCACCTCAGAGCTAGAGGCTAAAAGCTGTTCTTTTTAAAACAGCAACTGCCAACCACCGTAAATAAAATGTAAACAAGTAATCAATAACATTAAAGTTGATGACCAAGTTCTATGTGCATGAAGAATAAGTGAATAAAGTAACTTAGAGACTTACATAAGATTACACACACATAACTTAATATAACTAATACAAAAACAATATTCTTATTTTGTTTAGAATATGAATCATAAATGAGTCAATATACATTCAATTATATTTGCTTGAACATCATTTTAAATAATGGTAAAGATAAATGACAATTCAACCACTACGTATAGAATTTATATAATGATAATTTGCAAATAAATAAATAGATAAACAAGGGAAAGTACTTTGTAATTAGTACTTAATACACTTAGTGATAAGATAAAGGTATCATTATTTTATGAAGTAATTAATCATCTTTTAATTAATTTTCTTTTTTCAATTTCGACATGATATTCCTTTCAGATTTTAATAAGATTATTTCATTAGATTATTTTGTGTATTATATCATGCTTACATTCAAGTCTTTAAGCTATTAGGTCGTAAACTTTCAAAATAACTTATCTTCATCAAACAATTTTAAAACGCATAGTAGGTGAAACTGAAATTTCAAATAAAGAAAATTATACCTGGAGTTACCTCCCTTTGTGAGGCATTTAATAATACAGAAATTGGATCATTATCAAGGTAAATGAGAATAAAGAAGACATCATCATCATCATCATCATCTTTATTATTTCACTTCATGTAGGGGATCTTATTCATTTTCTTCACGACTTGTGTGTCCTCATATTTCTAGTATCTCGGGGTCAGAAAACCCTTTCTTTAAAATAATTCTATTTTGGTCAGTAAGCCGATTCAACCTTAATTTTGATCATTCTTTTCCTACACCATCTTTCTGCATAATTGCTCTTAAATCAGCCATGAACTACATTTTTGTTGTATTTTCTAGTCCATGTTTCCGTTGGTATCTCTCAGATGAGTTGTCATTGTCTTCGTTGTTTGCGTACCTGAAATTAGAACAGCCAACATTTGTATGATTCTGTGCGGATCTCCCTATCAAAGGGGCACCAGCCGATCATGACACTCAGATCTGTTATCTGAGTCCCTCGTTGATTTGGATTTGGATTTGGATTCAAAATTTGTCGTGAAAAGTATACCGTGGCTATACTAGACGCAGGAGTTGATAATTATTTGTGATCCTGTCATAGATGTGACCTATAATCTTCCAAGGATGAAGACACTTCAGTGGGTCACAAAAAAGATTAAAGTGAAAAAAAAAGACAAATGAATAAATAGATAAAAAGGGGATACTAAGATCTTTAAGATAATTATGTTTTAATTTAATAACAGTCCCCATAACTCTTTATTCTTATTTTTTTGTTTTGATATTGCAGTAATTTGTGCTGCTACCCAATGTATTTAACACTTTTTCTTCTTTTTTTCTTCTTACTTTGAAAGTGAACCATGAAGAAGACTGCAGGACTCGAGATGAATTTAAAACTTCAAATTCACACATCAATTCATCGATTATAATGACAGATATGAAATGAAATAAAATAGTGATAGTAAAAGAATTTTTAATTTACGGGTCTCCAGTTATCTGCAATCAGCGAATGAATACTCAACACTGGGAATCCTTTTATTTATAGTTTTGGTCAGCCTAATTGCTTTTCTATACAGTTTGATCACCTTAGCTTGAATGTAGGTCTTTTAGGATGAGCTAACATTTCAATTTTTTTTTCTTTTGGTGTTTTTTGGCAGGAAGGTGATTCTAAATTCAACTCAGGATTGCAAAACTCCTGAGAAATTTAAAACTTCAAATTCACGCATTAATTCATCGATTATTATGACAGATACGAAATGAAATGAAATTATTATTATAATTATTATTATTATTCATTTCTTGCAAGTTCTTCACACCAGCCTCAGCTGATGGTCTTTCAATGTAGTCTGAGTGACGGTAAGTCTCCTAAATTCTCCAGGGCTCTTCTGAGTATTTTACCCGATCTTACTAATGCTGTGGTCTGGATATTCTCGATCCTTTCTTGAAACTCCAATTCGTCTAGTCTTTCTTCTAAGCCTTTGGTGACCGTTCCCAGTACCATTGATATCACCGTCACCCTCTAGTTCTGCAGTTTTTTAGCCTCTGACAAATTCCAGGTATTTGTCTCTCTTTTTGCTTTCTTTCCTTTTCAGTGTGGTCCGGCGGAACTGCAAAATCCACTAGAGGGCAAGTTCTATTATTATTATTATTATTATTATTTAACGAAATCTGTTTCCGTTTCGCATGAAATGTTAAGACAGGAAAGCTCGTTATTTGCAAAGAAGTTTTCAAGTAAATCTTGAAAGCGAATTTATAATTCAATAGGCGATTATCAGAGGTAAATTAGGACGGTGGGCATCAACGACTTCTGTAAAGCCTTCTTTAGATTTCAAAACAATTAACAGATTAAGAAAAGAACATGTTGATGGAAAAGAACAAATAGAAGTACAACATATTGTTTTAAATAAGATTTATAACATTTTTTTCAAGGACAGACTTTGAAAAGAATTCTTATATTTTCCTCATTTATTATTACTTTTTCTTTACTTCTTGCGAGTTTTTTTTCACCAGTGTTAGCTGGTGGTCTTTCACTGAAGTCTGAGATACTGTAAGTCTCCTCAGGTCTCCAGGACTCTTCTCAGTATTTTGATCGATCTGAGTAATGCTTTAGTTTAGATGGTCTTGAGTTTTCCTCTGATTTCGATTCCCTCCAATTTTTTTTTCAAGCTTATTGCAACTAATTGCTCTTACCGTCACCCTAATGTTTCACTAGTTTTTAGTTCCCTCGCAAGGTCCAAGTATTTGTCTGTCTTTTCCCTTTCTTTTATTTTCCCGTCAAAATCTACTCGGTAGCAAGTATATTTTTTGCTAATTAAGACTAGGTCTGGTTGGTATTCTGCTCGTAATTAGATAATCTATTTCATCTCATTAATAGCAGGAGGCAAAACAATTAATTTCAGTCAGTCATATCAACTATACTTTATATTCTGTCGCGCATTATTGATTTTCGCTTTAATATATTTGGTCCTTTATGTCATTTACCTGATGTCAGTTTGAAAATTGAGGCGTGATGCCGCCTACGATTGTATGGTCGTGCATCGAGATATCTACGAGAATGATATAACCTGAAGAAAGAAAAGAGAAGGAAAAAAGAACTCTTTTTGAACACTACAAACCTTTTCCTGATGTGAAAAAAGAAAGAAAAAGATAACTGTTCGATGAGGACATTATGAGAACATAACGGATATGAAGATTGTCGGAGTTGCCAAAAGGGAAATACCGATTTTATATTTAAAAAAAGTTTTTTTTTGTTGTTACGTAAATGTGTGTATGCAATTTTGTTATTTTGTTCCTACTTTTGTAAACCTTGATGTACAATTGCTTCGATTGTGTGGAGTAGCGAGAGTGGAGAGTGATGCCCTTAAAATATTCACATGTGAACATTTTGAAAAATAAGATGGCGAGGAATGTAATATACTAGCTTAGCAGGCAACGATGAACTTAGCAGATTCAATGCGGTCGTAAGATAACATCAACAAAGTGGTCTCATAGGAAAGAGAAAAATAATAGAAGATGGCGAGAATATAATTTATTGCCTATGGATAGAGTGACAGATATTTACGTTCGCAGGTAAGATCAACAAATTACCAGAAAAAAAGCGGAAGTATGCAAGTTCCGATAACCAGTCACTAACAGAAAAATACGTGAGGCGAAGAGGATCTTCATACTTCTGCAGGAGGCTTGAAAAGACAATAGAAGGTCTGTAAATTTGGACAAAAGTTAGAGATCCAGTGGTCGCTCAAACGAAATGGAGAGGTCCGCTGGTCTCTCAAGTGAAGGGAGAGAACCGCTGGTCACTCAAGCAGACCTGTCGGCTCCCCGTATGTGTTCTCCGGCCGTTACATTACTTCACAATAAGGGTCCCTGCCACAAAAGAAAGATATGTGCGAACTCTCTCAGACTGTATCCCTACTACATACAATCGGTGCCGTCGAAGAATAAAGATATAAATAATATTTTTATATATCTACGAGTTTTTCGTTGTTCGTCTAGCGGTTCAATATACGACAGTACATTCATACAGTAGTACTGACCTGGCAACAGCTTGGAAGAAATAAATGCTATAGTAACATAGGGATAAAGAAGACGTGGACTGCTATTGATTGGCTGTCGATCATTTGGAAATTTGATATCTCTGGTAAAAGATACCTACGTGTGTATGTGAGTGTGTCTGCATATGATTATATATATATATATGTTGAGTTGATATTTGTTTGTTTGTTTGGGTTTTATGGCATATCAACCTTTGTATGTTATTTAATGCCAAATCCATTCTTATACAAATAAACAGTTTTATTTCAAACAATTCAGTTTAGCATAAGTACCCAGTTTAGCTGTCAAAAACATTTGTATTTCAAGCTATTCAGTTTAGACAAATAGTTCTATTCTAAACAATTCAGTTTAGTTTAAGTATAGTTTTTTGTTTACTCACAGTTAAATGACAAAAAAGTTCTATTTCAAACAATTCAATTAGCATAAGTACAGTTTCAATGCCAAAAACTATTCTATCTCGAACAATTCAGTTTAGCATAGGTACGCAGTTTAAATGTCAAAACAGTCCTATTTCAAGCAATTCAATTTAGCGTAAGTACACAGTTTAGATTTATTTGACCCATAGATAGGACTCTATCAGGTGCTACCACTCTGACAATTTCCCAAAGCAACGGAATTACTGGAACTTCACCATCAGATTGTTTAGAGAAATATCCAGAACACTTGTTGGTGTTGGTGGGGGTTACGGCTCTGCAGAGAAGCATTCGGTGTATTCTACAGCCCCAGCCAACCGGGCCAGTGTTGAGTTGAGTCATAAATTATTTCTGTTTAAGTGAAATATTATTTATTCAGGAATAATGTAACTATTAATTTCAGTCAGTTATTTCACCTTTATTTTGAGTCACTTCTTGTTATTAATCAGGTTGCTCGATGATTCCTCTCAAGTAAATTTTAGCAAGTTTTGAATGAAAGAAGTGTTATATACAGAAATCCCTTCTGATTTTCTAATACATTCCAAACTATCTCAAGCAAAAGCAATTAATAAACAAATAAAATACCACAAACATACATTTCAAAAGCCGGATGTTGTCTAGACGATGGTCGAGACCAAAATGAATAAAACACGTCGCTGCGCAGGTAGCCTCCTCGCATCCATCCGGTTGAAATGTAACATATTTACAAGTTAAAAGATCTTTTTTGTCCACCCAATCAGCAACTTTCTCCTCGAAAGGTTTTGGAACCAATTTGACCCAAACGTGACTATAAAATGGTCAACGAAAGTTTAAAAAGGTTGTCGGCTCCGAGACTTCGAGAGAGAAGATCGTCACGCGTTGCATTCGGAAAAGAACAAAGAACCAGACGCCCTACCAATCAAACTAGCATTCCAACGCTACCACAGACGGCTTAGAGCTTACCGACCAACGTCACACACCGTGCCACAATACCAACCCAGCTGGTCGAGAACGACTTACACCCACTCCTGACCCGATATCTGGTGAAAGAAGGCCCGTGTCTCTCCTGACAGACCAAATTTTATTTATTTAAAATAACGGAATGAAATCTATTCCTCTTGTTCGTTGTCTCTTGCAATCACACGCTTATTTATAACACAGGTGTCAGAAGCGTACAGTAAGAAAAATATGGATTTCACAAAGTTGACTCGCTCTGAACTCTTCACCCTCATCAAGGAACAGAAAACTTCACAATTCAACTTGAAAGTTGGCCCAACACGTCCATCAGATGAAAGAATAAAAGAAGCACAAACCAACATAAACAAGATATTGGATGCTCTAAAACTTGCCACAACACCTTCAGCCCAGAAAACCGACGACTATGGCCGAATAATGTGACAACAATCCTTGTGCAATGTCAAGAGACAAAAAAAAAATCCTTCAACCCTAGGAATGACGTGAATCTGTTTATCACCGTCCTAAATAAGGCCTATACGATCCACGTCATACCAGAACTTTCCACCTATCCGAGCTTGGAAGCTGAATTTGTCAAAGCTGCCAAGGACTTACTCGACCACGGCATTTTCCAGCAGATGGTAGATTCCAACCAGGACACTTTCACCTTCAAATAGCTGAAAACCTGCCTTATAGCGATCTACTGTTGCCAGATGACTAATTTCAAACGCCTTAGTCGAGCTTGGGATCTCCAGTGGTGAGACGGCGAAAAGTTAACAGATTTCGTTTGCCGTCTCGAAAACACCATCAGAGAGGCCACTGTGCACATAAAAAATGAACACAAGATTCACAACAACGCAGAATTGACAGTCGACACGCTTTTCTCGGTCATGGACGCAATGCTGATGAGCGAGAAGGTCAAAACTTGAAACTCAAACCTATACCCCCACTTCGTCAAGACAATGGACAACTATTATACGGCGAGTGGTATAACGTGCAAATCAAGCACAAACAGCCACTACGAACAAGTAGGTATCCACCACACCCGCAATAGACGAGTTTCACCACGCCACATAAACGCAATTACTATCAGCCATACAGAGACCGCAACCATAACCCAGAACCCGCCATATGCAAGAACTACACCAGGAGTCGCGCTTGCTTCCACGGACGCAACTGTCCATATCTATGATGACACACCATTTATAAACATCGAGGAGCGGGATTTTCGTTTCGAGCCGGACGAGATGTGATAGCTCTTCCCCAGTTCACCCTTGCTCGTCATCACATATTCAACCTCCTGCGACCCATTTTGACATCCATGTGAAAGGAATCAATGGCTGCATCACCACCCTTGGCGAACTAAACTGCGATATCACCATCGGCAGACACAACCCACCTGTTTTTAAAGAGATAAACGTGCTAGACCCAAGCTAGACCAATCCTGACCGGTCAAAATATGCTCGGCTACGACACACTCGACTCCTATTTAATAAACAAGCGCAACGCAACAGTTGAATTCAGGCGCACGCTTATATCAGAGCACACCGTACACACAGCCCCGATAATAATGATACGAGCCCCATACACTAGCTAAATAAGACCAATAAAACATTCACCTGGACGGAAAGGGCCAATTAGGAGTTCCAAAAAATAAAATACCAACTCTCCTCACCACCAGTCACCTCGTTTCCAGACTTTTCCCAGCTCTTTACTCTTACCACCAATGCCAGCGACGTGGCATGTGGAGCTATCTTAATGCAAGGGGTAGACAATGGAAAAAAAGATCATAACAGTTGCCTCGCACACTTTCAATGCCAAGGAACAACTGGTCCACAACAGAACGGGAGGCGTATGCGATAAAATGGATGATTGCTAAATTTTATTACTTTCTGCACAACCGCCCCTTTGTCGTTTTCACTCATCACAGATCGTTAACCTACTTAGATCAGCAAGAGTTTAACAACGCCAAAATACGACGTTGGCAAGAATATATTTCCTGCTATTTCCTGGAATTCATCGAAGGAGAATAAAATGTCTGGGCTGTCATGCTCAGCAGAGAGTTAAAACACCGAATGACCCTACCCCGGCAGGCAGAACATTCAAGGTAGATGGCTCCGACCATCACAACTATGTCCTATCGTTGTGTTTTGGCGAGGTTGACAGATTAAGGCTTATCCCCAAGACCAACACACTACAAAACACCCGCTACTACAAGTGCATCACAGATCCATTTTTCGCATACCACTCCACCTTTAACATCCCTATTGAGAGGAATTGCAACCTCCTAGGCATCGCAGCCGAACAACGGGAGGATGAGGCCTATTCGAAAATCCTCACAGCCCTCCAATCAGTAGACTCAAGTGGAACTCACATCGACCCCGGAGATCACCGAGCAACATCCCAAAGGAAACACATACACCAATTTTTTTTCTGGAGCAAGGCACCTCCGTTCTAGTGATAAAAGACATTAAACACTCTGCCAAATTAGTCGTACACTACAAACTTCGTGCCAGATACCTTGTCCAAGCCCATGAGAGCACCAACCACTCAGGCGTTACTCGTATGCGTGAACTCCTATCCAGGAATTGGTAGGAATTCAAAACCTGCGACATGAAGGCTTATGTCAATTCCTGTGACACATGTGCAAAATGTACGGGAAATTACGGCAAGCGCGCACGCTGATCTGTTGGTCACTGTAAACGAGGCAAAAGACCATTTGAGCTCATCTTTATAGACTTCGTCACTAAACCCAACTCCAGAAGCAAGCGATACATCCTCACCATCCTAGACTGAATCATTCGACACTTTACTGCCATACCATGGGCAAAGGACCGTGCAATCGATGCTGCCCGCGGACTATACCAATTTTTTCTCCACCACATGGAAATACCTCCCATAGTGTCCTCCAATCGTGGCACACACTTTACTAGTGAGGTCTATAGATAATTTTGCAGCCAAATATCCATTATACCAGAACTTTACTACCCCGGGCGACTGCAGAGCTCGGGAAATATCGAGTGTCAACATCGCACGATGAAGAATACCCTCTACATGATATGCGAGAACAGAAACTGTGAATGGACAGACATCCTCGAGTCTGTTACCTCATCGGTGAATGCTACCATCAACAGTGTTACAGGTGTATCTTCACATTTTACCATCACTGGTCACCGCCCCAATATAGATTTGCTCAAACTACACAAAAAGGAGAGTTCAAACGACGACCCGGGAGCTTATGGCTTGCAAATAAATGTTCTCTTAAGGCAAGTCCATCACTACGTCACCGTAGCTAACGACGAAGGCGACCACAAAATGGAAGCCAGATTAAACCTCTCCTACAAGGACAAATACAGGTCGGTGACAAGGTTTTAATTTATCGGCCACAACCAACCATGCCCCAGTCATCAACCCTGGATGGGAGAATTTACAGTCGTAAAAGCAAACGACATGATGAGCCAGGTGGAAAATGAAAATGATGATAAAACCTGGATTCACCGGGCACATATTCGCTGCCTTGCACCACAACCAACATATTTGTCCGGCATAACACCACCACTCCCTACGTGCAACACACTTCAAAATACCCTTGATCATTCTTCTCCTCGCACTTCTGGAGCACATAACTCAACACAAACTTCCAGACCAAGCAATATAACTCCGCAACAAACACAAAACGAAAGAAATAAGACTAACACGGGGGTTAATTCCCGCAAGTTGCCAAAATTTCGATCACCAATACACACACATACTCGTACATAAACATTGTAAATCAGAAAGAGATCTGGAAGAGCTGTGCTGTATACAGAAATCCCTTCTTGTTTACTAATACATTCCAAACTAAATCAGTTGCAAAATCAATTAATAAACAAACAAATAAAATACCACAAATGTACATTTCAAAAGCCGGATGTTGTCTAGATGATGGTCGAGACCAAAATGAACAAAACACGTCGCTACATAGGTAATCTCTGTGCATTCATCAGGTTGAAATGTAACTTATATTTACAAGTTAAAAGTTCTTTTTTTTTCACCCAATCAGCAACTTTACCCGTCAAAGGTTTTGGGGCTGATTCGACCCAAACGTAACTATAAAATGGTCAACGAAAGTTTAAAAAGGCTCAGAGACTTCGAGAGAGAAGATCGTCACGCGTTGCATTCGGACAAGAACAAAGAACCAGTCGCCCTACCAATCAAACTAGCATTTCAACACTACCACAGACGGCTTAGAGCCTACCGACCAACGTCACACACCGTGCCACAATACCAACCCAGCTGGTCGAGAACGACTTACACCCATTCTCCTCCTGACCCGTTATCTGATGAAAAAAGAAGGCCGTGTCTCTCCTGATGTACTAAATGTTATTTAATTAAAATAAACGGAATTAAATCTATATCTCTCGTCCGTTGTCTCTTGCAACCACATGCTTATTTATAACTGAAATTTTCTACGAATGTTTTCAGCAGATTTTCTTTAGAACATTTTTTGTCATTCAGAGAATTTTGTAGACAACGAAAAAGATGGAATTTCCTTGCTTTAAAGTGAAAATGGTGGATGGAGTAGAACAGAGCAACCTCAATACAATATTTTTCCTGGCGTGATTCTTGCTGAATATGACTTTGCCTTATCAAGAACAAGTACAACTTTTGTCCTACTGGGGAGTGGGGAGTATTTTCTGGGAAAATTTTCATGCTCTATCTTTTTCAAGCGGCGGCAAGTGGATTGGGATTTGATGAGGTCAAGTGATAAGTCACGAGTTCTTTTTCACTGATTGCATTTCATAAGGCATAAAAAGCATCTTGATTGAGGTCTGATAAGTGTCTTGGTCTAGGTTCATATCGCCAGAATAAAACTTTGAATACCAGTTTCGGACTTGGCACTCAGTAACAACACCCTGGCTAATACCTTGGCTATGAACATTACATATTTTCTTACCTGTTTCTGAAGCGTTTTTTTATAATTCTTAAACTCCTACAACATTACGGATCGAATATGCATTTTCGGTTTCTCCATTTTAGCATGGGGCGGGGTAACATCATAGATTAAATTATGATGCGCATTCTTTCATTACTGAAATAAGAATGACTGATGAGGGGACACTTTAATCAGGAAATTTCCGGTTTCATTTAAACATTTGAAGTTTGAAATATGTAGTTACAACTTACTTTAAAAAACGAATATTATTTGATGCAACCCACTATCTATCTATCTATCTATCTCCAGATATGCATAAATAAACATGCACATATTCATTTAAATAAATGTAAATTTCTACAACCTTTAAAAGAATTAATCAAACAATTTTAAAACACGTAACCCCTGAAATTGAAATTTCAAATTGAAATAAATATAACTGGAGTGACTTCTCAAGGTCAGACATTTAACAATAGAGAAGTTGGATCATTAGCAAAGAGAGAAAAGTATCATTATGTTATGGAGAAATAAGCAATATTTTCATTTCTTTCCTTCTTTTAATATCAATACGGTTTTCTTTTCAGGTTTTAGTTATCAAATAATCATTATATATTTAACTTTAGGTCTTTACACTATTAAACTGTAAACTTCTAAAACTTTTTGAAGACATATGCTACCCTTTTAGAACATGTAGCAGGTGATGTGAAAATTTCAAGTTAAAAAATTTATACATTTCGTCTTCAAATATACAGAAATCAATCATTATGGGAGTGATTGTGACTGTAGATGGCATACTATTATTATCAAGTTGGAAACTGGACAGGAAATCGTCTTATTCTTTAAGAGTAATGGTACGGTGCTGTCAAAGATCTTGCTTAAGTGTTTTGTTTTCGGTGATTAATGGTAATTGGTATAAAAAATTAGATCATTATACATGCTCTTACAAAAATTATGAAATTAGCGCACTTAATGAACGTTCACTTAAGTTTTTTATTAACATTAAATAAAGTAATAACAGGATGTAACAGGATGCAATCTTTCTTTTTAATGGCTGAACTTTCTAACTTCATAAAATATTCTTTAAACAAAGAAGATTAAATTAATTAAATTAATGGTGTTATTTATTCTAAACTACATAGATGAAAATTGTCACGTGATATCCCACGGAGACGATAGAAATAAGATTAATACTATCCTCCCGTTGGAATGAACAGTGGCAACCCGTCAAAAAAGTGACCGTTAAGAAAGAATGTAGGTCACAGAGGGGATATCAACAGATGTTGGTACTTAGTAACCTCAGGTCGCCGGACACCAGAAGGGAGAAGGAGAGAGAAGCCAAATGATTGGCTGGGACCCTAAAACGGAAGTGGCACCTTCTCCCCGTCGGCGAAAAAACGAGAACAAAAATCAGTTATTGGAAGGGGCTCGTGGCAGACAGACCCATAGCCATTACTCCGGGTGAAGGAGACAAAAACATATCTTGGACACGAGGGACCCAGGTTCTTCAAGCCAGTGTTAAAAATAGCGTAAAGTCTATTAGCCCGTGAAAGAAGAAAGATTCTCCAGTGGAACCCCGTCGAAAAATAAGATAAGTAACTTTGGGACTATTTCTCCTTCATACCCAAATTTTATATACCACCCTCTCTCTCTCTCTCTCTCTCTCTCTCTCTCTCTCTCTCTCTCTCTCTCTCTCTCTCTCTCAATTTGAAGAAACGAAAGAACAGAAAAGAAGAACGACATTTATGTTCGTGGACTGTTCAATTCATTATACATATTTGACACTTTGAAAGTGTATCTCTTTGTATAGTAAAGGATTCATGTATTTTTATGTTACCACGTGGTCTAAGTTGTTCTTTGCAGTTCTGCTACGAATTTGTAGTGTCACATTTCCTTTTCAGCTTCTATTCGCCTTATGTTATCTTGCTTAGAATTGTCCTATTAATTCCTTAAAAATATCACACGGGAAACCGGAGTTGCCGACTACTACAATATAATATTATTACGACTAAAACCTATAGGTCCATATCTTCTGTTGTCTAGGGGAGGAAGTTTAGTGGCCTTGGTGGGTGTGTGGATAGTGTGAAATTTGGAACCCCTTGCCAGCGGCGGTCAGTCTGGCCCTAAATTTATCCCTCACGTAATATGCCAGGTCTTATATGCCTGAGAGAAAAACTCTGAACGAGGACTTATTCTATAGGGGATCAAGTGCCAACCTGCCCCGTCTTCACACGTGCAAAAATAAAGTCCCGTTTTGGGATTTTAGTCGATTTGCCGTCACAAAATATTATGGAATAACACTATGTTGATGCAAATATTATGGAATGATCTTTTAATTTGAATTTCTAAAACAGATACCAGCAAAAGTCTAGATATGAAAATCAGCCTATAGTAAAAAGACAGTTCTTGCAGATCTCAACAAACAGCTGGTCATATCTGTTTGAAAGGAAATATGGCCCCTGCAAAAGAACTGTCAATTGAAACGATGAAAATGATTTTTAAACTCATTTTTCAATTCATTCAAAAAGTATTTCCCAGTGGAGGGAGGTGAAAGCCGTTGATTGTTCTTAGCGAGTGGTGTTTAAAATTTTGAACTACTATAAAAGAAATGGACGGAGGGTAAAAAGGATAAACCAGTAATGACATCAAGGCATTAGGACAAAAAAATTAAAGTAAAAAGAAAATGTGCAACAAAATAAAGAAAAAAAAACACAAATGAGTTGAAATAGGAGTCGATATTTGTGACGGACTGTAAGAAATTAGCTGAATGAAAAAGGATTTACACGAAGAAAAGCCAGAAGAAAACCAGCTTTTACATACAAATAGAAGAAAACGAGGTTAAAGTTGGCTAATGATAAGCAATCATGGCCTGTGAACAACTGAATGTTCAAATGAAACATATAAAGATGACTTCCTAAAGAAAACAAGTAAATTTCCTAAATCATTCATGATGTGGAACTGCATGTCAGGAGACATTGTAACCATTACTTCAACAATCAATCCACATATGTACATTGAAATCCTGGATAATTTTTTTCATTCAGCGGAAAATTGGTTTGGTAATGATAAAGTCATTTTTTCAGGATAATGTTTCTTATCACGGAGCAAAAGGGATATTAGCTTTTCTTCAAGATAGGCATATAAAATCCATGACATGGCTAGCAAACAGTCCAGATTTAAATCCAATTGAAAATCTTTGGTGAAATTTTAAAAAAAATGAAACATGCGAAGGAGTCATTCGCCAAAGAAGCTCTATTAACAACTGTTGAGAAAATTTGGAACCACTTTGATGAAGAATATTACTTTAAATCGGTAAAACCCGTGCTTGAAAGAATTAAGGCTATTATAAAAACTCCTGGAGGGACAACAAAGTATTAATTCTAATTTTCTGTCAACGAATTCCATAATTTTTTCCCTCAATATTGAGTTATTTCATGATATTTTCCTCTGCATGGCCTGGAAAAAATTATACCATTAATTTAAATAATTAAATCTAGTTTGTTAAAAGCATATTTTATGAAGCCAGAATACTTAGCTATTAACAGTCTGAGATACCACTGAGGCCTATTTTGGGTTTTACTCAGTAAGTTTTTACGACTAGTTTAAATCCATTATATCACTGAATAAAGCTCATTGAAATTTTCCTCATAAAAATAAAACTATAGTTTATTCTTCTCATCAAAGTTACATTTCTTTCTCAATAACATCAAAGCAGTGTTAAAAAATGGTCTCAATAGTGTTGTGGACAATAAATTTAAAAAATTGCATCTTATTTGTTGTTAATTTATTTACTGGTAAATAAAAAACCAAGATGAACATTCTATAAGTGTGCTAAATTCCAGAATTTTTTGCCAAGTGCAGTATTATCAGGGTTTTATGCGCACTATTATTTTTGGAGCTGCTCCAGCTCTCGCTCACTCGTCTAAAATTGGAGCAAGCCCCCCACACACACACACGCTCCCCATCTTTAAAGTGGAGGCACTCCAGCTCCAACTACTTTTAAAAAGAGCGGCTCTTTTTCAGCGCTCCCTTGATAAAATATACCTTCTTTCATAAACGTTGTTTCGGCAATAAATGGTCAAAGTATAGGTGTGGGCTTCAAAGGATCTCGTCAATATGGGTGAGAATGTCACTTTAAGTGTAAGACCGTAAGTTAATATTTGACAAAATCTCGCTGATATTATGAGATTTGCTAAGAAGATGGGGTTTCTTGCTCCTAAAGGAGAAGATGTCAGACAGAGCATAAGATTATGTATAACTTTTTGATGCCTGAGGTATAGGATAGAAACAGAAATCCCTGATACATTTTTAAACAATTTGTTGATATTTTTCGGCCATCATTTATTCAAAATACACTCGAATCAAATACCAACATATATATACTCTGTTAATGGTTTTTCAAACAAATCAGATCGATTTATCGAAGCTATTTAACCTTTTGTCAAATCATTATTAATAAAAAAATAAATAATTCAGATTCATTGACTGTAAGCATTTCTAAAGAAAAAACTATAACGAGCCTAATTTCTTTGAAAATTAATTATTTTCTATTTATTTTGGAAGGGAATTTAAATTTGTTCTATGTAAATAAAGTTTTACTTTTAAACATTACTTTAGTGATTATTTTCTTTTTAAAGAAAGAAGCAGCAAAAATTTCTCCAAGAGAGGAGAGACAGACTTTAGATATCACAAAATATGAATTTATAAAAAAATCAGTTGAAATATTTTTAACTTAGTTTTGGGACAAAAAAATATTCTCGTCAGTATTACACTTGGCAGGAGAAACTTGCGAAATAATCTTTGAATACCAGACAAAAACACCAATCTTCTACTTTCGAGAGTTGTAGCGACATGTATTATTTCTCTGGGGTGGGGGAATATATATAATGGCTTCAAAACAGATTCAGGGTAGCAACTGGCTGAAAATTGACATTTCATTTATTACTATACACTATTGTTTTCAAGCAAAAAAAAATTTAAGTATCTTAGTTAAGTTATTGTATCTTCTTTTCAAATTATTACTTCAATAAAACAATAGGGATGAACAAAACTGCGTTAGTCACGCGCGCTACTGATAGTTATTTCTTTTTCAAGAAGCAAAACTATATTGCAGGGGTGGCTAAATCGCAGCTCGCGAGCCGCATGCGGCTCTTTAAAAGGTTTTATGCGGCTCTTATATTGTTTCCCAATTACTATTATTACCCATATTCATATTCAACTAGGGAAAATTATCTTGTTTTCTCTTCGCCGATACGATAATCATTCTGTAAGCCACCTAACAATCACGTCTGTCAAAGGAAAAATATGGCCTTGTGACGTCATCAACCAGAAGTGCATATATTTTGTTTTCCCCAAAAAATGGCGTCTTGTAAAAAAAGAAAACATGAAGATGAAAGTCGTGGATTTCACCAGGGGGGAGAAAAAAGTTTGCTTTAATTGAAAGAAGCGGAAAGCCTTTGTGTTAATTTGTAATACTATACTTAATCATTTTGAGGCTAGTAATCTTAAACGGCACTATGACACCAACCTCGGGCACTTCCACTGCGAATATCCACCAGAGATTCGTTCACACAAAATCAAGTTATAGAAGAGTTCGGCACAGTGTTAAATGACAACACTCATTGCATTTTGTAAAGAAGCAGATGTCACTACTGAGGCTAGCTATGTTATAACTTGGAATATTGCCAGATCTAAATGTCCCTGCACTGATGGTGAGTTTATTAAAGAAAATGTTTTACAAGTTGCATACATACTGGACCCAAGTAACAAAAAGTTGCAACGTCTTATTTCCCAGATGGCATTGTCAAGGCAAACTATTATAGATCGAATTGGAGACCTCAGTGCCAATGTTACAATGTCACTGAAAAATGATCTGGTTTCTTCGGTTGCTTTTAGTATAGCATTGGATGAATCCACTGACGTCCAAGATAAACCGCCGCTTGCAGTATTTATACACTATGTGTCGAGAAACTTTTGTGTTAAAGAAGAATTGCTTGACTTAGTTGCTCTTAAGGACACCATAAAAGAGTTGATTTAAAAAATGCAATCGATTCTATGCTTTCTGAAAATATTCTCCTTGAATGTCTTATTAAACTTGTAAGTATAGCCACAAATCGAACTCCCGCAATGTTAGGAAAACACAGTGGTGTGATTACACTTATTATGAAAGATGGTAACTACCCCGAATTTTTGCCTATTCACTGTGTTATTCATTTCGAACATTTAATAGCAAAGTACTTTAAATATGACCATGTCATGAAAACTGTATTGGAGATTGTAAATTTTATTTGTTCGAGTGCAAAAGCCATCGCCAGTTTAGAAATTTGTAGATGAGTTAGATTAAGATAACATTCCAAACGATGTAAATTCTTACTGCATTGTTAGATGGCTATCAATCAGTAATGTTCTCAATAGGTTTGTGGATCTCTTTGAACCTATCTGTACATTTTTGGAAGAAAAAGGTGAGATTTACGAACAACTGGGAGACATTGGATGGAAACAAGACCTGATGTTTTTACTGATGTCATGAACCATTTACAAGCACTGAATTTGTCTCTACAAGGGAAGAATAAGATTGTGTCTGATTTAGCCTAAACAATATTTAGTTTTCTGAATAAAATACAATTTTTCCAGAGAGACATTAACACAAAATCTTTACAACCCTTTCCTTTGCTTAAAGGACTTGTCAGTTCTGAAAATGATTTAAGTTCAGAAAAGATAAAAGTGTATGTTGAGAGCTTGGAGGGCGTTTCAACTGATTTTGCAACAAGGTTTTCAGATCTAGAAAACTTAAAACCTACTTTTGCTCTTTTGGGAAATACATTTTTTGTTGATTTAGTAAAATAAACGTTGTTGCTCAGACATCAAATATAGAAGTTGAATTACTGGATCTGCAGCAAAATTTTTCTCTCAAATCAGTGCATCAGTCACAGTTATCATTGAAGTTCTGGAAACAAGTTTCTGATGACAAGTATCCTACACTGAAACCAACAAGTCAACGGCTTTTGAGTATTTTGGGGACAACATATTGCTTTGAGTTCTTGTATTCTGTCATAAAGTCTGTCAAGTAAAAAAACAGGGCTGTACTCACTAACCAACACCTAAAGGATTTATTGAGGACAGCTAGTGCTTAAGTCCCCTAAGGCATATGGTAGCTCCACTGTCGGGAAAGATCGTCATTCTAGTGCTGCGGCTACTGAGGATATCTCTAGCCTGTCTGGGATCTGGTTTTGGCGAGAATGGGACAATGTATGCGTCAATCTCCTTTATCTAGCCTGTGTCTTTAGATGTCGTTCGCTATTGCTGGTCGCGGTTTAAGACGACAAATACGTGCCCGGTGGATCCAGGCTGTGTCACCATTTTCGTTTTGCACCTGACTCATCACATCATTTGTTTTAATGACTTTAAAGTCACCTATCCAAGGTAGGTTTGATGATTGGGCTATGGATTATTGTGAAGTAAAACCTTATCGCCGACTCGTATTGGGTCCTTATAGATGAAACGGTTTAGGTTAGCTTCAAGTTTGTGATCGGCTTCATCGTTAGCCAGGGCGACGGAGTGGTGAACTTGCCTTAGTAGAGCATTTATTTGCATGCCATAAGCTCTCAGATCATCGCTTGCAAGCTCCTTTGAGAGTAGTTTGGGCAAACCAATATTGGGGTGGCGACCAGTAATTGCGTAGTGTGGGGATACACCAGTAGCGCTGTTGATCGTGGCATTCATGGATGAAGTGACGGATTCAAGTATGTCTGTCCATTTACAGTTCTTATCTTCACATAGCATATAGAGGGCGTTCTTCATCGTGCGATGTTGCCGCTCGATGTTTCCAGAGCTTTGTGGCCGCCAAGGGCAGTGAAGTTCCTGTGTTATGGACATTTGGACACAGAATTGTTTGTAGACTTGGCCGGTAAAATGAGTACCAAGATCAGAGAATACTATGTGTGGTATTTCTCTGAGGCGAAGAAATAATTGGTACAGACTGCAGGCAGCATCGATTGCTCAGTCTCTTACACATGGTATGGCCGTGAAGTGCCGTCTGAAACTGTCTAGAATGGTAAAGATTTTTAGAAAGCCTTGTCGGCTCTTTCAGTCCAAGCGAACGGCTTGTCGACTTTGTTAAGTTCGTGTATCATGTCGTACCTGTTCTGTTCGTGTAGACGAGTCTCTAGGAATTGTCCGCACTAAACGGCCAATGAGACTTTCTTTGATGTTGGGGGATTCATTTCTCTGATGGCACAGACGTATTCAGGGTCGGTCTTGAATCCCTTGCTGTTTACTATGCGCCCGAGGAATCTCGCCTCTGATGTTAGGAAGGTACATTTGTCCGGGTTCAGCTTAAGTCCGAATTTGCGGAGGGCAATGAAGAGTTGCTCGAGAGCGAGTATGTATTTATCGAATGTCTTAGTGTGGACCAGGTTGTCGTCTATGTATGACGATATGTTACCACGAGATGCGACAGTGACTTGGGCTTCCGCTATGCAGCGTGAAAAGATCTGTCCAGCTGAAGTAAAACCGAATGTTAAGCGTGTGTACTGGTAGCATCGGTCTCTCCACGTAAACGCTGTTTTTTGGCGATCTCGCTCGTCGATTTCGATTTGCCAGCAGCCGCTGCGGAGGTCACGTGATGCGAAATATTTGTTGCCTTTGCCAATCCTGTTGAACAAGTGGTTGATCTGAGGCATTGGGTATGTGTTGAGATCGACAAGGACCTTGTTGAGAGTTCTTTTGAAATTGGCGACCACGCAGACCGACCCTTTTTTCTTGCGTACAACGAATACCGAGCAATTGAAGCCTCTGGGATAGTTGCAAATTTCAATGATACCCACAGAAGTTATGCGTTTTATTTCGGCATCGATGTCTGCTTCCAGAACTGACCGTTAGTCGAAAAAAATGATTGGTTAAAAATAGACCTTTTTTTTTTTATAACTGAGAGTTTTCTGGGGATTTTGAATAGACTGTGAATGTCTGTCGGTCTGTGTTTTATGCGTTTTAGTAGTTAAATGTGTGAAGAGTTAAGTGTTAAAGTAAAATACATCAAATCTCTTCGGATTCACCATCCGAAGAGATTTGATGTATTTTACTTTAACACCACTTTTTTATTTATTATTTTAAGTGTACCATTAGATAAAAATCGAATCTGAATTTTTGTAGCTCTTACTCGCATTTGGACTTTAAATGTGGCTCTTTAATACGTTCAGTTTTGTCACCCCTGCTATATTGCCTCAAATCTTTGTAAAAATTTTCTTGATGAAGACATTTATTCATTCAAAATTTACAACCACAAATAACAATTTCAAGTTTTATTTGTCTTTGAAAAGCAAAAAATTAATAATCAACTAGCTTACCCTTTTTACTTGAATACGCTGAGACTTGTAATTATTGGCAACATTGGTAAAATATATTAAAAATAAACATGTATAGAATACACATTTTTTTAGCCTGAAAATAATCAACAAAAACATACATAAGAACATTCGAGAAACTTTGGATCAAAACCGCATTAGCATTGAAGTTACATTTTTATATTTTTCAACCAATCAGCTAAAAACATAGAATAAGAACATTCTAGAAAATCCAGATCAGAAACTAATTAACTGAAAATTTTTAGGCTCTAAAACAAATAAGTAAAAATATGAATCTGATTGGTCAAGAAATGTCTACGCGCTTAAATTTTAGGACCTGCAATAAAACTATTTTTTGATCCACTACTAAATTATAAATAACACAGAATTTAACCAACCAGGTCAGTTGTCGGTCATTCAATTCATTTCTTCCACGGCCAAAAAGTCGTTCCGTCTCCTACCCAAAAAGACTTTTCCCTAGAGGTCATGACCGAGCCGCAGAGAGCCGTGATATAGACTCAAAGGGAAAGCCTTGCAACTTTCTTTCACCAATGCGACACGTTGTCGCCAAAATCTTAAGAAAACACACAGGCGGACTTAATGAAAGCAAAGACCCATACTTACGGTCCATCATTCATATTCACACACACATACCCACATACGTAAGTAAAGATAATTATTTTTATCCTACTTACTTCATCTCGGGTGACGTAATGGTTAGCATGTTAGACTAGCAAACCTACACGAGTAAGTTCGATTCTTATTGGGTGCCCCATTCATGCGGCCTTGTGCTACATTTAAGCAAAAAGCTTAGTAAATTACTTATTTCGGCCAACCATGGAACCCTTTATTTGATAGACTTTATTAACATATAAACACACACACACACACACGTGTGAACAACCCTATTTTCATTTAACTGGTCATAACTGTATTTCTACAAAGGCCACTCGCACATAATGTTTCTCATTTATTTTCATTCCTGTTTTGTTATGAATATTAAATTGTTTGTTTCTTAATGTTCTTTGTTGTCATATTCCATTTGTTTTACGTGCTTGTAAAAGTTTGTGTTGTATTTGTGGTGGAACTAATACCCGTAAAATACGGACGAGAACTCACTCTCACTTCGCTATGCACCAACTACACATGTTCGTTGCTGTTTTTACAAACAAATCGTAGTTTTCCTTTTTTTCTTTGAATGATTTACCAAATGTCTATAATATGGTTTCAAATAAAACAAAGAAAATGTATTCTCTATTCTTTTTATTAAAATGATAATTTGAAAAGATACAAGAACTTAACTGAGAGAAATATCGATATTATTTGCTTGAAAACAACAGAGTAGTAATAGATAAAAATACTTATTTAAAAATATTCATTTAAAAACAAACATATTTCTTTAGTTATTGCTCTTAAAGATTTATTCGTAGCAATAAAAATACGAATCATAAATACGACAAAGGTTCAAATCTTTAAGAAAATGATTTCAAAGCCTTTCTACAGCGTGACTGACGCCTTTGAAGATACTTTTTCCTGACTGTCTCCTGTCTTCTGTGAAAATGGACCCATCAAAAATGTAGCACCTAGCTGACAAATCATGCTTACTTCTAAACTAAAATCTGAAAAGTTCAAATTTTTCGGCTTTTATATCTAATTTTCATGTGCAATGCCACCCTCTCTCTCTTTCTTATACATTTAACACAGTAAGAAAAAACCCAAAGAGTTTAGCTCAAATTTTTTTTTCTTTTCTTTTCTTTTTTATTGTAAAATGTTTTAAAACAATTCAAATAATTTTGGAGCACAGAGCACAAAAACCATGCTCTTTAGCCCCAAATGGAGTTGCTTACGCTCTACTCCGGCTGAATATAAAATGAGCACTCTTCTCCTTCGCTTTGTAAAGCCCTCAGTAATACAGATACTGAAGAGACAAAGGCAGTACATTTTTTTCTTCAAAAACAAGTTGGCAACTCTTTTTGATATTTTGCAGCACAAATCAATTTAAAAGCATGAAGAACATTTTCTCCAGACATGTCCAATTAGAATTTACATGACATCTTCTACAGAAAACAGTTATAGCAAAATACTTTTAGCTTTTCCTTGTAAAGATGTTCTATTTGACAACAATCAGCAGCCTTATTCTTTTTAAGTAATGGCCTTATTATATTCTCTCATGGACACACACAATCAGCTTTAGAGAAATTTAACAGGACATTAAATTGGCAGTTGCCTGGAAGGGTGTCAGTGATTAAGACTGCAGACTACCAGGATAAATAGATTGACAGACTGGAACCAGTAGCAGTGGGGAGTTATTTATAATAATTCTTTGTGCCTTCTCAGCTAATGCTGAATTTACCAATTATATCAGTATGTGTGTGTGAGAGAGAAGGGTGCATATCACTCTTTCATCCTTTCTTTCTCTCTCTCTCTCTCTCTCTCTCTCTCTCTCTTTATATATATATATATATATTGTATATCCTGGCATATAAGAATCAAGGTTTACAAAGTTATTTGAGAGACTCTTCTTCACTGTGACCACTTCAAGCGCCATAATTGTAGATTTCAAACTTCATTAGATAACCCTCTAGTCATGATATTAGCGAATATGATACCATGAGAGAATGACGTAGACTTAGTTTAATACTTTAATGCTAAATATGTGCTTTATATTTAAGGAAATATGGTATATATATATATATATATATATATATATATATATATATAAAGAGAGAGTGAGGGATTGCTTGATTATTCATAACTGTCATCAATGAAAAAAAAAACTTGACTTAAAGGATTTAGTAAAAAACAAGGTTGGTTGGTTGGTTGGTTGATTGGTTGATTTTACAGTAATTTCTTTTTCTCCTTCTTTTCTTGTCGCAAAGACTCTGTCATCCCTCTGGTATAAAGCCTTGTGCATCATCACGAGTTTCCTTGTTTTATGATTAATATTTACAAACACGTCTATTGCCCAGTTTAAGAAGGTATTTAAGTGTCTTAACTGGTGGGCTGTAAGGTATTCAATTTCTTATTAGAGTCCTGCCGCAAAGTTTAGTTTCTAGTTGTTTCTTTCTCATTAGGATGTATTCTTTTCTAATTTTCCCCTTTATTTCTATTTTCTTGATAGTATCCACTTTTAATATCCTCAAGTATTTGTTGTTTTCTTTTCTCCTAGTGTTCTAATGCTTTCTTTATTAGGTAGTTCTATTTCTTCAATTGTTTCTTTTTTACCATTTTTTATTATCAACATAGCAAATTTTTCAATCCCAAAATACATTTCTATATCTTTCTAATAGTTTGTAGAATTTCTTGTTCTTTGTCATACTTGGAAAAAATCTTGATATCATCCATGTACATAAGATAGTTTATCTTTTCTTGAGATGTTGTATATATGTAGCCTCCTCTGCATTTCCTAAGTATATACTTTTATGGTACCATTGCAATAATAAATAGTAATGGTGATAGTGAGTCTCCCTGGAAGATGCCTCTTTGGATTTTTAGCTTTTCTAGGGTTTGTTCCATAGTCTAGTTTTGGTTTGGTTTGGTTTCTTTGTTTAATGGCATATCAACCTTCATGGGTTTTTTAATGTCAAGTGGGGATGAGAGAAGTCATACCAAGGGTATTAGTCAGAAAATGAATCTTATAGTGTAACTAGAGTTTGAACTTGCTTACAATGATATCCCGGTCCAGCATGTTAGTCACTACACCATTTGGACTTTCCCTCTCCAATTTTCCATAGAATTCATGGTGAAGTTTCTAACTTGCTCTGATATTATGAACATTTTCAGACATACTATCATCCACATTTGCATCATGTCATCATTGTTACATTTTTCTGCCTTGTTTTAACTCCTTTAATGTGCTGATATATATATATACATATATATATATATATATATATATATATATAAAATCTTTACTGGATAAGATTAAATGATGAATAAGATTTTCATATTGATTAAAAATAACAAAATGAAATAACTTATGTCTATCATTATATGAAAATCTTAGGAGACTTTACTAAATGTCTTTTTGTTGATCTGTTCCTCATTACATTTCATTTTACTAAGGAAATATTATGCCAAACTGGATCCTTTCTTTGTGTTCATCAGGTTAACTAAACTGAATCTTTATCTTTCAAAAATTTCCAAGCCAAAAGCCAATGTCTCGTGGTCATCAGAAATTGAAGAGTTAAAACTATCGATGTCGCATTTACATTCATAGGCAATAAGCAAATTGTGTTTGGATATAAGGAGAGATATTAGGAAGAATCAGCAGAAAATTATTCCCAAGAAAAAATATCCAATCTTTAGTTAGCATCAGTCCAAGGAAAAAGAGAATTTGAATTTTGCACTATCATTTGAGACCACATGATTATATTGTTGGTGTTACAAACAACTCCCAAGGTTTCCTATGTATGACATCATCAACTTTAAGGTGGTTCTGTTATAAGATCAGGTTCCAGTCACATGGTGTCTTATATATAAGTAAAAAATTAGAGTGGGTGGCATATCTTTATATTGTTTTAAACAGGTTAGACTTTTTTTTAGTCATGCTTGATTACAAAAGAATGTACTGTACTTAATGGCTTAAGTTTCAAATTTTGAATCTGGTGTCAAGCTGAAAACAAATATGAATTACCATGAACTGATTTTGAAGAAAATTATATGACTGCTTGTATTATGTATGGACTTAGTTGAGTAAAGACCATGTGATAACTAAATTGATTAAAAAGCTAATCTCAATACATCAGCGCTTTCTTCAGTTTTAGAACTAAGTTGAGGTGACCACAAGCGATAAAAAGGAAAAGTAATTGAGTCAAGAAGTTGAGTGGTCACCATGATGCTTGTAGAGTCAGAGGCAAAGCAAAGGTTCAGGTTAACATCTCTCTATCTCTCTCTCTCTCTCTCTCTCTCTCTCTCTCTCTCTCACTATTTTCACCAATACACTCATGACAGAATGAACAGTCAATGCAGGAACTAATTCAAAATACAAAACTTCAAATGCTGACAAAGATAAATTCAGTTTCCACAGATACATACACATACACATATATATTTATCCTCCAACGAGTTCATTAATATTAACAGACCTTTTTACTTCTTTCAGACTTTGACACACCAAAATGTTGTCGAAAAGAAACAATGTTTTCTCTTGAATTATTCGTTCTTGTTCATGTTTATGACAACTTACATAAATATGTAAATATGTTAACATTGAAAATATCTTTTTATTCACATTGTGCTTTGATTTTAAATGTACAGGGAATCTTGATTCTTGGATGAGAGCTTCATGGCAAATCTATATCAAAATCAAAAAAATGCAGATCAAAATTATTGCAGATGTATTTATATCAGAAATATTAAATGCTAATAAGTACATAAATCATTCACACAAATACAAAACCAGTAAATTTGAAAAAAACATTATAAATTCCGAGGATTATTAGACAATTTAGTGACCTGTTGAGTCAATCTTTCAGAAGAAAAATTGTGCATTTAGATATGATAAGAATGAATTAAATTTCCTTGAAAACCAATTGTATTACTTCGAAAATTAAGGCAAAATATCCATTTAAAAAGGAAGAATAGTGTGTAGCATGATCAGTATTCAGTTAATTTAAAGTGTCTTTTTTCATTTATATTTTATCTGTACGACAATTCAAAATGGATAATGATTTTGTTGAAAATAAAAAAAAAAGAATTGAACTGTTGCAAATAATTTTTTGTATTTTAAACTCTATGATGAATATTCCATATTAAAAACCTGTGTAGCTGTGTATCTATTTGAATAAAGCAATTTTCTGAGAGAAAAAAATGAAGATAAAATAAGAAATCAAGCAAAAAAAGAAAGAAAGAAACAAATAAAAAGGCGGGAATTATTCATACTCCGAAATTACAATTTTTGCTTTCTATGATCATTCACACATCAATCTTTCCTTGTTTCTTTCCTTCATCACTTCTTAGTTTCTATCCATCTCCTCCTTCATTGCTTATTCCATTCCATCTTCTTTAATTTTCATCAATTCATACTTTCCATTTCCCTTGAGGATTAATATTTCTTTCTTTTTGCTTATATTAGATTCTCTCTTTCAACCTTTTTCCCTTTCTATTTGTCTCATCTATCCCTAATGTATACCCATTCATTCCATTTTCTTTTCTGATTGTTCCTCTCTTTCAAACTTTTTCCCTTTCTGTTCATCTCAACTATCCCTGGTTTATCCCCATTCATTACGCCTCCCTTTCTGTCTTACAACATTTTTCTCTTTCTATTCATCACATCTATCCCTGGTTTATCCCCATTCATTCCATCTTCCTTTCTGTCTATTCCGCTCTTTCATCCTTTTTCCCTTTCTGTTCATCTCATCTATCCCTGGTTTATCCCCATTCACATTTCATCTTCTTTTCTGTCTGTTCCGCTCTTTCATCATTTTTCCCTGTCTGTTCATCTCATCTATCCCTGGTTTATCCCGATTCACATTCCATCTTCCTTTCTGTCTGTTCCACTCTTTCAACCTTTTTCCCTTTCTGTTCGTCTCATCTATCCCTAGTTTATCCCCATTCATTTCATCTTCCTTTCTGTCTGTTCCACTTTTTCAACCTTTTTCCCTTTCTGTTCATCTCATCTATCCCTGGTTTATCCCCATTCATTCCATCTTCCTTTCTGTCTGTTCCGCTCTTTCATCCTTTTTCCCTTTCTGTTCATCTCATCTATCCCTGGTTTATCCTGATTCACATTCCATCTTCCTTTCTGTCTGTTCCAATCTTTCAACCTTTTTTTCCTTTCTGTTCGTCTCATCTATACCTGGTTAATCCCCATTCATTCCATCCTCCTTTCTCTCTGTTCCTCTCTTTCAACCATTTTCACTTTCTGTTCATCCCATTAATCCCTGGTTTATCCCCATTCACATTGCATCTCCCTTTCTGATGTTCCAGTCATTCAAGCTTTTTCTCTTTCTGTTCATCTCATCTATCTCTGGTTTATCGCCACTCATTACATCTTCCTTTCTGTCTATTCCACTCTTTCAACCTTTTTTTCTTTCTGTTTGTCTCATCTATCCCTGGTTTATCCCGATTCATTTCATCTTCCTTTCTCCCTGTTCCTCTCTTTCAACCTTTTTCTCTTTCTGTTCATCTCATCATTCCCTGGTTTATGATCATTCTTCCTTTCTGTCTGTTCCACTGTTTCAACCTTTTTCTCTTTCCTTTCATCTCATCTATCCCGGGTTTATCCCCATTCACATTCCATCTTCCTTTCTGATTATTCCTCTCTTGCAACCATTTTTCTTTCTGTTTTTCTCATATATCCCTGGTTTATCCCCATTTTTCCATTTCCTTTCTGATTGTTCCTCTCTTTCAACCTTTTTCTCCTTCTGTTCATCTCATCTATCCCTGGTTTATCCCCATTCACATTCCATCTTCTTTTCTGTCTGTTCCACCATTTCAACCTTTTTTTCTTTCTGTGCATCTCATCTATCCCTGGTTTATCCCCATTGATTCCATCTTCCTTTCTATCAGTTCCTCTCTTTCAACCTTTTTCTCCTTCTCTTCATCTCATCTATCCCTGGTTTATCCCTATTCACATTCCATCTTCCTTTCTGTCTGTTCCTCATTTTCATCCTTTTTCTCTTTCTGTTCATCGCATCTATCCCTCATTTATCCCCATTCACATTCCATCTTCCTTTCTGTCTGTTCTTTATTTTCAACCTTTTTCTCTTTCTGTTTGTCTCATCTATCTCTGGTTTATCCCCATTTACATTCCATCTTCCTCTCTGTATATTCCTCTCTTTTAAACATTCTCTCTTTTGGTTCATCTCATCTATCCCTGGTTTATCTCCATTGATTCCATCTTCCTTTCTGTCTATTCCTCTCTTTCAAACTTTTTCCCTTTCTGTTCATCTCGTCTATCCCTGGTTTATCCCCATTCACATTCCATCTTCCTTTTATCTGTTCAGCTCTTTCAACCTTTTTCCCTTTCTGTTCATCCCATCTATTCCTGGTTTATCCCCATTTACATTCCATCTTCCTTTCTGACTGTACCTCTCTTTCAACCTTTTTCTCTTTCTGTTCATCTCATCTATCCCTTGTTTATCCACATTCACATTCCATTTCCTTTCTGCCTGTTCTTAACTTTCAACCTTTTTCTCTTTCTGTTCATCTAATCTATCACTGTTTCATCCCCATTCATTCCATCTCCCTTTTTGTCTGTTCCTGTATTTCAAACTTTTTCCCTTTCTGTTCATCTCATCTATCCCTGGTTTATCCCCATTCATTTCCTCTTCCTTTCTGTCTGTTCCTCATTTTCATCCTTTTTCTCTTTCTGTTCATTGCATCTATCCCTCGTTTATCCCCATTCACATTCTATATTCCTTTCTGTCTGTTCTTTATTTTCAACTTTTTTCTCTTTCTGTTTGTCTCATCTATCTCTAGTTTATCCCCATTTACATTCCATCTTCCTTTCTGTCTGTTCCACCAATTCAACCTATTTCTCTTTCTGTGCATCTCATCTATCCCTGGTTTATCCATATTCACATTCCATCTTCCTTTCTATCGGTTTCTCTCTTTCAACCTTTTTCTCTTTTTGTTCATCTCATCTATCCCTTCTTTATCCCCATTGATTGCATCTTCCTTTCTGACTGTTTCTCTCTTTCAACTTTTTTTTCTTTCTGTTCGTCTCATCTATCCCTGGTTTATCCCCATTCACATTCCATCTTCCTTTCTGTCTCATCTTCTTTTTCAACCTTTTTCTCTTTCTGTTTGTCTAATCTGATCCTGGTTTATCCCCATTGATTCCATCTTCCTTTCTGTCTATTCCTCTCTTTTAACCTTTTTCTCTTTCTGTTCATCTCATCTATCCCTGGTTTTCCCCATTCACATTCCATCTTCCTTTCTGTCTGTTCTTAACTTTCAGCCTTTTTCTCTTTCTGTTTGTCTCATCTATCCCCGGTTTATCCCTATTCATTCCCTCTTCCTTTCTGTATATTCCTCTCTTTTAAACATTCTCTCTTTTGGTTCATCTCATCTATCCCTGGTTTATCTCCATTGATTCCATCTTCCTTTCTGTCTATTCCTCTCTTTCAAACTTTTTCCCTTTCTGTTCATCTCGTCTATCCCTGGTTTATCCCCATTCACATTCCATCTTCCTTTTATCTGTTCAGCTCTTTCAACCTTTTTCCCTTTCTGTTCATCCCATCTATTCCGGGTTTATCCCAATTCACATTCCATCTTCCTTTCTGATTGTTCCTCTCTTTCAACCCTTTTCTCTTTCTGTTCATCTCATCTATCCCTATCTACATTCCATCTTCTTTTCTGTCTATTCCTCTCTCTCAACTTTTTTCTCTTTCTGTTCATCTCATCTATCCATGGTTCATCCCGATTCACATTCCATCTTCCTTTCTGTCTCTTCCTCTCTTTCAACCTTTTTCTCTTTCTGTTTGTCTCATCTACCCCTAATTTCTTCCCATTCATTCCATCTTTTTTTTGTCTGTTAATCTCTTTTAACCTTTTTCTATCTCTGTCTCTCTTCTTGTCTCTATGTTTGTCTCTCTGTCCTGTTTTCTTTTTGTTATGTGCTGTTCTTGGGGTAATGTATACCATTCTAGAAAATGGACTTAGTGAGCTGAGTTCCAATTCAGGATAAGGCTGTTTGTGTTTCATTTTGTGCTAATCCTCTTAGGAAAAGCCTTTATTCATCTCTTTTTCCCCCAGCAATGGGTAAAATAGTTGGGCAGACTCAGCTATTTAGCTTTGTAAATCTGCTTAGGAGAAATAACTAGGATTGTGGGGCTAATAAATTCAACCATACAAAACTCATTGCTATCATTGACATGGTGTGGGTGTTGATCCATGCTCCACAAGAGCACCGTCTCTCTCTCTATCTATCTCTCTCTCTCTCTCTCTCTCTCTCTCTCTCTCTTATTATCTAATATACTTACTTATTACAATACATTTACTTATTTTCCCTTATTTATGGTCAAATTTTAGTCACTAGCATCATTTCTGGTGGATTACCTTCACCATTCAGTCATGCCTGCTCTTGAATTCTTTCTGGGCCATTTTACTGCATTCATTTATTATGTAGTTTTCTATTTCATCTCTCTCTCCGCATAGTTTTCACTTGTAAATACTATTAGGTTTTTCAATTTTTATTCTTACATACAAGTATCTTTCAAAAAGTTCTAAGCCTCACCCAGAATGAGGAATCCCCATGATTAACATGCTTGACTGTGACATTGTAGTAAGTGAGTTTGAACTTCAGTCATACTATTGTGTTCACTTTTTGACAAATACCCTTGGGAAAGGTATTTAGCTCCTTATGCCCTGCAACTATAAGTTAAATAGTACCCTTACGGTTCTTTTAGAAGACATTACATTTGTCAGAAATAATCCACAAAAGTTGATATGCTATTAAACAAAGAAACTAAACTAAAATGACCCAGGAGTTGGAGTTAGAAGTGTTCTGGAAATGACAACTCTCTTCAGCTTGTGCACTGGCTTCAGCATTCTGGGAAGCCATCTTGCTGACTTCTTGTTATACCTAAGAGCTCAGTTAAAAATGTTTAGCTATAGCTCCTCTTTCTAGGTTAGGCTTGAGACTTTTTGAACGACCTGTAGGATTATTTCTTTAGGCATGATTTTAGGCTGCATTTAATTGTGATTTTGTTTCTCTCTTTAGGTTTTCTTTTCATAGCCATACCCAAGTGTACAATATCCATAATTTGTCTTCTGAAGTGTTCATAAAATTGTTTTTCTTCCCATCTTTATTTTCTTGGTTTAGTAATTCTTGTTTTTTGTCAGCCATGTTTCTTTGTGCTATTCTGCTGTCATTAATGTTTCTTTACTCCTGTTTGCATTGTTTTAACCCTGGCAAAAATTCAGGCCTCAAATATCAGCTACTTGGGTTCAAAGGATTAAAATATGCATGATATGCCAGGTAATTGAGAAGAAATTATGATAAAGAGAAAAGCAAAATTATTCAGTAAAATTGTAACAAAATTATTTGGTGAAACTATATTTTATTAATGTTTTATTTTTTCATATGTGGCTTTTCTTTAGTGAATATTTTTGCTGTTCACACAATAAATCTTTTAATTGACTGACTGAGAAGACATGTTTATTGTCTGCTGTGAAATGTGAAATCATTGTCTGCATACATTTGTTTTGTATATTCTTTAAGTTTTTCTTTCTTTTTTCTGTTTGTTTGTTTGTTTGTTTGTTTGTTTGTTTTATTGGTTGGTTGGATTTCATGGCATATCAGCGCATGTAGGTTATTTAATGCTAAATCCTCTTTATACATATATATTCAATATAAATGATTTGTAAATACATTTTGTAAATAACATTTTTCAATAAGCCTGAGCTCATTTTTTTTGCATGCTGTTAAATGCTTTCAAGTATTGTTATGTAACAGTAACAATTTAACAAGAGTCATTTTTGCACCCATTTAAACATATATACATGTATAATTTCTAAATGAACATTTTTTTTGGAAATTTTATTTTTAAATGATTTAGAACTAATGTGTTTGCACAGAAATATTGCTATTTTTCTACACAGTTAAGTAGTTTTAGTTACTACAATCTTATACAAATACTTCTAATATTAATCATTTGTTTGCTAACATTGAAGTGGTTACTAGTATTGCCATTCAATACTAATTATTTTATTCCACTCAATTTATTCATTTGCAAACAGTCAAATGGTTCCAAGCATTATTATGTGATACCAATATTTCTATTTTGCATACAGGGAAATGGTTTCAAGCGTTTCATACAAAATAGTTTTATTTGGACACAGTTAAATGGTTCCAAGTATTGCTATGTATCACTAACAATTCAATTAAACATCGGTCATTTGTTTACACATGGTTAGATGTTTAAAGAGTTCTATTTCAAACAATTCAGTTTAAGGTAAGTAACTTGTTTGCACACAGTTTAAATGTCAAACAGTTCTATTTGACTTTTAGCGGTTTGAGGGAATTAGTTATTTTCCCAAACACTATAGATTTTATGGCAACAGAAATGAATTGCGAAACAATTCTTTGGTAACACACAAAGCCCAAATACTTTATTTGCAGCTTTGAGGCGGTTTGTTCTTGGTGCTGCAAGACTCGTGGTGTTTAGGCTTGTTGGATGTTTGAGACGAAATGGCTTAGCTAGATGTTGCGATGGCAGCGTGTCGTTGGACGTGTGAGGGAAGTATTCAAAGTCACCGTGTAGTTTTGTGTCGAGAGCGGAGTGGCGCTCGGATTGACATAGTAAATTTTTGTGGTGCTTGTGGAAGGCATGCTGAACGTATCTAATTCATATTCAACTGGGATTCCTTGGTCTAAAATATTAGACGCAAAGAATCCATAAATTAGAAGGTTCCCTCGCTGAGTGACTATGTTGCTGCTGCTAGGGTTAAAGCCACGGTGATATGTCCACACTGGGTGGCTTGTTTAGCTATAAGGCCTTGCTAAGCAGGGGTGACCAGAGACCGTCTGTTCTGGTCGCCGTCTCAAGCCGAAGAGACAGAGTTTGGCCGCTCACCCGTTCTGCTTGCCGGAAATGAAGGTCCGGGCTGAATAGGATATGTCATCCTGATTGGGTGAAATTCAGTGTTGAATTAAATAGCGCGCCAAAACAAAATAGGAGATTTTCCTCTTCTCTACAGACTCATAGATCAGGTATTAGCATGCCATGTCAGAGTGGACCTGAGAGCTATGGCAATAAGGGGATACTCACTATTTCCTAAAAGCTCCAGGGCTGAAGACTTATCATCTGAAGGTTTAGTGTCACATCTAGGACACTTGTTGGGCAGTTTGCATATTCTACAACCCCAGTTGACTGAGCTTTTTTTTTATCTTTGGCTCAAGAAATACATTCCTTTTTTAGTTCAGTTCAGTTGATATAACATTTAGGAGATATAAAACTCAAAACACAATAAATATTATTACTCTTGCTATGCACATCTTTCTGAAAGTTAAGGTAGCACCGCTCTTGTATTACCAGTAAAGTTGGTAAATAAAAAATTACAGCCTTTTATAGGCAATTTAAAATATATATTTAAACAAATGATAAAATGACATATGAAATATAAACTTACAAGATGTTATAAACGATAACAATGCAGAATTCTCCAAATAGAGTTTAAGTTGCCTATTTTAACGTACTGCTAGATAGTGGCACAAATACTGGTCTTTAAGGTTCTAAGGGCTCAGCAGACTATATTTGTTGTTTTTATTTTTGTTTTTTACTTTTTGTTTTTTACGTTTTGTTTTTATTTTCAAATTCTTTAAAAATCTTTTATGATTATTTTTTAAAGTATTGATCATCACTGATTTTAAACTGCTTGGAATAAAAAATAGACTAATTAAAACTGTAATTGTTACTTAATGTAAACAAATGTCACACTATCACAGATTGCACCTCTGTAGAGTGGTAGACCCCTCTCTTTTCACCACAAGTGTCCTGAATATAACACTAAACAATCTGATGGTGAGGCTCAAGTCCTGGAGCTTTAAGAAATGTGGAGTACCCCTTCATAAACATTACTCACAGGTCCATTCAAACTTGAAGTGGTAGCACCTGTTAAGGTCCCATCTATGGGTCAAATTCAACTATTTAATCATTTACTATACTTGAAACCATTTAACTGTGTGCAAACAAATAAGGAATGTTGAATAGAATTATTTGTGTTAGATAGGAAAACTTAAAACCATTTACTATCCTGGGTATGACATTAAACTGCATTTGATCGTGTGGCTCCAATCTTGGAGTTTGGGAAATGTGGAGTATCCCTTCATTACTATTACTCTCAGGCTCACTCTGACTAGAGTTGTAGTACCTATTAGGGTCCTATTTATAGGTCAAATAGAATTATTTAATCTTTTACTCAGGGTTATTATTTATATCAAATAGAATTATTTGTGTAAAATAACAATCCTGGAAATCATTTAACTGTGTGTGAACAATAAACTTGGGCTCATTTAAAATTAAAGTTACCTACAAACTATTCACTTAAAAATCATATAATACATATATAAATATATAAAAAAAATTTGGCATTAAATAACCATCAAGGGTTGATATGCCATTAAACCAAATAACCTAACCTAACCTGAAAACAAATGGATAATATACATCTTTAAAAGCTGTATGCTTACTTTCAAAATTCATAGTATTATTGGGTTGGTAGGTGCTAGGGAAGATATTTAGTCAAGTCCCAATTGACCAAGGTCCAATATTAGCATTAATATATCCACTAATACACTGATGTTATATAAAGGCAAGGAATGACAAGATAAGCTCATCTATACATGAAGGAACATTTAATATATGCATAGCATACATACAAGAAGTAATACTAAGACTACAAAAATGTGTCCCAACAGATAAAATCATCACATATTGAACTATAAAGAATCAGTATATGAAAGAGGTACAAAAATGGTAAAAATTCTTACTTGATGAAGTTTAAGCCATGCTTGGTTTACATTTCAATGCAGAGGTGAGAGACAACATTCATCATCATGAGATGAGACAAAGTTTCAGCTGTTTCATGAACAGTGGTAAATGGGTTTTATGTTTTCAAGGAACTGAGGCAAAAAGAGACTGAGATGGATTAGGGGATTGACATATGACCATCAATTGAAAGGCTCCTTATACAAGGCAACAATGAATAATTTTCTCTCTAAAACCTAGAAATTTGCCATATAATTAAAAGTGTTTGGGGTTTTTTCTGAGAGAAGAAAAAGGTAGTATACAATGTTTTATATTGACACATATCATCATCTTACCTTTTATAGCAACAACATTTCAGCTTCAGCCTTCTTAAGATGTCTGTCATGATTGGTAAACTTCTGGAAATTTCAAACTACATCATTTATTCAAACCATGTGTTAGGGTAGATTATTCTCTTTCCCCAGTTTGTTGCAAAGGATCTCAGTTAATTCTTCTTAATTAATTCATCTTTGTAATATCACTTGTCTGCTTCTTCCGTGGAACCAAAATAGGATTTTTTCCCTACCCAGCCTAAGGATTGAGCTCACAACAACCAAATAACTAGATATACTTAACTTTTCTTATTTATACAATTACTCTTCTGAGATTTGAAATCCTGCATAATGGGCTTTAAATTACATCTACTTTTATTCAAGCTAGAGTGCTCTTACCTAGGCTAGCATAACACTCTACACAAATTCAACATAGAACAAGACAGTCTTTTGTCAGATTGTACTTTGATAGCCATTGTCTACAGGATTGTACAAGATATAGCTGCCAGAATGGCTCTGTTCGTTAGTAGTGTGCTGTCAGTTATGTCTGACTCAGAAGATTATAAACTAAATTTTAGCAAGATTTTTTTTACAAAATTTATCTTCAAGGTATTAAAAAATATAGAATTATTGATTTAATTCTTATTTGATTTGAAATTGTTTATAATGTTTTGGACGTAGACTCTACATAAAAAAAGGTTTCAGATTACACAACACAGAAAAAAATTATTTATTGACCTAGAGCATCAACATCCATTTTGAAAATTTGTCCTTTATATAATGTAATTGAATTAATTTGAAATAAACTGATTTCTACTCTTCCTTATTGTGAAACTGAATTGTACTCTGTATAGTTCTGCAACATCTGAGCATTGAGATGTAATCACAGAAGATTATGAAGTAATGAAGCCATCATTGTGGATTAAATGAAACATATCCTAATGTCAAAAGATTAACACTATGAATAGGGATATTGATATTCGAAAAGAATTATGAATCTCTGTGTCTTGGAATTTTAAATGTAAATATATGATCAAACCAAGTTCCCAACTTAAGTGGTGTACCAGTGACAAGTTATATATTTATATGGAAAATCAACTGAATTCCATATTTTAAAAAGAGCTAATTTTTGTTGAAAAATAAGCTTAAGATGTAATGATTTTTTCATCTGTATTTTTGCATTTATTAACCAGTCAGCACTTTCATTTAAAATGTGCTTTGTTTTAAATTCTGAGATTCTCAGATTTACATTCATCAGCCCAGTGCAGGCAGTAGGTGCCATCTTGAGGACTTATCCATTTTGATGTCTGATAGGGATGGATGGTGAGAGAGAACAAAGGAATCCATGATGTTGGAACACCTTGATGATGATGATGATGAGGATGATGATATATATTTGGTTGGAAAAATGTAAAGTGAATTTTTTTGTTGAGACATGTAATTGGAATACATTTAATGATCAATTACAACTCCAATTAATATAAAAGTTTGCTTTATTATTTTAAAGTCATAAGCCAATTATCAATTGGCCAAGTTATTAATGCCAGCTTCAAGCATGAGAATCTTTGAGTTTTCAGCCATCAAAAAAAAATTTCTATGTCTTTTCTAACTTTTATAATTGGTCTAACGTTAAAGGGCTGAAAAGGAGATAATTCAACAGAGCAAAGGTGTATAATGCTAGTTGAACACACCTTTTAGATGGATCAATGAAGCTTATGTTTTCAAAAGAGATTTCCAACTGAGAGTAATATCTCCTAGAATTTACAGTTTCATCATAAATCTTCACTTCACTATAGATAATACCCTTCATACTCGATGTCCTGGTTATGATACTAAAATGCATTTGATAGTGAGGTTCCAGTTCTGGAATTCTGGAGAGTGTAGAGTACCTCTTCATTGCCATGACTCCCAGATCCACTCTGACCCAGAGCAGTAGTACCTGTTAGCTTCCCATTTATGAGTCAAATAGATCTGTTTGAAAATTTTGTCTTCAGTAGGAAAACTTGGACCCATGTAACTGTAAATTAAGAATAACAACTTGAAGATTTAATTGTTTACAAAGAATTATTTTAATTAGTGACTTGAAAACATATTACTTTGTGAAAACAAATGATTTTTTATCAAGGTCAAGACAAGCTAAAAAACATTTTTGTGATGAAAAGTCATATTTAATGTCAAGTTGAATTCTGAAGGGTTTTTGTGTAGTTAGCTAGCAAGAGAGGTGAGACTTGGGATTCTTTGATGAGCTTTAGTATTGCAAGCATTTCACCCATAGTCTTGATACCTAGCTCTTTGAGCACTCAATAGTCTTACATAAGCTGTCTTTTGTAAGTTTCTAACTAGTAAATGTATGTGCTTAAATCTTAGCAGAGGGGACATATATACCCATTTCAATAAAAATGCTTTTACACTCACCAGATTCTGCTGCCCTATTGACTGAAGCTGTAGAATACGCTGAATGCACCCCATTGCAGAGGGGTAAGACCCCTCCTAACAAAGTCACCTGTGTGCCATGGGTGGCTACCTGTGATGCTTATGTTTAATATATGTAAAACCAGAATTTGGCATTAAATTACCTACAAAGGTTAATATGCCATAAAAACCAACCAACCAACCAACCAACCTGAGTCTAATTCTGTTTCCAGTGTCCTGTAGAATATACATAATTACTAGATATGATTGACTTGAAACCCTTGGAGACAGTCTGGGAAACATATCTGTCACCAGCAGTTACTGTCTGGTTGTTTGAGGCTGGCTTTATATTTGTGCCAGTTTGGAACATGGGTGATAATTCCACTTGAATATTTTACAAGTTCATAAAGGGGTCATTTAATTCAGGATTTTCCGTTTATATTTGTATTGCCAAAGGAAATAAAGTCCCAAGTGTCAGGGAATGTCAGCAATGGTTTATTCACTTTCAGTATGGGAATCTTATGTTTGTGTTGAAATCTGTCTCGTTACTTTAGACCAACCTTGTAGTCCATTGATTGATTCATTGATTTTAACAGCAAGTCAATTCATCTAGGGTT
Source organism: Sepioteuthis lessoniana (assembly GCA_963585895.1). Lineage (NCBI taxonomy): Eukaryota > Metazoa > Mollusca > Cephalopoda > Myopsida > Loliginidae > Sepioteuthis > Sepioteuthis lessoniana. The sequence goes on from OY757923.1 coordinate 16,130,035, forward strand.
ATTTTATGCCAAGAGGTTAAGGAATCATGTTTATTGTATAGTTATATCAACATTTTTTGTGTAGTTATTTAAGAGTTTTTTTGCACCTAGTTATATTATATCAAGTATTCCCAGCAAATACTAATAATTCTCACTCATTTGTATAGTTTCAAGTAATGATTTCTATTTGATGAATATATGTTGATTCTCTGATTACATAAAATTCAGTTAGATCATGAAGAAACCATTGATCACATTTTGATACTTTACTGATTTCATGAAGGTGAGTCATGATTGGAAAATAGGTTGTATAAAAGTGTTGCATCATTTTTTGTGTTGTTTGTTTTATTCCAAATGTTTCTCTCTTATTTCCATATGAAACAAAATTTGATCTTGTATTTCTTTTTATGACACACTTAACCAAACACACTTGCAATAATCCAAGATTATTCAAATAGACATGAATTCTGAAAAGCAAATATGGACTGAATGTTTTCATGTATTTAATGTCAACATTGATCCATTATAAACTAAATGAATTTACTTGTCCTTTGTAAAGAAATTTAGTTTCCTTTAACATTTATTTTCTTTCTGCTGATTTTGACAATCTCTAAAGTTCATATTTAAATGCAAAACTACCCTGTTTCAAAACCAGATAAATATTACTTTCCCTCCTCATAAATAAAAATTCTTACTTAGAGAATTTTATAAATTTCTTACCAATTTCATTATTCAAATTAATTTTGGGTAAGGCATAAAGATTCAGTATTTCTTTCCCTTTCATTTCTTTTCTTTCTCATTTTGGTCAACGTCTTAATGATTTTTCTTTGCTTTTTTATCCAACAGTTTTTTAAAAACAATTATTGTAGTAATTTTTGTGTCTCTTTTAATTTTTTTATTTTTCTTCTTCAATTCATTCTTTCTTTTCCATTTATACTAGTATTTTAATGTTTTGCATTTGTGTGTGTACCTCTCTGATGATAACAGAAAAATGGAAAGCTTGATTTTGTGAATGAACTTGTCTTGACCTCAGACTCCAAAATAGACAATGCAAACTTGACCTCAAAGATAATTTTCTTTCTTTCTTTCTTTCTTTCTTTCTTTCTTTCTTTCTTTCTACTTAATTTTCTTTCTTTCTTTCTTTTTATAGTCTAAATTTCTTTCATAATTTTTATCCTTTTTTATTATCTAATTTCCTTCCTTTTATTTAATTATTTTTCTTTCTTTTTATCATCTAATTTTCTTACATTCATTATTTTTGTCTAATGTTCTTTCATTCTGTTTATCTAATATTCTTTTATTGCTTCTATTTACTTTTCTTTCTTCTCTTTATCTAATTTTCTTTCTTTCATTTTTTATTATTTAATATTTTATATTTCTTTTTATCTTATCATCTTATTTCCTTTTTGTCTTTTTATTAACGATTTTTGTTCTTTCTTTTTATTTTCAAATTATCTTTTTCTCTTTTTGTTGTGTTTTTCTTTTCCTCTTTTTATTGCATAATTTTCTTTTCTTCTTTTTATCTATCTTTTTGATTTTTTTTACCCTATTTTTTTCTCATTATTTCACTTGCTGTATTTCCTCTCAAGCTAAAATAAACCAACCCTGAAAAAACAAACAAACAAAAAACTATTCTTCATAACAAGTTTCTGTAAAAACATAAAGCTAAAATATTCATCATCTTAGAAATCCTCAAATTAATAAAGAAACATCAACCTGTCAGTTTCAATAGAGATTTTTTTTTACCTTTCTTGAAGGGTGGAAATATGTTGACTGCTCCATTGAATAATTTACCAATGCATCCCAAGAATAAGTTGGAAAAGTGGAAGGAATGTCAATATTGCCAATGGCCCTTTATAATAATAATAATAACAATGATAACAATAAAAATAGAAATGGAATTTGGCATAGGAAAATTTGCTATGATAATGAAAAGTGGATAAAGAGAAATAACAGAAGGAAAGAATGGCACTGCCAGATCAAAAAAGAATTAGAATGCTTGAAGAGAAGGAAAATTACAAGCATTTGGGAACATTGGAAAGGGACATTATTACACAAGCAGAGATGAAAGAAAAAATAAGAAAATAGAACTTCAAATGAACAAGAAAACTTCTGAAAACCATTTTAAGAATGGTCCTGAGTATCTGAGTATTACAGAGACTGCCCATTTCTACTGTTGAGCAAACAGTAGAAATTTCATCAAAAAGATAAACACCTGGGTAGTCTCTCTAGTACTCAGAGAGTCAAGACTATTCTTAAAATGGACCAGGTAGGGACTCAGACAAAAGGACCAGATGACACAAAGGTTGAAGATAATGCACAAGGCCTTACACCCAAGAGACATATATATAGACTGACTATATGTGTCAAGAAAAGAAGGAAGACGAGATCTTGTAAGCATTGAAGATTGCAAGGATGCATCAATACGACGACTCAAAGACTACATCAAAAAGAGCAAAGAAAGACTAATTACAGTGGCTAGTAGCAGCACTAACAAACAGAATAGCAACAGAAACTAGGGATCAGAGATGGAAAGAAAAACAACTGTAAGGATATTTCAAGCAACAAACTAGTAGAATCATATTTAAAAAGACCTGGACATGGCTACAAAAAGGAAACCTTCTGAGAGAAATTTAATCCCTTCTAATGACAGCAAAAAACAACTCTACGAGGACCAATTATATTAAAGTGAAAATTGATAATACCCCACAAATAGCAAGTGAAGGTTATGTGATGACAAAGAAGAAATGATTAATAAGTGAATGTAGCAAACTAGTGCAAGAGGAGTATAAGTCTAGATACAACTGGGTGGGGAAAGGTGATCCACTGGTGATCGTATAAGAAACTGAAATTTAACCATAGTACAAAATGGTATATGCACAAACCAGAATCTGTCCTACAGAATGAGATGCATTAAATTCTCTGGGATTTTGAGATTTGAACAGATCACCCAATCCCAGTTAGAAGATCGGATCTAGTGATAATTAAAAAAAGAGAGAATTTGCCATATAGTAGATTTTGCCATCCTAGTACACCACCGAGGGAAAATCAAAGGAAAAAGTTGCTGTGGAACATTAGAGTGATGGTGATATCAATCATAATTGGTGCTCTAGGAATGATCCCTAAAGGCTTGGAAAGGAGACTGAAAATCAAATGATGAATTGAGACCAAACTACAGCGTTAAGATCAGCCAGAATACTGAGAAGAGTCCTGGAGACCTGAGGAGACTTTTTGTCTCTTAGACTTTAGACCATCTGCTAATGCCAGTGTGAAAAACCCACAAGAAGTATAATAATAAGTGACAAATAAGCAAAATTTCACTTGAGAAAACTTCAATATAGCTAAGAAAGGAAAACCTTAAGAGAGAAACTGAATCTCTTCTCATAGCGGCACAAAACAATGCCATGAAGACTAACTATATCAAAGCAAGAATAGACAAGACACAACAAAATAGCAGATGTAGATTATGTGGGGACAGAAATGAAATGATCAACCACATAATAAGTGAATGCTGTAAATTAATGCAAAGGGAGTACAAGACTAGACACAACAAAGTGGGCAAGGTGATCCCCTGGGAATTGTGCAAGAAGCTTAAATTTGACCATGTGAACAAATGGTATATGCACAATCTAGGAATCCTTCCTGCAGGATAAGATACACAAACTCCTCTGGGATTTTAAGATAATCTTAGCCAAATGACCAGACCTAGTGATAGTCAACAAAAAAAGGGAACCTGCCGAATAGTGGACTTTGCCATTCTGGCTGACCATAGGGTAAAACTGAAGGCAGGCAAGAAGAGAAATAAATATCTTGACTTTGCTAGAAAACTAAAAAAACTACTGAACATGAAAGTGACAGTGATACCAATTGTAATTGGTATGCTTAGTACAGCCACCAGAGGATTGTTACAAGGACTGGAGGACTTGAAAATTAGAGGATGAATGGAGACCATTTAAACTACAGCATTGTTGAGATCAGCCAGAATACTAAGAAGAGTCCTGGGGATTTAAGGAGACTTACTGTCACTCAGACCCCAGTGGAAAATCATCTGTTACCACTGGTGTGAAGAACTCTTAAATGAGTAAAATAATAATAATAATAATAATAATAATAATAATAATAATAATAAAACAAAATAAAAAACGGAAGAGAGTTGTTCATATTTTTAACCTGTTTAAAAGGTTTGGTTTGGTTTGGTTTCTTTATTTAATGGCATATCAACCTTAGTGGGTTATTTGATGGTAACACCTGTTTGTAGAACAGTACTGGTACAATTTAACTCAAGGCTGTCATGATTAAGAAATTTATAGATTCTCAAAGAGTATTAGTCTGTGAATATAATAGGAAAAAATTGCTTACTATGATGTTGCTAACACATTAGCCACTATACTACAAGGATTTCCCACCATGTTTAAAAATTATGTGTCTACTTTTAAATGGAACATTTGAAAATAAATGTGGTTTCTATTAGACATTTGAATGTAAAAGTGGCTATTATTTCTCAGACAACCTAATACATACATATAGCATGGTGACACATATATTGGGTTGTTTGGAAATAATAGCCAATTTTTCCTTTAAGTGGTGAGGGAAGTTGTAGAAAGGTGTTCTTTTTTTTACATGGGAATGCACCTGCTCACAGAACTGAACTGGCAACATGATTGATGTTTTGAAGAATTTGAGATTTCAGTGCATTGGCCATATATCTTATTTATCAGATTTTACTGCATCTATTTCCAGCTTTCTAAACTCAAAAGAAGGTTGAAAAAGAGAATATTTCCAAATGTCTTAGAAGTCCTGGTAGCCCTAGTTCAGTATTTCAGTGATCAAATATAATTTTTTTGGTAGGGGAAGGGTGAAAGAAACCCTAAAATCCCATACAAAACGTGTAGAACTATAAGATGAATATGTTAAGTAAAATGTATGTTTCATAGCTATAAGTTATTCTCTTGTTGGCAGAACTGAGAACTTTTCAGTACCCTGAACTCTCTAAGTAACATCTTGTTTTGATTCATGACCTTTTCAAGGTCAAAATTAGGATGGTCAGGAGCCACATAGAGTCACTGACTGTCTGATGCAATGGTAGGCAGGTCACATGACCTTTTTGGTTAATTAGAAAACACCTAAAGCAATAACCCCAAACCCCTTAAATATGCTGCAATTTCCTTTTTTTTGGGGAGACTTGGGCTAGTAACTCTATATTGATAGGTATCTGGTCTAAACACATACACATGATGCCTCCTTCTTATAGCATCATTGGCTAGCATACATTAGCTACTTGTAATATACTTTTATTCACAACCGAGGCCACAACTCATCCACTCATAAACCCCATCTCCCAGCATTGCCAGCAAACACAAAGTCATTCTTTTCAACCTCACAAGCTACTCACATATTGAAACTCCATTCTTAACACCACAGCAGTCCTACCCACACAAACATGAATGTTGCATAATGACCCCCATATAACCGTTCAATCTACTTAAACAAGTGCTACATAGAGAACCTTTACCTAAGGCTTCTTCCAGACTGACATAGAGCCCTTATTAATGATCCTACTCACCTGATTTATATGCTATGTAAGAGACCCATGCAATGGTCCTATCTGTGCGGATTTCTGTCTTATCTGCATCATATACATTCTACATTGCAACCATCTTACAAACAATGGTTTTCTCAAAGACTGAACTTTGCATACACATACAAGCAACAACCTAATATGTTTCACAAGTTCATTCCTTGAATACTTAACAAGAAAACTTTAGTTTTTCTGAATCAACATTCATATCATAAAATTGTCATGCATATTCTGCTTATAAATACATCCTCCATTGTTAATCTATTTGTTTGTCTGTTATTTCTATCACTCCATAAAGTGGTGAGTTGTACAATGTTATACTAAGTTAAACTTTCTTCTTCCTTTCTTTCTCTCTTTTCCTTTGCATTACCAAACATGGAGATTACAAACTCGTTTGTGAAGAGGCAGTAACTTGCACAGAGAAGTTATTTATGTTTTACACAGATACTCTGCTGCCATTTAATAGACTTAGCTATTTTGGCACAAGGCAAGAAGTACTGGGCTCAGTAACAATTATAGCACTATTGTTTGGTCTGGTTACCAGTACCAAACAATATGGTTAATATGTTTGCATGGCACCAAATGTTGTACTATTGCTTGGCTATGGCTTTTCAGGGTTGAATCTAATTTATGGCTGTGCAGTGGATTTTCAGGATCAAATCCTGCATCTAGCTGTGCCATGGATTTTCAGGGTCGAATCCTGTGTCTGAGGCACCAAATTTGATACTATTGTTTGCACTGTCTGGGCACTTATCTTGGGCATGGTACCAAATATAGTACCATCATTTGCTTGGTCCGGTACCAAATGTGATATTATTTGGGGGCATCGGTTACCATTTGTAATGCAATTGTTTGGGTATGGTACCAAATGTAATATCTTGGCATAGCACCACTGTAACAATATCATGGTCTCTGATACCCAATGCTGGTACCAGCACCAAAGTGTTATATAGTCATCTACAGCATCACAAAGACACAATAATTAAACAGACGCAAGGACAAAGACGCAAGAAGGAAAACACAGGAATGAAGGATGCAAGAAGACTTCTTTAGAAAAATATTCACCTCTCGCTTTATTGCAAGGGTTCGAAAGGTTAGCATGTGAGAGGATGCTGGAGACCGAACATAAACTTCATATTTTGACCCCACTGTTATGACCGTCACGTTGTGTCTTTATTGTTCTCCTGATGTTGGGGTCTACTCCATCGGGGCTTTCCAAGGGGCCCCTCGGTCGGGTGTGGTCTTCCCTACCACATCTGGTCTCGAGCTGTCTGGAATTCTGCTGGCAACTGCATCGGGGGGTTTCCGAGTGCGCCCTCGGTCAGGTGTGGCCTTCCCTACCACATCTGGTCTCTACTGTCTGGAAGTCTACTGGCAACTGCATCAGGGGTTTCCTGAGTGCCCCCTCGGTCGGGTGTGGCCTTCCCTACCACATCTGGTCTCTAGCTGTCTGGAATTCTGCTGGCAACTGCATCGGGGGTTTTCCGAGTGTGCCCTCGGTCAGGTGTGGCCTTTCCTACCACATCTGGTCTCTACTGTCTGGAAGTCTACTGGCAACTGCATCAGGGGTTTCCTGAGTGCCCCCTCGGTCAGGTGTGGCCTTCCCTACCACATCTGGTCTCTACTGTCTGGAAGTCTGCTGGCAACTGCATCGGGGGTTTCCGAGGTCCCCCTCGGTCGGGTGTGGCCTTCCCTACCACATCTCGTGTCTAACCCTCTGGGAGTCTGCTGGCAACTGCTCTGGGACCCAAACTCAACTGAGTTAAATAATAACTCAACGCCCACATGATCGCCAACTGGATCTTCGAAATCGGATGTTTAATCGTCATCAAGCGGAAATAACTGTCATGCAGTTCAGAGGTAACTCTCTTCCGGAGCATGACTGTAGTGGCACAATGAGACCTTCACCTTGCCTCATATCATAAGCCTTAATCCGCCCAAGCGATCTCTTTCGATTACTGGCCGTTGGAATGTGTCACTTCCTTCCGGTGTATTACCTTGGAACAGTATTTTTGGGCTGGGTCGAAGGTCAAAATATAACACAAAGTATATACTGTTGTACATAATAACATTTGTGGTACCAAATGTAATAATGATGGTTGGTCTTATCCTGATAACAATGCCAAATGTGGTACGATAATTATCATGGTTCTTTTACTTTGGTCTTATCCTGATAACAATGCCAAATGCATGTCCAGATAGTTTATTTATCAATCCTCTTTGTGCCCACATAGTGTTTGAAAGATCCACAAATTGGGAATGACACAATCCGTCCAGAATTTCTGATGGTCGGGGTGATCTATTGGAACAAAGTTGCCCGGGTATTGGCAACACAAAGACAAGAAGAATTCTCCGTCAACAATTAACAATCATTTATTGTTCGATGTTCAGACTGTATTCAGTAGCACTGAAAATCTGTAAGGATCTATGAACAGAATCAAAGAGACCCCTCCAGCCTGATTGACATCACACCCTAAGTGCTTCCTACTGACAACTGACAAAATTTGCTAATTTTTATAAATCTAAATTCAGGATATCATTTGGGTGATGTCATCTAGCTAAGTTATTGCATCATCTCACATGTGTCTCCAAATGTTTACTGTGTTCTCATTTACCCAATCAAACCTGTGACAAGACATGAATCTATTCTATCTAAATTTGATCTTCCTGTCTAGACTGACAGTTCTCTGGTTGAGGTGCACTAGTTTGAACTTTCCAATTTAACTAACATTTACGCTCAAAGATTTCAGATAACTTAACAGCTAACTGAAAAACTCACAGCCTAACCAAACCAGATAATAAAATAATTAACCATCATAGCAACTGGGTCATACAATGACCTGCAAAAATTGCATTTTAACCATTATATCATTATAGTTGTCATTTACTTACCTTAGTTTTGTATAAAGCCAGAAGTTTAGGCCACCAAGTGAGAATAAATCTCATTATGGCCTGTTAGCCTTGCTTGAAGACTTTTTTGACTTCCCACCACATCAGAATTGACAAGAAGTCATTTTATGGTGGGGGAGTATCAACAAATTGTTGCTTGGTCTGCTCAGCATTCCTCCCAGCTATGGGTTAGATAGTACCCTTACTGTTGTTTTGCAGGGATGGCTTAGGTATTAAATAACCCATGAAGGTTGATAAGCAACTACACAAAGAAGCCAAAGAACTCAGCATTCCTCTTCAGGGGCACTTCAGGTGCTAAGCAATTAATACAGTCCTGCCTCTTTTAGACAAGGAGGTAAGTGCTGCCTAGATAGAAATGTTGCGTAGCCATAGACACGAATATGGCCATGTGCGAAATAGACATGTAATGTTCATAACGATAGAATATATAAAGAACAGGAATCTCAAAAACACGTAACTACTTCTTGTTCAGGTACGAAACCTTTTTATTAACTTTGAGTTAAAGGTTTCGACGTAAGGAGGAGAGACACAATCTTCTATGCTGTCTTATTCATTTGGCCCCCAACTCGAGCGGCCCCCCATAGGGCGCAAGTTCGCCTCGCGCCTGCGAGCTCCAAGGGTCGATCCTTCTCGTTTGGCGTCTAAAACCCAACTCTCATTTTCTTTAAAATTCTCACACAAACTTCCGCGTGCTTCCGGTGCGTGACGTCACCCGCACCTTGTCACCCAGTATCGTCTCGGACTGTTATGACATCTGAGTGACACCTCCATCCACTCGCGCGCACCCGCGTTAACACCTGCTTCAATCTTACACCCAACCAACCCATGTGCTGAGCCGAAAGGTTCTCAGCCTAACTAAACTCAAAGGCATGAACCGAAATCCCTCGGCTATTTCATAACATACCTATCCAACCACAATAAAATCATGTGTCATCGATGATGACAAATTATTTTCTTAAACTATTGTGCCGCTCCCCCCCCATGTCGAACTGAGCAACAAAATCTCCAGCAATACAATTTCAACAAATTAATACAACAAAAAGCATGCGTCAGTCCCAAACTCAAAAGTCACTGAAATAAAAATAAAAAGTGTTCGTATTGTCCATCGTTTTTTTTTTTTTTTTTCATTTTTTTTTCTTTTTCCGACCACATTTTCTGGTTCTTTTTTCTCTTTTTTTCTTTTTTTAAATTTTTTCAACAGTCACTCGTTCGGCATGTATATTTTTTCAGTCTTTAATTTGTTCTCTTATTTTCATATTTTAAAATTTTTTTTTTTTAAATCTCAGGTCAATTGCTCATTTTGTATTTTGCATTTTTGCCTTCCTTCTACGTCCGTACTTATTACTGCTAACTTTATATCTCCTTCTCACGTAATATCTGTCATTAATTAATGTACACATTTTAACCTTCCACAACCAAGCATAGCTCGTAATCAAACCAAGATACATGTTTCCCCGTTTTTTCCAACTTTTGACCACCGTCAAACGGTCTATCTTACATCTTTTCAACAGCTTACGAGTACCCTTCCTTTTTATCTTCTTTCTTTCTTTCGCCCTTAAAATACCGGGTGTTCTTTTCTAAACCACCCAAACCTTTATCAGCTCACTCAATAAAATTTTTCCCTCGACACAAAATCGAGTCCGCGAATTTTCCAAACACATCCAATGAGACCACCAAAACTCTGCGCATATCTTAATTAACTAATCTCCAAACCCATGTTTTTCCGAACATCTTCCTCAACAAAACCTCACAGTCCCACTCCAGGGGGAACTCACAAAATAACTGTCTGCCCTGTCAGACACAATAAACATCCGTCTCTTCGTTGATCTGCCTCTCTGGCGAGATATGAGACAATTTTTCAGTCGATACGGACAACGAAGCGTCCGAAGCATTCCACTGTGCCTCCGATTAGTCGGACTCGACCACCTAAACAAAAACTTAGCCTGATTTCTTCAGCGCCCAAAATATCGATTCTCCAACATCGAAACCTGTCCCAAAGGTCCTAACTACAGATATGCGAAATTTTTCCGGCAATCCCATCGATGAGCGAAATCTCCAAGGTCTCGAATCAAAATTCTAATCTCCGAATATTATTAGCACGAACCACCATCAAGTTACAAGTTTTCATTCATAAAAACGTTATTTACTACAAACTTCACCTACAATGACCCCGTCTATCGTAAAATCCATTCATAAAAATACGTTATTACTATAAAATTTCTTTACAAAATATTGTTTATTATTGCTGTCAATCATATGCGTGACACAATCCTCTGTCCACACAGCGACTACCTTTCTTTCTTCTTCTCTGTCACTGCGAGCTTAATTCTCTGTTAGTCTTTCTTTCTCTCCTCCCACCACGGTACAAAGTCACATACAGTAGTAATCATAATTTTCTATGCAACCAACGATTTTTCTTTTTTTTTTTTTTAAATTTTAGAATTATTTCCAAATCTATCCTCCACAATCATTCAAACTCTATTCGTAAATTAAACTATGACAGACATAAATGAGCAAATACCTTCTTATTCTTTTTCTTTTCTTCATGCCTTTTTTTTTTCTTGGAGTTGAGTTGTGTTACTTCTTTTTTTTCTTTTCTTTTCACGCCCTCCTTTTTTTTCTTTTGGGGTTGCGCTGTTCTTCTTTTTTCGGTGCTGGACATTTTCCTTTTTCTTTCGGGGGTTTCGCCGAATTTGTTCTTCGTGTTTTTGGTCTCTTTTCCTTGTTTCTTATTTTCTGGGGCCTTGTGTTTTCTCTCTCTCTCCCTCGATCGCCTGAACAAGCCGCTCCGAAATAGATTCCTCCTTGTTCTTAGCCGCTTCTCTGATTGTCTTCGTGAAACCATGGTAACCCAATCGAAAACCATATCATGAACGATATGCCCAAGTTCTGGCACCAAATATGTCTATGTTGCGTAGCTATATACACGAATATGGCCATGTGCAAAATAGACATGTAATGTTCATAACGATAGAATATATAAAGAACAGGAATCTCAAAAACACGTAACTACTTCTTGTTCAGGTACGAAACCTTTTTATTAACTTTGAGTTAAAGGTTTCGACGTAAGGAGGAGAGACACAATCTTCTATGCTGTCTTATTCATTTGGCCCCCAACTCGAGCGGCCCCCCATAGGGCGCAAGTTCGCCTCGCGCCTGCGAGCTCCAAGGGTCGATCCTTCTCGTTTAGCGTCTAAAACCCAACTCTCATTTTCTTCAAAATTCTCACACAAACTTTCGCGTGCTTCCGGTGCGTGACGTCACCTGCACCTTGTCACCCAGTATCGTCTCGGACTGTTATGACATCTGAGTGACACCTCCATCTGCTCGCGCGCACCCGCGTTAACACCTGCTTCAATCTTACACCCAACCAACCCATGTGCTGAGCCGAAAGGTTCTCAGCCTAACTAAACTCAAAGGCATGAACCGAAATCCCTCGGCTATTTCATAACAGAAAGCCCCCTGTGACCAAATGACCAGTATAAGAGTAAATCACCCCCCCCCATCACAAATGCTTGGTGAGCCTCTGAAAAAACCATTATATAACATGAGGGAGACATCTACGAGGAATAATTGTTTACTAAGATTTGCTTTGTCTCACACACTGGACTTGCTTAATATATCTGCTAATTTCCATCTAAATACTGGGAATGATCAACCCTGAGCAGCGATTGGATGGGGTCAATTGTTTTCAGCAGGATGATTGAAAGTTAAAAAGAATTAGCATATTTTAGTTTAGCATAAGTTTGCAAGTCTGAGGCACCTTGGGAGAATCGAACTCACCACTCAGAAGTAATTGATTATCAAACTTGTTAATCAATACACTAAATGGTGATCCATGGCTTAGATTTGAGATAAAGGTGCAAGTATGGGATTGATCACACTATTCATTAGTAATTACAATTACTTTTTGAACACAATTCTTATCTATTAATCATACAACCTAATCTCACTTCAGAGTAATATGAAAATCAGTTGTGAGATTAGGTTGCTAATGCAAAAAAAAGTTCTTTTCCAGTTTTAAAATTGAGAGAATTTGGACCAAAGATTAATATTAATGCAACGAAAATAAAAAATCTTATTTCAATATTTATTTAAATTTTGTATTTGTTGAAATAGCTGGAAATTCACCCTTTAGATGGGATTTTAAGCTTGTATCATTAGATTTTATTTTTATGAGGATTTAGGACAGGTTATTACTTGTTATACAAATGAAATTGTTTTTTGAGTCTTTAAGATTTTCCAAAGTCAGAAAAAAGTCAGTGATAAAAGATTTCAGGCTGGGCAATTTTCAGGTAAATATCTATTTTAAACAGTTAAACAAACTTAATGGGCATAAAGCAAAGGTCCAGTTTAGCACTATTTTTGCATTGTAAATCAAATCCTCAAAATAATACATGACATGTTCTTGAGTCCCATCAATACCCCCCCCACCATACACACAAAAAATCTGGTGGTTGTAACACTAGGTGTTCTTGAATTATGTGTTGACTGCTAGAAAAGAAATTTGATTACTTATGAATTCTGGTGCGATTATAAATAATCTTTAATCCAAATTTGTAGGGTACCTAATATGATGTAATGGTTAGCAAACTGGATAAGTAGACCATTGTGAGTTTACTTCATACTGTGTGCCTTATATTTCATGCCTTTTGCCAAAACTAAGCTAAGCTTAGTAAATAACTAATCCAGATTTGTCAGTTTGAAGCTGTATAATTAGGTTAGTAGGCTTCCAGCTAGGCCAAAACAACAGTATTTATTTCATACTTATTTATCCAGGATGGTCACCTTTCCTGGACAAATTTTAGTCCAATATCCTGTTTCAGGTTGTCAATTGTCAATATTTGTTACATGACATGACATATACTGCACCTTCCCACTCCAAGTCTAGGATCTCACAGGATCAGGTTTTATACTTTCTCTTCAGGATACTGAGCCAAATGTCCTTTTAGAGTCAATCTTCCTTGATCTTCTTACTTTTGGCAGGTTTCGATGCAAACATTAATGTTTTATGTGCTGCTACCTCTTCACATCAAACACCAAGTATATCATCTTTGAGTCACAGCAATCATCAGTGCCCATATCTCATTGCTATACAAGATTATCAATTCAACAACCTTTTCCTTGTTTCTCTTGGCAGCCTTAACTTTCAGATTTTCTGCAATGGCATATTGTCTATACATTTGGCTTTTTTGGCCATATACAACATGAGGTACTCATTATATATCAATCATTATTGAAGGAAATGGACATGGCAACCTGAGCTCAAATCCTAATCTAACCTGTTTGTGTTTCACTTCATGCTTATGCCCTTGGGAAAGGCATGAATCTGTCTCTGCTTTGTTATGGATAAATAATAGGGTAGACTGAACTCCTTAACTTTGGTCAGATAACCAGTCTAGAAGAAAAGCTTAGAATTTAAACCAACTTTACTCTACAGTGGTCAACATTTTAGTTTTAATAGAATTTGCCTCAGGCTTTCAATGCTGTACATGTACAAATATTCTTAATAATCAGAAGATTCTGAATAGCAATACTCAAAGCCATAACCAAACCAGACAGTTAATCTATTTAGTATATAAATGGTGCATTCTATAATTCATTCTATTACAGTCACAAAATGAGTTTTGTTTCTGTCTGAGACCAAAGTAATTTGTTTACAAAAACATTATCAATAGAAAAGATTAGGCTTAAGTCAATAACAAGCACCACATTCTTTTAGTTATATTATGTGATTTTCCTGCAACCCTTTGGTATATTAAGCACAATGATTTAGTGCCATTCAAATGTCTAGTCGTAGGACTGTTCCATTCAGATGATTGTGAAGCCCCTTATTTATTTCCTCTTACATTATAATTGTATTGCTCATCAACAAGTCTAATATAGTGGATTGTGATATCATAGTATGGTGAATTTGAGCTCCAGTCATGCTATTACATTCACTTTTGGACTAATACTCTTGGGAAAGGTATGAGCCCTCATATCCCCCTAGCTTTGGGTTAAATGGCACCACTACTGTTCTACTACAAGGATGGCTTTGACATTAAATACCCCACCAAGGTTGATATGCCATTAAACAAAGACACCAAACCAAATCAAACCAAAGTATACCTCCACCAATCTATCCTATAAAAAGTTCATTACATTCTAAATCTCAAATACCAGCAATTTATTATTTTTAGTAGAACATTATACAATAAAAACAGATACTATTAGGTATTATTTATTACTAAACTCAACAACCTTGAAACTCTGTAGCCAGATGTATTAACATATAGTCATATATATATATATATATATATATATGCATATGCAATCTTATTTTTGTTCTAGAAATTTTGCAATATTATTTATTTATCTATTTTCTTATTGTGTCTGGTTACAGGCTTATTGATCCATTATTGAAATATCTATTCAAGTGAGACTAGATACATAACAGCTCACTGAAGATGGTTTCTAAATCCTTTTCTTTTGTTTATTTCCTCTTAAATTATTGAACAGAAATTTGACAGCATCAAACAAATCTATTCTCAGTGATTTGAAAGCTTTGTTTCATATTTTATATTATTTTGCTTTTGTATTCAGTGATTTTGATGTTACAAAGCTTCAATGGATGACAAATTTCTCTGTAATAGACAGTCAATGTTTAATTGAACAGATTTAACTGGTCTTTCCTTAAACTTTTTTGACAGTACAGAAAATGCATTTTTTTGTGGTGAGACATTATGATACAGGCAGAATATTACTAATTCAATGCTACCAGGACATTAGGATGACCAAATTAGTGAAAATGCTGAATCATTGAATCATTCTAAACTTAAGATTACCCACATAATCTCCAAATGGGAGACAATGAGTGAAATGTTTTTGATTTTTAATTACTTATCTGTGTGTTTACATTGTTCATTACTTTATACATATAAACTAATACTGTATGTTTTCACTCTCAGAAAATCATATATCTTGTAAATAAAATTCATATATCTTGTAAAAAATGTATAATTTTAGACTGAAATTCTGTTTCATTATTTCAAAAGTTAATTTTTTCTTAATCCAAAGTTCAATCTTTATAATTTGAACTTCAACTTTTTAATTCAAATTTCAGCTTTTATAATTTTAAGTTCAACTTTTTGTATCTAAAGTTTAGCTTTTATAATTTGAAAATCAACTTCTTTATTACAAATTTCAGTTTTTAAAATTTGAAGTTTAAATTTCTATATCCAAAGTTTAATTTTTATCATTTGAAGTTCAACTTTTGAAAATTAAATCAAGAATGTGTAATCCTATAATATTTCATAGATTATTAAGAATAGAGGTTTCATTATGATTGTTTATTGCTTTTTTGTTTTGTTCTGCTTTGTTTTTCTTTTTCATATATAAGTCTGTGGATAACCTGGTAACATTCAGTAATCTTCATAACAATCAGATAAAACCATAAGAGCTGAATAAAGAAAGTGTCAGTTTTAAGTAAAAAAAAAAATACAATTTTAGAAAAGACTATAAGAAAAGATTAGCATTTATGCTACCTTTAAAGTATCAACTATGGAAGACTACAGTTTTTCTACCTCAAATAAGGTGCTATGTTAAAAACAACAAAAATCAAAGTAATGAATAATTAAGGGAATCATGGCTGTTGCTTCTTAAAATACATGATAAAATCAGTTTCAAAATACTAGCTGATTCTTTATCCAAGATCGGATTAAAGTCTCTTAGTGTCATAAACACAGCTCAACAATGGCATCTCTTTGTTTCACCACTAAAAAAGTAGAATGAAAGTTACTGCTTTTAATTTAGTAATACAATAGGGTCATCTAGTAAAAATATTCACTTCTTTTGGGTGTAAATATAAAATAGCTTACTCAATGATCAATTCAAGAACTTACTTATTACTTTACATAATCCAGATTACATACTACATTAAAATAGACACATTTCATTGACATTGCAAGCGACTGAGTGCAGGCCAAGATTTGAGGGAATGAACTTAAAAAATTTCAGACATTAAGGAATGCCAATGGAAAAAAATCCCTATCCATCATGCAACCTGGCCCTGAATAATAATTATAATAATAATAATGGAACTCAGATTAGAATCACAGATAGAAAACTATAACAAGCAAAAATACTAAGATAGAACATGAAAATATACTCAGAAGAAGTGGAAAATGCATGACAACTATAATAAAAAATACAACTTGAAGAGACTAATCAAAAAGTACTAGCAAAAGAAGGAAGACTAAAAAGATACTGAGACAGGAACAAACAATACAGAAAAAACAGGATTTTCCAAAACTACAAAAGAAAATTCTACCAACAAGTAGGGGGAGAATGGGTGAAGACATACCAGCAACCAGATGCAAATGAGGCAAAAAAATTTTGGAGCAAAATATGAGAATGGAAAGATCATAACAAAAAGCTGATTGGATAAACAACGTGAAAACTGTGTTGCAAATACTCGAAGAAAGCCCTAAGGTGGAAATACACCCCATGGGCTCAAGGCAATATTTAACAAAATGTCACACTGGGAAACCCCTGGCCTACATGGAATACATGAATTTTGGTTTAAAAATTCACCTCCATCCACAAAAGACTGGATACCAAAATGAATAAATTCATACAGAAAACTGAGATACCTGAATGGATGACCAAAGGGAAGACCACCCTGATCCAGAAAGACCCCCTCAAAAGAACAACCCTAAATAACTACAGACACATAACGTGCCTACTGATGATGTGAAAAATACTAATGGCACAAATTTCAGAGATCAATTACTCATTGATAAGCTGTGGAATCTTCCCCAAGGAACAGAAAGGATGCTGCAAAAGAACCAGAGACGCAGGAGAACTACAAGTTATAGAGCAACACATCCTCAATGAGAGTAAAATGAGACAGAAAAATCTAGCTATGACCTTGATTGACTGCAAAAATGCTTATAAAAAGTACCCTAAAGCTGAATATTACACCGTCTCAAAGTATATAGAATACCTGATGAATTCCTACAGTTTATTGAAAAGATCAGACAAATTTAGAGAGTGGAATTGACAGCAGGTGGGCAAAAGCTTAGCAGAGGTAAAAATCCAAAGAGGCATTTCAAGGGAGGTGCACTATCACCATAACTATTTATAATAGTAATGATCCCACTCACTCACATTCTCAGGAAATGCATAGCAAGATACAAACTCAGTAAATCGCAAGAAAAGATCAACCACTTAATGCATATGGATGACATCAAACTGTTTGCCAAAAATGAAAGAGAATAGGAAACCCTAAGATATACATTCAAGATATAGGAATGGAATTTGGCATAGAAAAATGCACCATGCTAGTAATGAAAAGCGAGAAACAACACATGATAGAAGGAATTGAACTACCAAATTAAGAAAAAACTAGAAGCCTCAGAGAAAGGCAAACTTACAAATACTTGGGAATATTGGAAGCTGACATCATCAAACAATTGGAAAAGAAAGAAAAAATTAAAAAGAGTATCTCAGGAGAACAAGAAAGCTTTTCAAGACAAAACTATGTTGCTGGAACCTTATCAAAGGGATAAATACCCGGGCTGTCCTCCTCCTAAGATACTTGGGACCATTCTTAATATGGACCAGAGAAGAACTTAAACAAATAGACCAGAGAACAAGTAAACTAATGACCATTGTGACGGCAAATTGACTAAAATCCCAAAACAGGACTTTTATTTTCGCACGTGTGAAGACGGGGCAGGTTGGCACTTGATCCCCTACATAATAAGTCCTCGTTCAGAGTTTCTGTCTCGGGCATATAAGAACTGGCATATTATGTGAAGGACTAATTTAGGGCCAGACTGACCGCCGCTGGCAAGGGGTTCCAAATTTCACACTATCCACACACCCACCAGGCCGCTTTCACTTCCTTCCCCAAGATAATGGAAGAATATGGACCTATAGGTTTTAGTCGTAATAATATTATATTGTTGTAGTCGGCAACTCCGGTTTCCCGTGTGATATTGTTAAGGAATTAAGAGGACAATTCTAAGCAAGATAACATAAGGCGAATAGAAGCTGAAAGGGAAGCATGAAGTAACAACATAGACCACATAGTAACATAAAAATACATGAATTCCTTTACTACAGTTATATACACTTTCAAAGTGTCAAAACATATAATAATTGGACAGTCCACGAATATAAATGTCTTTTCTTGACTTTTGTTTTTCTTCAAGTTGAGAGAGAGAGAGAGAGAGTGGTATATAAAGTTTGGGTATAAAGGAGAAATGGCCCCAAAGTTATTTATCTTATTTTTCCGACGGGGTTCCACGGGAGAATCTTTCTTCTTTCATGGGCTAATAGACTTTATTCTATTTTTTTTTACACTGGCTTGAAGAACCTGGGGTCCTGCATGTCTCAGGTATTCTTTTGTCTTCAACCCGGAATACTGGCTATGGTTCGTCTGCCCGCTACGAACCCTGCACAAAAACTAATTTTCTAATTATCTATTTCCGCTGACGGGGGGGGGGCAGTCCCCACTTCCATTTTGGGGTCCCAGCCAATCATTTGGCTTCTCTCTCCCTCACCTTCCGGTGTCCGGCGACCTGAGGTTACTAAGTACCAACATCTAGTCTCCCCTGTGTGACCCACATTCCTTCCTAACGGTCACTCTTTGACGGCTAGATACTGTTAATTCAACAGGAGGATAGTATTAATCTTGCCTCTATCATCTCCGTGGGCTATCACGTGACAACCATGGACCAGGCCTTGCATCCCTGAGTTGATGTTAACAGACTACATGTATCCAGAAAAGAGGGAAGAAGAGGACTTGCTAGCATTGAAGACAGCATTGATGCTGAGGTACAACTTGAAGACTACATAGAAAAGTATGGGGGAAGACTGATCCCACCAGCAACAATACTGATGACACAAGGATCAGAAGACTGGAAATAACCAAAAAACAAAAATGGAAAGAAAAACAACTCCATAAATGTTTTAAGCAACTAAAAAGTGACATCTTACACAAGAAAATGTGGACATAGCTAAGAAAGGGAAACCTTAAGAGAGAAAATGAATCTCTTCTAAAGCAGTACAAAATAATGCTATTAGAACCAATCATATCAAAGCAAGAATAGATAAGACACAACAAAATTGCAGGTGTAGGTTATGTGGAGATAGAGACAAAGTGATCAATTACTTAATAAATGAATGCAGCAAACTAGTGCAGAAAGAGATTAGTCTTAATCTCTTTCAGCACTAGTTTGCTTATCAAAGGGATAAATACCTGGGCTGTCCCCCTCCTAAGATACTTGTGACCATTCTTAATGTGGACCAGAGAAGAACTTGAACAAATGGACCAGAGAACAAGAAAACTAATGACCATGCATAAGGCCTTGCATCCCTGAGATGATGTTAACAGTTTGCTGGTGGGGTTAGGTGATCCACTGGAAACTGTGCAAGGAATTTAAATTTAACCGTACAAACAAATGGTACATGCACAACCCAGAAAATGTCCCGGAGAATGAGACGCACAAACTCCTCTGGGATTTTGAGATACAAACAGATCACCAAATCTCAGCCAGACAACTGGACTTTATAATAATTAACAAAAAAAAGAGAACTTGAAGAATTGTGGAATTTTCAGTCCTAGCAGACCATCGAGTAAAATTGAAAAAAAGTGAAAAGAAGGATAAGTACCTCGACCTCATGAGTGAATTGAAAAAACTATGGAACATGAAAGTGACAATTATACCATTTTTAATTGGTGCTCTTGGTAAAGTCACCAAATGATTGGTAAAAAGACTAAAGGAATTGGAAATAAGAGGACGAGTGGAGACTATCCAAATTATGGCATTGCTGAGATCAGCCAGAATACTAAGAAGAGTCCTGGAGAATTGAAGAGACTTGTTGTCACTCAGACTCCAGTGAAAAACCATCAGCTAATGCTGATGTGAAGAACTCTAATAATGATAATAATGATAATAGCAGTAGCAGCAGAAGGATTAGTAGTAGTAGTAGTAGTAGTAAAGGTGAGCAGTATTCATACTTTAAGAATCTTGTAAGAAATAGCAAATGAACAAAATGGGTTAATTATTTTTTATCATATTTATGACAGTTCTACAAAAGTCTATTCTATCATAAATACAATTAGGTCACTGTAGGGTTCTTTATAAGAAGAGAAAATATCTGTATTGAGTGGCCTTTCTCTTTTGGGGCTCTAAACATGTGCTTATTTTTGCTTCATGGTTAATCCTGCGCTGGCTCCATACTACAAAACTGAACCATGATGTTTGAACCAATGCAGCCAACTTTAACTGAAGTCACACTTATAATAACCCTAGTTCTTCATAAAACTCTCTTCTTTTTCTTTCATTTATCATTATCTCCACACAATTCTCTTATACAAAACTTAAATCACTTTGTTAGAAATTTATCTACATTTAAGTTTCTTTTATCTTTCATTGTTTCTTTTTCTCATTCACAGCTATTTTTCAAAGTTACTATCAGCAAAAAATAGAATATAATAGTTTTTCTTTGTTTTTTTGTATTGTGCACCAGGAAAGAGTCAATGTTGTAAGATTTGTAAAAATGTTTTATCAATACACTACCGTTCAGTTTTTCAACAGTTCAATCTTATCTTTAATTGATAAAGTGTGGTATTTTTGTTTTATAGCACTTGATGTACTTGATGTACTTTCTTTAATCTCTGGAGCCCTAACTGGTATTAGATGAGAAGAAATGATATTGATAAATGTAGGAAAGCAAATAAGAATTGTTTGCTTTATTTAACAAGAGTTCACTTACAGGTGAATAAATCTAGTGTAACCAAAAAATATGCAGCAGTTTTACTCAGTGGCTTAGGAAAATTTGAAACCAGTGTTAAATTGGTGAAGGAATAGATCAGAGGTTGTAAGATTAATGAAAGTCTACTGTATAAATCTTTGATGCAATTTTTCCTGATATGATAAATCAACTTTATCAATTAGAATAATGAGAATTCATGGTGTGACAGTAGTATCACTGTCTGCTTTGTCTCACTGCCTAGTTGATGTCTCTTGTCCTATGTTTGTTAAAGGAGATCTATCAGTTTGCTCAACTACTTATCTCTAGCAGGGAGTAAAGGGATGGATTTATGCCTTTCCCAAGGGCATTAATTCTTGATATGAAATGCAAATAGCCTTTTCTATGATTTGAACTCTTTTAATTTCTGTCATACTTTCCCTACCTACTTTTTTTGTACAACCACTGTTATAGACCCCCACCTGATATAGTCTTACATATACACACCAAACACCCATGTCAAGATCCTCCCTCACATCTGTTTTTTGACCTTTTCAGTAAAATCAGATTTTATTCTTTATTGTTTCTTTCTGATTTATTCAAATTCCTTGTTTTATGACAATCATTTTTCTTCTCTCTTTTTTTCTTTTAAATGTTATTTAAAAGTCATTATCCAACAATAAGGCCAAATATTTATTTAAATTTCCATGTCAATGATGTTAAAAACTGCCACTTAGCAAAATCCAAAAATTCATCTCATATCAACTAAATCTCTTCAGACACACTGCTTTCTCAAGCTGCAGCATCAACTGTCTCCAGCCTGATCATGCTAGTTTCTCTGCCTCTTGAAGTTGCAACAACAACAATCTCTTATTTCTGAATATAGATTTTCAAGATAGGTAGACTAGCCAGGTCTCCATACTTAGATGATTGTTACAATACAATATTTCTTATCTAATATGGTTCTATGACAGACTAAAAGGTGTGAATGTAATCAAATTCATTTCCTATGACAACATGTGTTCATCCTAGATTTAATACAAGTGATTTTGGGAATTATGACCATTTGTTATTTCTTAGTTTTTTCAAGTCAGAATCTGATAATCTTGTACCAACTTGATTTTCCTCAGTGTACTTTTTGACTCGATTAAGGATACAAGACTTTTTAATATTACAAGATGATTATTACTAACAGATTTATAACCCAGGAAAAATTCATAGATATTGTATTTTTTGATAATTCTTTTTGAAAATAAACAAAATGATATATTCCCATGTTAGCTTCATTTAATATATATCTTATTTTCTGTCATTATTTATATCCTGAAATTTATTTCATTTTGAGTTTTTAATATCTAATTTTTTTACAAAATCTTAGATTCATAATTTTATAAGATTTTTTCATAAAATCTTTTATAAAATTTCTTATGGAATTTTATTAGAAAAACTTTTGATAAAAACTTTATGAATTTTTATAAATTTCTTTATAAATTCTCATTGTAAAATTTTGAATTTATTATTATATAATTTTTAAATTTTTTGATTTAAAATTTATAATTGTATAATTCTTTATTTAAAATTTAGCTTTTATTCTAAAATTTTTAAGATTTAATTCTATTTCATAATTCAAATTTTTCTTAATTTCATAATGAAATATTTATTAAAATTCCATAATTTGAAAATTGATTTTTGAAATTTTTAATCCTTCAATGTTTTAATTCCTGATTTCCTAATTTTTAATTTCCTAATTTTTAGATAATTAATTTTTCTGTTTTATAATTTTTTCTAATTCTGCTGCAACATCTTGGTAACCAAATTTTGCATTGATATATATCGAAGAGAAAAAGATGTGAAAACTCATTATATCAAATATTTATATTTATCATAACATTTCTCTTTGTACAGGCTTCATCAGATAATGTTATGGCTATCTTTAAAGTTGCTACAACAACATCATAGACAGTAACATCATTCTTTATTTTTCTAAAACATATACTTCTTTCCCCAATTACTAGAAAAAGCTCTTATAGAGGAAAATGTTATAATAAATATATACAAAAATAATTATATAATACTAACTAAATATATAGTAATATGAAATGCATATAACAGTAATTATATAATACTAATTGCATATATGTTATGATAATAAACATAATATAAAATAAACATAATATAAACATTCTATCAAATTAGGTTTCATGTTTAATTTCTTTTCCATTCTGTTGGTCATTTTACCCATATATTTATTCATAGGTATAAAAAGTAAAATTGTTTTTGGACAGCTATCTTTTTGGATACGGAGTTTGGTTTGGTTTGATTTCTTTGTTTAATGGCATATCCACCTTCATTAGTTATTTAAAAACAAAGCCATCTTTGTAAAAGAACAGTAGTGGTACTATTAAACCCATAGCTTGGGTGGAATAAGAAGATTCATTATTTTCCTGAATGTATTTGTGCAAAAATGAGTATAATAACCCAACTGGAGTTTGTAACATCACTATTAGTATGGAAATTGGTACAGATATAAGGAAGAACATGCCAAAATTTTTTTTTCTTTGGAGCTATCTTGCTATGATTACTAGATATGTATTTCAGTTTGGTCTTGGATATTGCTCACCCCAACTCAAGGGCTGTGGTCAACCTGCCATGTTAAATAATCATCAAAAACAATTTTATTTCACACTTTTGCCATTTAATGAAAGCATCTTTTATTTCTAACTTTCACTCTGAAGCTAAAAGCAGACTTTATAATGTCATATCTTCATCATTGAATATTAGTTGGAAAAATATTGCTTCCTCTCAAGAATGAATATAAGAACTATTATCTACAATTTATGACAATATATTTCATTACCTGAGACAACTAAACAGAAAGTATACAAAAGGATTAAATGAAGGTGTGTATGTAGAAAAGTTTTTTCATATGTACATGTGAGTTTCTAAGAGAAATGAAAATTTCTGAGAGATTTACATATTTAAGAAGAGTTGTTGCTTTTGTCAACATACCTGTGTATAAGCAAGCTTAGGGTACTGTTGGATGTGTGCTATTCTCTGGTGTCATGTTTACACCAGGATAGCTGTGGACAAATATGTTTCTGTCCCTGGAGGATGAGACAGATTTTTCCCAAGGAATCTATTGGAAAATACATGATTAATTATCTGCCCTTGGCAGTACAAGGGCCAATCAGTACACTACCACAGATTGGTGCCCATTTTTTACTCTTTGATTTATGTTACTTGTATGTTGGAAGTGAAATCATATGGACATCAATTCAACTACTCCAGTTCCAAGATGGACCTCAGCAGATTAGTCTGCCTGCAAAGCCATTAAGTTTGTAACTCACCTTTTGTATTTCTTAAATATATGTTTGTACAATTAAATTGTTTTGTGTTCTTCTTCATCTGAACTGAATGCCTATCCATTAATACAGGGAAAATATATTGGGAGCCACAAAAAACGTGATAAATCCTGTAGGTAAAGAGAATAAGATTTTAGTGCTTCCTTCTTACATATTGCTTTGACAATGCCATCTGTCAGCTATTAGATGAAGTTTTCTTGTAGCCAAGAGTGATTTTCACACTTTCTAAAAGCTAAGCAAGCCAGCTTCTAAAAAATCTATTTTAACATTACAGACATATCATATGAGAACTTAACTATATAGTCATGACCAAATAATTTTTCCAGGATGATATCTTGGTTCCTACTCAATCTACATAAGTGGATTATATTTTCATTCCTGTCCTGCACATGTAATCTATATACATCTTCATTCTTATATTCTATAATGTTTGTATATGTTTATATCATAATAAAGTTGATGTTATATAATTGATATTTCTTATTTTTTACATTGATTTTATTTATGTTTGAGTAAATTCTTCTCCCTAAGCAAACCATTTTGGTTGTCTACTTCAACACATATTAAACTTTCAATGGGTCTCATATCAATTACATTTATATTGGTTTCTGATCAAATACATTGACTTTCTATTATTTCCAAGGCTTAATAATTTAATTGCAGAAACTAATATATCAAATAATAAATAATGAAATTCAAAGTTGACTCTATGTTTAAACATTTACACTTAGTCTAGATGAGTCAGTACCAATTTTTTTATGTTTTGATAAGCAGTTTCAATACTTTTTGATTGGCAGTTTTTAACAAAACACATGATTGTCCAAATACAGCATCCTCCATATTCATAAGAACAAATACTGTTCAACTTTCTGTTTTCTAAACTGAAAATTCAACTCAATGCTTAGATTTGAGGACGTGGATGATATTAAAAGAAATATACTGTATCAAAAGATAAGTTTCAAAGGTACTTTGACCAGTGGAACTCATTGTTGAATGCCAAGAAGACAATTTTAAAGAAAATCAATGTTTCATTAATTCTTCCTCTCTGCATTGGTAAATATTTTTTGAATACATCTTGTTTGCCAGGAATTTTGAGAAGATTGGAGTTACTTGTAATTAACATCTTAAATTTACTAAGGAACAGATCCAGAATTGATAGGGATTATTTATTTCTAAAATTCATTTTATTAATTTAATCAAATTTTATCATAAAATTCTCTTTGATTTCAATTTGCAGTTATTCTGAAAGAAGAAAAATTTTTTTGGTCTTTGCTTTCTTTTTTTTTAAAATTTTCTTTGATCCGATTGGTTTTTGGAAACAAAATTCATAAAACACCACAGACAAAAAGGATTATCTCTCTTGTCTTTTTTCCATGTTATTTTTATTCTGAATCATTTTATTTAAATAAATTATTTTAATCTTATTCAACTAATTCATTTTTTGTTAAACCAGTTATTATCTGAGAAATTTTAAAGATTCAAATATCCAATAAAATGATTACGAAAAAAACAATGAAAGATTACAATAAAAATTATCATTATTACTTCAGTCCAAGCAAGTTTTTCACTCGATTTTTAAGCGGTGGTTTTCGCTCTAGTCTGAGTGACAGCAAGTCTCATCAAATCTCCAGGTTTTCTGACTATTCTAGCTGATCTTAACAATGCAGTGATTTGTATAGTTTCAATTTTTCATCTGGTTTCCAATTCTTCCAGTCTTCTTTCCAAGTGCTTCAGGAATATTCCAAACACTCCAACTAAAATTTGTATCATCATCACCTTCATGTTCTACAGTTTTTTAGTTTTCTGACATGATTCAAGTATTTGTCTATTTTTTCAAATTCTTTCATTTTCATTCTATGGTCTGCTGACAAGTTCTTTTCTTCTTGTTGATTAATGCTAGGTTGGTTAAGTTGGGTTGGGTTTTATAGCATATCAACTATTGTAGGTTATTTGATAGCAAATCCTCTTTAAACATATATCTTAATATTTTGTTGATAACATTTTAAATTAGACTAAGCTTATTCATTGCACACAGTTATATGGATTCAAGTATTTCTATCTAACATGATTAATTCTATTTACTTTCAATCATTTGTTTTCATATGGTTAAACGGATATATGATTTTTTTGGGAATAGTTTGCCAGTAATTTCATTTTTAAATGAGTTAGAGCTAATTCATTTGCTCATTCATTTTGCTATTGTTTTTACTCAATTAAATGGTTTCAATTATTGCTATTTAGCACTAATAATTCTATTCAATATTAATGATTTGTTTGCAGACAGTGAAATGGTAACAAGAATAGCTATTTAACACTAATCATTGTATTGAACACTATGCATTCATTCATTTGCACTCAGTCAAATGGTTCTAAATATTTCTATATAATACCAATAATTGAATTTAGGCACACAGTTAAAGAGTTTCAAGTATTGTTATTCAACACTAATAATTCTATTCAACATTACTCATTTGTTTTGCACACAGTTAAATGGTTCTAAGTATTGTTATCACTAATAATTCAATTAAATATCTGTCATTTTTTTTTTGCACAGTTGAATGATCAAATAGTTCTATTTCTAATAAATCAATTTTGCACGTCATTTATTTGCACTCAGTTTAAATGTCAAACAGTTGTATTTGACCCATAGATAGGACCCTATCAGGTACCACCACTCTGGACCTGGCAATGAAGGGGTGCTCTGCATTACCCAAAGCTCCAGCATTACTGGAGCCTCACCATCAGATTGTTTAGTGTCATATCCAGACACACATTGTGGGGTTCGTACCGCTCTGCAGAGATGCAGTTGGTATATTTTACAACCCCATTAAATTGTTACAAGTACTGCTATTTAATACTAATAATTCTATTTAATGTCAAAAATCTCTAGTAAAATATTTAGTTTGGTTGGTTTTATGGCATATCAACCATTGTAGGTTATTTAATGCCAGATCCTGTTTATAAATATATATATGATATATATCATTTGTAAACAAATTTTGTTGATAACGTTTCTAAATGAGTCTGAGCTCATTTTTTTTGCTATCTATAATTTGCTAGCACACAGGTAAATGATCTCAAGAATTGCTACCAAACTGTCACAATTAAACATCAGTCATTTATTTGCACTCTGTATTACTATAGTTTTTAAAGTTAAATGGTTTCAATTATTGCTTTTTAGCCTTAATTATTGCTACATATCCCTAGCAATTCAATTAAACAGTCATCTGTTTATAGAGTTAAATGATAAAACAGTTCAATTTCAAACAATTCAATTTAGCATAAGTCATTTATTTGCACACAGTTTAAATGTCAAACTGTTCTATTTGACCCTATCAGTTGCTACCACTCCAGGCAAGAGTGGATCTGGGAACAATGGTAATAAAAGGGGACATCACATTACCCAAAGCGCCAAAAGTGGAGCCTCAACATCGGATGGTTTAATGTTATATCCAGGACATTAATTTAGGGGATGGTCTTACTACTCTGCAGAGATACAGTCTGTGTATTCTACAGCCCCAGCTGAATGGGCTAAATTAATGCTAGGTCTACCAGGGTTTGGCTGATCTGTTTGAATTTATGTATTTCATTCTCTAGGACATATTCTGATTTCTACATGGTCAAGTTTCAATCTCTTGCACAATTCCCACTGGTTCACTTTTCTTACCCAATCTAGTCTAGTCAAGTCTTGTATTATTATCATT
The DNA here is from genome assembly GCA_963585895.1 of Sepioteuthis lessoniana. Classification (NCBI taxonomy): domain Eukaryota; kingdom Metazoa; phylum Mollusca; class Cephalopoda; order Myopsida; family Loliginidae; genus Sepioteuthis; species Sepioteuthis lessoniana. Next base: position 16,158,312 of record OY757923.1, read on the forward strand.
ATTATTATTGATAGTAGTAGTTCTAGTGAAGTCAAGAAAAGTTGGCAACCTAAGTTGAGGGTGACCCGAAGGCTCCCTTTTCAATAGCTACAACACCAAGGTGTAGGGGAGGGTGCTACTCCATTCCCTAGATTGCTCCTCTTTACTCTTGATCAGTACCATATAATACTGAGTGTTAAGCAAGGTAGCATCAAGTACCATTTTTTGAGTCTTTGGTATGACTTGACCCAGAGATTGAACCCTGGTCTCCTGGATCATTGGTGAATACTCTACCCATTAGGCCAATGGCCAAGTAGAAGTAGAAGTAGTATGTAATATCATGGGTCTATCATAAGGCTGGTCTCTCATAAAAGTTAAAGTAATGAAAAAGGTTATGATATGATCCAGATAACAAAAGAAAAGATAAACATGTTCTTACTGTTTGGTTACCATGTTTATTAAGATGTTAATAATTCAGGCTGGCTGTTTCCATGAGTTTATGAAACCAGCTTCATTGAGAGGAGGAAAGTTTCTTGATTTTCAAAGGAAGATAACAATTTTTTTTAAAAGAGGCTTCAAGATAATTAAACTCAAAAACACACATCAACTTGGCGGCACTGCAGAAATAAAAACTCTTAAATTCAAAATTTGTTTCTTCACTTTCTTCAATCAAGAATAAACGTTTACCTTCACCTCTCTCTCAAATACTTTTACACTCCTACTTTGATTGGAAGGGTAGGAGAAGCCGTTACATAACAATTATTAAAAGTATTATTATGTTGATTATTTTTAGTAGTAGTTGTATGTATTACCCAATCCTTCTGCTATGGACAGTATGCAACACAAGGTCACTTTTTAAGTGGAATAAAGTCAGTTTGAATTCAGTTTTTCTTCTCCAAGACTGGATGTCTAACCAAGGTTAAAGAACCCAATCTTCCCAACAATTCATCCATAGCTAAAAGGAGAATAGTTAGATTCAGGGCATTAGAATCTAGTGAACCACAATCTTGTCCAGGATTTGGTCTTGGGTCACTGATTCCATTTTCTACAATGATAACAATTATAATTATTATTATTATTATTATTGTTATTATTATTTTGTTAATTGTAGTGGTAGTAATAGCAGTAGTAATATCAATATGCTATTACTATCATTTATGATAGAAGAAGTAACAGAACCCTTTCCAACACCACAATTATTGTTATTATCATTATTATTATTATTATTATTATTATTATTATCATCAAATTTTTAGCTTTATTTTCAATTTCTTACAATCTCTCACTGAGACTTCATCCAAGACCTTTGGTGAGGGAAGAGAGTGATTATATGCATTCTATGTTTTTGCTGCCTTTTTTGGGGTGTTACTTTTCCAATCACATTGATATTTTTCATACCAGCATCAACTGGTGGTCTTTCACAGAAGCCTGAGGGACAGCAAGTCTCCTCATGTCTCCAGAATTCTTCGAAGTATTCTAGCCGATCTTAAAAATGCTATTGTCAGGATGGTTTTGATTCTTTCTTGATTATTATTTCATTTTTTGTGATTTTTTTTACATCAGCATTAACTAGTAGTCATTCACTGGAGTGTTTGTGGTAGCAAGTCTTCTGAGGTTTCCAGGACTCTTCTGAGTATTCTAGCTGATCTTATCAATGAGTTGGTCTTTATGGTTTTGAGCCATCCTCTTACTTGCAAATCTTCTAGTCTCTTTTCTAAACAATTAAAAACTGTTCTAAGTGCTCTTACTTCAATTGGTATCACAGTTCTTTTTCTTGTTAATTAATTCTAGGTCTGAACTTCTGACTGAGATTGAATGATTCATTTCTATCTCAGAATCCCAGAGAATATTATGAGTATCATTTTCTTGGACAGATTCTGTTTTGTGCATATACCATTTAATAGTAGGGTCCAAATTAAATCTCTTCCACCATTCTTAATAAATCATCTTTCCCACCTTGTCATACCTGGTCTTATACTCCTTTTGTACTAGTTTACTGTAATGGTTTATGTGATTAACAGTTTTTTTATCGCCATAAAACATACACTTGCTATTCTCTTGCATATTATTGATTTTTGATTTGATATTATTGGTCCTTATGGCATTAAAAGAGATTCCATTTCTCTCTTAAGGTTTTCCTTTCATAACCATATTCAGGTATTCTCATGTGCTATCTTGCCAGTTTGTTACATGAAATACTCATTCTATTGTTTTTCTTCTAATTTTTGTTTCCTAGTTTTTGTTATTTCTCTGTTCTCATATTGTCAATACAGTTACTGGCTGCTGCATTTAATCTTCTTTTGCTTTTTTAAATTTAGTCTCCTTACTCTTTATTTTCTTGATATGTACAGTTTTTGTCATCGCTTGGAAGTAAAGCTTTGTATATAGCCATCAGCTTTCATATCTTTTGATCCATTTGTCTGAGTTCCTCCCTTGTCTATTTTAAGAATGGTCCCAAGCACCTCACAAGAGGGACTGCTCAGATGAGATTTCTAATGCAGAGCTTGGTTTCTAGAAGTTTTCTCATTCTTCTGAGATACCTTTTTCTAAATTTTTCTTTCATCTCTGCTTCTTTGATGGTGTCTGCTTTCAATATTCCCAAGTACTTGTAGTTTTCCTTCTGTCCTAGTATTCTGATTCTTTCTTGATTTGGCAGTTTTATTCTTTTTGATGTTCCTCTTTTCCCACTTTTCATAATCAGCATTATTTTAGGCATATATTCTTATTGTTTGTATCAAAGTCTCCAGTTCTTTTTCATTAATCTTTTCTAGAGATTTTTTTAATTTGTTGCCCCATTTACACTTTCTAAGTTCTTGTAATTTTCCTTCTCACCAAGCATTCTAATTATTTCTTGATTTGGTAGTTCAATTCCATTGTCATTATTATCATTATTGGTTAATTAATTGAATAATGAAATCATCATATTTGTCATGATAGTTTGGATCCCCATAGCTCTATCTCAACATCTGTTTTTATCAGCTATCACTCTTGATAGGTCCTCATAGAACTGATGCATATAATTTTTTGTTAATAGTGATATCCTTATAACTATTGTGACAATGAAAATGACAATAACTATAATGATATTGTTATGAATCATTACAATAAAGATTATACTAAAACAAGAGAAAATAAAGTGGATTATATAGAACTTGATAAAAAATGTAATCAATATTATAATGATCCAATTTTTTATGCTAGCATAATATGGCAAAAATAATACTTTATAGTGAGATTTTACTTAGCAAAATTTTTTATCATATAGAATAAAGTGTAATATTTTTGGTAAACTCATAAGTTGTCAGAGAAATGAAGATGTGATGAACGAGGATGTATCTTGATCCTATTGATGAAAAAATACGTTGTTATAAAAATCTACTCTTTTATTTTGGATATTACAAGTTCTTTTTGGGGCACCCTCATAAAAAAGATGTGAAGTGGTGGAGGAAAGTTTCATTCTCTAATAAATTATAACCCACCTTCAATAAAAAGGGCAATCTTGCTTAAGCACCGAAATAAATCTTTCTCTTAACATCTAAAACTCAACTTTTTACTTTTTTAAATCTTTATTTTAATTCTCATATGATTGTTCATTCATAGTTTCTCACATAGATGGAGGATTTCAACTTTGAACCATGATCCATTAAATAATCCCACCCAATGTTCACTACATCTGTATTTAATAATGAAAGACATTACATGACAAAAGCTGTTCCTATCCAATATAAGTGTAGGATCATTAACATTTCTTTTGGGAGTTAAATATTAAATGATAATTACAGAATAATTTCCTTTATTTATTTACAATTAATAATAAAATAAATACTATAAATAGGACGAGACTTAAAACTGAGATAAACAAGCAATAAGAGCAACCTTTAGATTAATGTTTGATAATAATATGTATAAGATAATAATTATATATATATATATAAGCATGTGTGTGTGTGTGTGTGTGTGTGTGTGTGTGTGTGTGTGTGTGTGTGTGTGAAATATCAATTATCATTGTGAAACAGTGATTGAAGACACAAGAACATACTGTGGCAAAGTGCTGCCAGAGGCCTGTATACATAATAGTGACCTCTTTTTTTGGAGAAAAACATAAATCAAATACCCTTAATGGCATTGATTAGTACTTGAAAAACAGCAAATTAAAAAATTAGCTGGATAAACATTATCATATTTTAACCTTTAGAGCTTTTGAGAAGCAAAGTGACAAATATTTTGGTCATAGTCTATCTTCTCCACAGTTTCAACTGAAATGAAGGACAAAGTGATCTTGCGACATACTTGATCTCAAGTAACATTTTATGAGCTTTACTTTTGAGAAGATTCTCTCTGCAGTAGAAACTGAAACTGCGAGAATCAAAAACAGCCATAGAGCAATCACAATATTTGACACAGTTTCTTGAACTTGCCATCAATAAATCCATCTCAGCCATTTGATAGCAAATGATTTGGTCATCATGGTCATGTCCTGTTCCACTTTAGAAGATGCCACTAAAGAATTTCCGTGTCAGAGAACTTCCAAAGGCATCCTAGATACGTCTAAGTCAGCCCCATATTCACGACTGAGAATTTTAAATTTTTGCCCCAGCTCAACTTCAGTATCATCCAGGATTGCTTGCAATAAAAATCCATCAAAGACAGTTTTCAGATGAGATATGGAGTCAAATCGTGTTTCCAGTTCTTTTACAAGTTGATCATAACATTCATAAAGATTTCTCTTAACTTCCTGCATAAGTGTTAGACATACATCATCTTCCTTTTTACCAGATAGTTTTCTCTTTCTGCTAATCCATTTTTGAACAGGAATTTTCATTTCCTAGCACTCTGTTTTACTTTGATTAACTGAGTCAGACATCAACCTATCACTGTTTTGGTTATAAAAATTTTGGTTGCTTCTATGTGGGTTACACATACGAGCAAACCAATACAAGGTTCTTGAAATTTCTATTGGGTGTCCCAAAATTTCTTCCCAGTAATTCAAATGTGAGATGAAGAAGTTTTCAGTTGAAAGCAAAATGATTTGTGCAGCCCCTCTTGTTTGAAGATTTTCTGAAGCTGAAGTTAATGAATCACTCTTTGAAATCTGGTTTTCACTGAAGGAATAGCTTCATAATGTGAAACTACAATGAATGGTTACCAAACACTTTATCATGACTGTCACAAACAAAGATAAAACTTCCCAACAGTGATTGGAAACAAAAAATATAAAGTCTCTCAATCACTCCAAAAAATGTAAAGGCTTTTGCATTCAGAGCTAAAGCATGAACACTTCAGCGAACCAATATTCAATAATGCATATTTACTATGCTACTTAGAGAAGAGAGATATAGTTAGCACTGGGGAATTTCATCAGAGTTGAACAAATTATCTTTTCATGCTTATTTAGCTCCTCTTAATATTTTTCTTCCTGGGAATATCCACAGGTCCTGCTGGTACAAAATAAATAGTACTATCTCCTTCACGAAACAGTAGTTACATTTATTGTATCATTGGCCAAATGAGTAGAGGGTTTGCCAATGGTCCGGAAGACCAGGGTTCAATCCCAGGTCGAGTCATAGCAAAGACTTAAAAAATGGTACTTGATGCCACCTTGCTTAACACTCAGCATTATAAGGTAAGGATCAAGGGTAAAGAGGAGCAATCCAGGGAATGGAGTAGTGCTCTCCCCTACAACTTAGTGTAGTAGCTATTGAAAAGGGAGCCTTTGGGTCACCCTTGACTATGGTTGCCAACTTTACTTTACTTACATTTATATGCAAATGTAATGACTGTTATTGGAGATAGGTAGTAATTTGAAATGCCAGTAATTGAAAAGTAATAAAAGTATAATATTATATTTTTGATTGGTTGATGTAGCAGTGAACAATCAGGTGACAAGGAATTAAACTTTTTTCAGACAATCAAAAGGCACCAAAGACTGAAGCATATAAGATCCCACATTCTACAAAGGGCCATTTTTTATTCTTGAAAGTCCTCATGTGTCTTCGATAGAGAGTAGTTCCTTTGGTCGCCTCAATCACCAAACATAGATAAAACCTGGAACATATCCTTTGGAGATCAAGCCACCATACCTCCCATACACACCAAAAGTTAGTCCAAAATGTGTTATCCATGAATTTAAAAAAAAGTAAACACTACAGAACAGACATTCAATAATGTGTCTTCTTTGTAAACCCTCTGAACAAGAAAAAGGGACCCTCTTATAACTTTAACCATATAAATTCTACTCCATTTTGTTTCATGATATTTCTTCAACTTCTGATATTCAAGCAGGCAGTACGACATTGACCATTAAACTGCTCTTCTTCCACTTTCTCTTTTCCTCTTTTCCCCATGTCAAGATACATAGATATAAAATTTCTCTGTTCAAAAATAATTGTACCATACATGGATATAAAATATCTCTGTTCCAAAATATTTGTTACATTTAGTGAATGGTATGTATATGCAAATGTAACAACTATTATAAGACAGATATTTGAAAAAAAAGTAATGAAACTAAGTTATTAAATATAACCAAAATATTGATTAATATGAACTTGAACTTTATTCAAATGAATACAGAAGAATTATATTCTAAAAAAGGAATTGAAGAAGAAAATACTGAAATGAAAAATGATGTTTTTCCAAAGATAGCTTTCTTGCATGACATTTTATTGAATATTGTGAATAATTTATTTTTTATTCCTTGCTACTATTTTTTTTTCAAGTTGATAGATTATCTCCCCTTTGATTGATTCACCACAAGCTTTATATCCCTTCATTTATTCATTCAATTAAATATTCAAGACTTCAAATAAAATTCTTTCTTGCATTTAAATAAATCTCAATAACATCTCATTGATTTTTCTTTGTGCTTAAAATTCAGCAATATAGTTTCAGGTTACCATGAATCAAGTCTTTTTTTTTAACAGGTTTGGTATCAAACTGTAGACTAAGTAAGCATATTTTGCTTTTAACAAGTTTGGAATAGTTCAAATGAAGACTAATTAATCATGTATGTACCTTGAAGGGGTGTGTATAGTGTGAGTGGGTGCATGTGTGTGTGTGTGTGTGTGTGTGTGTGTGTGTGTGTGTGTGTGAGTATGTGTGTGCATACATGCACATGTATATGCATGGACATAACTATATTTCCCCAACCTATCCCCTGCAAGCATGATTCAACACAAAATCAATATTTAAGCTGAGTACAACTGCTTTAAATGAAGAGTTCTCCTTCTCCTAGACTGGTTCTGATGCCAAGGTTAAAGAGTACAGTCTGCAATACTATTTACCTTTTGTTGGAATTGGAAAAACTCTCAATTCAAAAAAGTAAAACTTGGGTTAAAAATAACCCTTGTATCACATCCTGTTTATGCAGAGAGGTTTGTAAATACATACACATTATAGCTTATATTCATATAAATTCACAGTCTATTTCACTATAATGAAATTGAGAAGATAAACAACATAGCATAGATATCTGACTGGCTGCCTGAGTGCTATGATGTTTCAGTTAGTGTTTACAGTCTGTACATCAGCTTTTGAAAACAGTATGAGATAAGCCTTTAATGCAATACTTTATTTGTATTTCAGTTTCATTATTTCATATTAATTTCTGTGTCATTAGATATATTCACTAAACATGAGTTTAAGCTGGAAATGTTTATGGCAGTCAGCTGGAATCACTAAAAGTGATGTATGTCAATTATTAAGAATACTGTTCCTTTGGCTGAACATCATCATCATATCGTGCTGGCAGCACGGATATCCCTGACCCTCTCTCGCCACTCCTCCCTATCGTTCATCGCCCTAGGCAGGTCTTCAGGACAACAACCTGTATCCTCACATAGCTGCTGAATGTACGTTCGTGCTGGTCGTCCTGCTTTTGCGCGGCCGTGTGTGGGGATCCATAAGAGTACATCTCTTATCAGTTCATCTCTGCTTCTCCAGCAATATCCTGCATGTCTGGTTCGCCTAACTTGAATAGTTTTCGTGATAGGGGGCAGGTGGCCGTACAGTTGGTGTCTTGTGGGGTGTTGCTGCCAGGACTTGTTCAGGATTGCACGCAGCATTCTTGTGTAATTGCCATCTAGTTTCTTCTCCAGCCGTTTTGTTAGCGTCCATGTAGTGCAACCATATAGCAGTATCGATGTGACCGCTGCCTGGAAGAAACTGCGTTTCATTTTATCGGTTAGGTCTGATTTCCATATAGTCGATAGCTTATTGATAGCTGTCCATGCTTTCGTTAACCTTGTTTCGATGTCCTTTTCGGTTGATTCGACGCTGCTTCCTAGGTACGTGAATTTGTCTACTAGTTTAAGAGGGGTTCCTTCTAGAGTGGAGATGTCCCCCGTTTGGTTATAGCACATATATTCCGTTTTGTGTGCATTAACATGGAGGCCTATGCTTGCTGCTGCTCGTTCCAAACTATGCAGAAGTGTTTCGGCTTGGTCAGGTGTATTTGCCAGTATCGCTATGTCATCGGCGTAGTCGGCGTCGGTAATTGTTGTTGCGGGGTATCTTCTGCTTCTTTTCTTCGTCAGTTCGAAGCCATTCTCTTTGATTTTGTCAATCGATGTTCTAAGTACGTAGTCTAGACAAATGATAAAGAGATACGGAGCCAGCATGTCCCCTTGTAGTACTCCTGCTACAATGTCGAAGTATTCTGTGTCTCCATCTGGTGATCGTACTTTTACTTTAGTGTTTCTATAGAGAATCGTTATTGCCGCTACGGTTTCTTTAGGTATGCCGTACGCTAGTAGGATTTGTTCCATCTTTCCTCTGTGAATGGAGTCGAAAGCCTTGGTAAAGTCGACAAATATTAATGTTGCTTGTAGGTTCTTTGCCCGTACACCTTCAAGGATTCTGCGGATGGTTAATATTTGTGAGGTCGTAGATCTATTTCTTCGGAAGCCATTTTGGTTTTTTCTAAGTATGTTGTCGATTTTGGGTTCTATTCGGTTTCGTAGTAGGGCATTGTAGATTTTGGCAGCTATGGATGTAAGTGTTATGCCTCGGTAGTTTTTGGCTAATCCGAGGTCCCCCTTTTTAGGGAAGGGGAGTATGCATCCCTTCGTCCATCTATCTATCGGATTTTGATTGTATACTGCGTTGCAGTGTCGGAGCAGTATGTCGTCGAATTGTCTGGTCTTCCATACTTCCGGGGGAATTTCGTCCAGCCCTGCAGCTTTCCTATTTTTAATTTTTCTGAGAACCGAGTCGAGTTCTTCTTGTGTGAACGGTCCAAGTTTAATGTCTAATTGTTTGCTAATTATTCTGGTGATTGGTTCATGCGTTATTTTTGGTGGGTTTCCAAGTAAGTTTTCGAAGTGCTGTTTCCACAGTTTTATTCTTTCTTGTTGGTTTGCTGCTTTAAGTTTTGCTTTGGCTGTGTTCTTTCTTCTGCTCACTTCGTTTATTGTTTGCCAGGTAATTCTAGATTGTCTATCTTCCACCGAGTCTCTAATCTTATCTATCTGATTTTGAATGTATTCTGTCTGTTCCTTTATATATATGCCTGCTAATTAATATTGTGCCGTTTTTAGTTTTAAGGCATTTGTGTTTGTTGGGTTTTTTCGATAGTTTTTGGAGGCTGTTTTCACTAGTGCACGTTTTTCTCTCACCGCTAAAGTTTCCCATGGGACTCTATATTTAGTTTTAATTTTTGTTGGAATGTATTTTGCTGCTGCCTCAAGGTGTGCATTGACGAAATGTTCGTATTCGTCGTTTGGTGTACTTTTTTCCGTCTTTTCTTGTAGTGTTTCGAATCTGTTTCTTAATTCTAATACGTATTTATCTCTTACATCTTTGTTGTTTAATAGGGCCCAGTCATAGTGTTTGGTGGTCGCTGTTCGTTTGTCGTTTTTTCGTAGGCTTAACCGTATTTTCGCTGTGACTATTCGGTGATCGGTGGACACACCCTCAAAAGAGGAGTATGCCTCGCAATTCAATGCACTATTCTTCCATTTCTTGTTTATAAGGACGTAGTCTATCTGAGCTTTAGTATTGTTTGCGTACGTGTATGTCCATAGTTTGCCCTCTCTTTTTTGGTAGTTTGTATTGAGGCATGCTAATCTATTTTCTATCATGAAATCTGTTAGATGTTGCCCATTTCTATTTGACGTATTGTGGAGGCTGTATTTGTTGTTTCCGTTTTTCCCGATTTGTGCATTCATGTCTCCGCCAATGACTAACATGTTGTGTTTCGGGATGCTACGCACTAATGAGGATAACTCATCGTAGAAGGTGACTATTTCATTTTCTTCACTAACATTGGTGGGGCTGTAGCATGAGACGATTGTTGCTCTGGGGTTTCCGTTAAATGTAGCTACCATCATTCTAGGTTGTATTTTCTCTATGCTATTAAGCGTTTTTAGTGCTCTAGGTCCTATAAGCAATCCTACCCCTCCTACTGCGGCGTTGACAGAGTTTTTCCATGCCGATACAGTGGCGAGCGACCATCCATTGCCAGTTTCGTGATATTTGATATCTTCTGTGTGCGTGTATCTGTGTTCTTGTATGCATATTATGTCTATTTTATGTTCTTCGGCCGATGCGATTAGCTCTGGGAGTTGTCCTATTCTATTTAAGGTTCTTACGTTAAATGTGGCTATTTGTAGTGTTTGCTTGCATTTTAGTAGTTTTGATTGTTTGAGCTCTGGAGCTGATTTTTCGAACACCGAGGCCAGGGCTCCAACCTCAGCAGGACGCGCCCCTTATTTACCCGCGCGAAGAGCGATGCGGTTTGTGTAAGTGGTTTGAGTGTGGGTCATGGTTATCTTTCGATGGCTGTTTTATTCTCTTCTATAGAAGCCACTCTTATAGAGGAGCAGCAGTAGTTCCCCGATCGAACTGTCGATCCTGAGCGAAAAGTCGTCAAAGTCACGTCCAGGACCCATTTGGGTATTGAGTTTGGTCGTCCATTGGTTTATTCAAATACCTTTACGTACATCATGCTGCTTCCCATGTGTACATAATAATAAAAAAAAAAAAAAAGTAGGGGGAATTTGTTTTAAGTTTTAACTTAGTTAAAGTCAAACATTAAGGTACTTTCGTATGACTTTCACTAGTACTGACTTATACTTTTTTGCTCTATTGGGACTTTTCCTGGGTTTTTCATTTTTTTTTCTTTCCTACAGTTGGGGACCCAGCAGGCTTCAGGAATTATAGAGCTTTTTTTTTTTTTTCTCTTGGGGGGGGGGCTGTGGTAGCATTAGGCGTTCTAGGCTTTTTCTTCTAAACTACTGTTAGGGTTTTCTTTACGAATTTTTAAATTATTCGATAGAAGATATTCAAAAACATTCTGCCTTGTTCGCTGACATGTGGATAGGCTTAATATCAAATTGGCTTTATAGTAGAGTAAGCGTGCCTTTACATTTAAAACGCATAGTTTAAGCATTATTTCACAAACAAAATACAGCATAACATTTTGTAAAATTCAGCATTTTAAATTGGAATTAAAGACATACTGACCAATATTGACATATTTCTTCCACTTGGCTCCTGAGTTCAAATGCTCCTTCTTCGTTTGGACTTTTATTTACTACTGATATTTTAGGTAGCTTTGGGGGTGGCGGTCTACTGGGGTGGAGGGGAGAATTCGTTTTTGTTGGTTTTTTTTTTTTTTTTTCCTTTTTCCCTTTCTGAGGGGGGGGGCTGTGGTAGCATTCTAGGCTTTGTTTAGATTTTTGCCCGATTGAATAAGTCAACCCTAGTTTTTGTAGAGATTTTTTCAGGTTCAAAATATCACCCAGTTAACTGCCTCAACCACCAGCTGGTCACTGATCTGATAAAGGATTGAACCCAGGCTTGTCCAGCCATGTGCCCACATTGTGTTTTTAGATACAGATAACCGAAGTCTCCAATTACCAATTGCCAAATAAATCAGACAAGGTTGATCATTCAAAGAAAAATAAACTGAAGTCGAAGACCAGAGACAAAACAATCATGTGGTGTCCAATAACACTGGTTTACAAAGAAATTGAGGCAAGCACAAAAATACCCATTTTTACCTAATTTGAGGGTGCTGAATTCAAATTTGAAATCCGTTTTTACTCATCACCTTTAGTTTTTTAGATATGCATAGTGTGCATTTTGTGCATATACGGTACATCAAGGCGTATATGAATTCAGGGTTAATTCTAATATTGTGAGACTTATGGCTTATTTTTTAGTTATTATGCACTAAATGTAAGTGATAGCATTACATTATATATATATATATATATATATATATATATATATATATATATATATATATATATATATAGTTATATATCAAGACGGATTTTGACAGTTAAGGCAGCAGGTCTCAATCCACACTCTGGCAGTCATTAGAAGAGTACTTGTCTTTAATTGGAATCATTTTGAGATGAGGCGTCTTAATCTGAGAATTAATTTTTTATTTATTGCGGACTTTTTGTCCTCATCTTGGTAGTTTTTTTTGTGTAGTTTCTTCTTTCACTATGTTTCGGCCAACTTTCACCTCTGGCCTTCTTCAGGTGATTTATCGCGACCTCGGATAGGAATGCTGAGTCTTGTAACCGTATCCCCAGTAATTACTGCCTTCCATAGTTGTTGTCTATCGTACCACGTTTTTGACCAAGTAAACCTCTGGCCGGCTAGGGTAGGATTTGAAACCGCTATCTTCTGACAATGCTCACCTGGAACCGTAGAGACTCAACGCCTCTATCTGCTGTGCCACAGGCCCCGAAGGGCGATCAAGGATGGATTTTTTGGTCTAATAAATCCTTATCTGGTCTTTCAGAGTCGGGTCCATACCGAATTTTTTTGTACTTGTCTTTAATTGGAATCATTTTGAGATGAGGCTTCTTAATCTGAGAATTAATTTTTTATTTATTGCGGACTTTAGTGAAAGAAGAAACAACACAAAAAAAACCTACCAAGGTGAGGACAAAAAGTCCCTTGCTGATTATTTTTCTACCATTAAAATTATTCTCAAATTTCTCTCGCTCAAGTCTCTGTCACCACTTAACTAAGTTATACAAAGGTTGATTTGTATGGTACAATTTACGGTAATTTAAATAGTTTTTACAACAATTTTTGAGGCTCTATGTTCTGGAGATCATCGATATCTAAATAAAAAAATTGGAACATGTTCATGCTAGTTACCTATGCAGCACACAGAAATCCACAAGGTGTTGAGGGTGCAGGTCACAAGTTACAAATTACACATCAGACTGTCAGGAAAATTTTGTGGGAACTGTTAAGAATGATCCCTTACAAATTGCAATTATTGCAAAGTGCAAATTGACTAGGATGAAACCACACATTGTAATTTCTGAACAAAACTACTGGAACACTGATTTTGAAAATGAAGATAGGAAGTTATAGAGAGTCTAATTTTCAATGATAAGTCAACTGTAAATTGCTGTTATAAACTTCAAGTATTTATCTCCAAAAGAGTGTATCATGAATGCTGTGGAGCTATAGTACCAATAAGTGAGGATAGGCCTTTTGTGTTGGTTGTTATCTTTGAGTAATATGTGCAAACTGTTAGAGTAAGAAGTTACATAAGGAATACTAAACCTGTATAAGATAAATAAGAGAAATATTTTATTATTGGTTGATGTACAGAGATTATCGGTCATCACATAATGTGATCTGGTTATTTCGTTTTAATTTAGGTTATTGCTGCTGGTTCTTTGTGGCCATTTAGGATCCCTCCAAAGCTGCTGCTGCAAAGTGATTGCATTGATATCTCTTTCAATGTTGCTGCCTAATGTCCATTTGACATCTTTCTGAAGGTTGTCGCAGCTGCTTAGTCATCATTTGACATCTCTTTGAAATGGCTTCTATCAGGGTTCATTTCCTACTGATGGCTGGGTCAAATCAGCCTTCTTATATCTTCAGACTGGTTTGAATTGGGCCAGAAATTCACTCGACTTGCTTAAAAGTTGCACAATGGTTGCTGACTGGAGGAAATATTTCATTATCCCTTGACATTTTTTCTCGCATTCAACCCAGAAGTGGGTGCATGGATCCAGTCAAGATTTTAGCTTGTCTTTGGCATTCAAGTGATGGCTGTTGTGGTGAACATTTCTGGTTGGGTTCTGAAATAAGTTATGACAGGTTACGATTGTGTCTATTACTTAAATATCTATTTTCAATAATTTTTTGAGACTGTAAGTGTATAATGGTCAATCACCACTTTTAATTTAGTTTTTGTTAATTACAGTATATATGACATGAAAATAGTAATGTGTATTTTAGAGCATATTAGTAAATTAGTGAGATAGTAAATAAGTACAGTGGAAAAAATCTTAATTTGAACAATAACTCAGATAAAATGTTACCTTGGACAAAACTGAATTGGTTAGATTGTTGACAGCACCTGTCAATCAAAACCTCCTGACTGTTCTGACTCTGTAATTCTAGTTTAAAGGTAATATAAAAAAAAACATCAACAGAGACGAGTGCATTGCAATCACATTGAGAATTGTAGATAATTTTAAAGTTTTTGCAAAATATTTTGAAAATACTTCCATACTTCAAAATATAATCCACTCTGCCTTATTTGATGGACTAAATAGAAAATTCTCTTTAATTAGCAAAAGAGAAAACACTAGGCTTTAAATGACCAGTCAAAAATGTACCAGGACATTATTTTATTTAAAAGAAAGACATTGGAATTCAAATTGGGGAAGTGTTGCAAAGTGACAAAGACATGCATAGAGCAGTATTGGTTTGGTTTGGTTTCTGAGTTTAATGGCATATCAACATTTGTAGGTTATTTGATGCCAAATCAATCCATGTAGAAGAAAAGCTTTGGTACTATTTAGCCCATAGCTGATGGGTTAGGTGGTTCATACTTTTCCCAAGGGTATCAGTCCTAAAGTGAATGTAATAGTATGACTAGAGTATGCCATGGCAACTTCCCTACAGAGCAATGTTAGAAAATCTATCAACAACTCTTACTTAGACTGGTGACCTGAGTGGAAAAATATTGGTAAAGTTTCAATCCAGAAGTGAAACTGTTCGTACTCTTGTTTCCTGCCAATTGTCCTTACCATGCTAGTATTCACATTTTAGTAAATTAGCTGTTGATCCAACTCATCATCATCATCATCATGTCGCGCCGCCAGCACGGATATCCCTGACCCTCTCTCGCCACTTCTCCCTATCATTCATCGCCTCCGGCAGGTCTTCAGGGTTACATTCTGTGTCCTCACATAGTTGCTGTATGTAAGTTCGTGCTGGTCGTCCTGCTTTTGCACATCCATATGTGGGGGTCCACAGGAGTACATCGCTTATGAGCTCGTCCTTGCGTCTCCAGCAGTGTCCCGCGTGTCTGGTTCGTCTAACTTGTATAGTTTTCGTGATGGGGGGCAAGTGTCCGTATAGTTGGTGTCTCGTGGGGTGTTGTCGCCAGGACTTGTTCAATACTGCTCTTAACATTCTTGTGTAATTTCCGTCTAGTTTCCTCTCCAGCCGCTTAGTTTGCGTCCATGTAGTGCATCCATATAGCAGTATCGACACAACCGCTACCTGGAAGAAACTGCGTTTCATTTTATCTGTTAGGTCCGACTTCCATATGATCGAGAGCCTATCGATAGCCGTCCATTCCTTCGTCAGTCGTGTGTTGATGTCTTTTTCGGTTGATGAGACGCTACTTCCTAGGTAGCTGAATTTGTCTACTAGTTTCAGAGAGGCTCCGTCTAGTGTGGCAATGTTGCCCGTTTGGTTGTAACACATATATTCAGTTTTGTTTGCATTGACATGGAGGCCAATGCCAGCGGCGGCTCGTTCCAGACTATGCAGTAGTGTCTCTGCTTGATTAGGCGTATTCGCCAGTAACGCCATGTCATCAGCGTAGTCGGCGTCCGTGATTGTTTTTGCGGGGTACCTTTTGCTTCTTCTCTTAGTCAGCTCGAAGCCATTTTCTCTGATTTTGTCGATCGAAGTCCTAAGCACGTAGTCTAGACAAATGATAAAGAGGTACGGGGCTAGTGTGTTTCCTTGTAGTACTCCTGCAACAATGTCGACGTTGATCCAACTAACCATCATTAATTTCAAACAAACACTCCACTGATAAAAACTTAAACTAGGAAACACCACCAAATGCTTCACATGTGGATGATAGCCTTACAACAAGGGTACCAGAAATAAGCAGAAAGATAACAGAAAATAAAACTACCTATCCGTAGCCAACTTTGTACTGATGTGTCACCGAAAATGGAAAGACAGTGGTCACACTTTTTGAGTGAAACACTTGGCTTAGTTGTCCTGTTTTAGTGGTGTGTCTTTAGATATTCTAGACTTGGGGAAACCCAAAGTATTTAAGAATTGTTGCATATAGGGACTTTTATTTTGCTAATTTATCTGTAGAAGAGGAGACAGCTTACCCCTTATGGCAAAGCGAGTACGTTTGTGTTTGCCTTGCAGAATGAATGGTACGTCAGAAAAAGAGAGAGAGAAAAAAGTAACATGGCAACTTTAACACCTCAGTTTAGAATAAAACGTGGTCTCGAGAGAAGAGAATTTGCGAGAGTGGCGTATGAACATTTTTTTGAAGTCAGTATATCAGCCAAGCATAAAACGCCACATGCAGGAGAAAGGAGTGATGCAGCAGAAGCAATCGAGTGAAGACGTTGTTTTTGTTGGATGAGACGAATAGTGAAGACGTGATTTTTTGTTAGCGATGACTGGAATCCATCTCAACCATTTCGAATATTGAACATGCTATTTCGGCAAGGATCACAGAGAGGAGATTTGACCTCAAATTCATCCCTGAGTTTGACGGCTCGGCGTTTGAGCCATCAGTGGTCAAATGAATGGAGAAGGCTGAGTTGGTCTACAAGAGGTACCAAATGAAACATCTGGAACACATAGTCCTCTTAAGGCTGATGGGCGGTTTGTTTTCTGTCAACCAACAGCTTAAGGAAAATAAAAAGGGGGATTTCAGCCTCATAAAATCTGCGCTAATGCAGCTTTTGCTACGGATGGTTTCTTAGTCACTGAACAATTTGCTGAGAGACGTCTCCACCCAGAGGAATCAGCTGAGATCTACCAGCAGGAGTTACGGAGACTCTTTGTTCTGTTTAATGGAATAAGTGACCGTGGCATGGCGTGTGCGTTAGTACGAGGGTTACCAGACCAGGTCAAACGTTTCCTTCGCGCTTCAACCCGGATGGATGACTTATCCATCGACTTGCTGTTAGCCCGCGCGCGAAAGATTATTTAGCGGTTGGGGAATTGTTAATTTCCCTAACACTATATTTTTTAGGCACACAAATAAATTACAAAACTTCTTTTAACAACACAACAAAGTAAGGTTTATTACAGTAGCAGGCGTGAAGGAGTGAGAGTGAGAAAGTGTCTCTTGCGTCGCTGGTCTGTATGCTGGTCCTTGGTTCGTAGGAAGCGTGTTTAAAGCTAGCTGTGAGCGAAGTGTTCCAAGTGGAATCAGTGCTGTCATGTGAGAGAGATATGTTCCTTCTGCTAGCTCCAGACTCTCTCTGACGTTGTCCGTTTTACAGAAAAGGGACCAGAAAAAATAGTTCCTGAGAGGGAGAAGGAATTAATGCGCTCTGCCAGTTGATTGGTCAGTGAGTGACCGATTCTCTAAACAGGGGCATTGATTCGCGAAATGAATTAGATCTGTGGCTGCTACAATTATGAAAGACTAGGCGATAGAGGAGGGTATGGCAGATGCAGTGGTACGAAAAATATAGGATGAAACGAGAATGTTTCTGTGTGGCCCCATATCGTGTCATCGCTTCAATGGTCCCAATCATTTTGCAAAGGGCTATAAATGATCGCAAATCGGAATATGGAAACTCCGGACCAGATGCTTTAAGTGCGACGCGGTGGACCATATATCCCGCAAACGAGCAAGGGGAATAGGTCTCAGCGCCAGCCTATTCTCCGAGTCCCATAAGAAGATAGTGCTGTCCGCAATCGCCGTTCGGATCAATGGGATCAGGAGATTGGCCTTACTAAGCAAAGACTGCTCGCGGTCGCTCGTAAGCAGATTGCTTTGTCAAACTTAGTAAGAGGACCCTTTAGTCCAACTTAATGTAAACTGCAGGCATCTTATCAATATTGAAGTTGGTTAGTTGTGGACGACAAATTACTTGGTTTCGGTCTGCTTTTCGGATATGATGCCATAAAGAAATTGGGAAGTGTATGCGTGACTAGTGATGGGACAGTAAGCTTTTTCCAACCTGACCGATCATTGTGCGCTGCCATTATAACCAACAAGTCCAATTTTCACGAAGAGTAGGACTAGAATAGGAGGATCTGGGCGGTGTCTTGGAAGAGGCCCGGCGACCAGCCGCCAGCGACGTTAAGAAACAGACTACGAGAATATCCCGCTCTTAAACAGCTTCGAGAGGAGTACGATCGCGAGCTGCAGACTTGGATAGATAACGGTTGGCTACTCCTGTATCCTGATGATGAGCTTGGGCCCGCGAAGGGTCTAATTTCGCTGATGGTTGTACTGCAGTCGAACAAGTGGAAAGTTCAGCCTACCGTGAGCTCAATGAGCATGTGGACGTATACACAGCTGGTGCAGATGTGTGCGCTCAGAAGTTGAGCGAATGGTGACAGCGAGGGTCGAATGTTGTTCAATTGGACTTGCGTAAGGCATTCTTGCAGATCCACGTTGACAAGTCTTTGTGGCCATTCCAAACTGAAAATTAAGGAGCAAATATATTGCCTAACCCGTTTGGAATTTGAACTGAACGTAGCACCCCAAATCATGAGGTCCATCGTCAAGGCCGTGGTCGAACAGGACGAACTCGATAGCGCCACTTTTTCATATATTGACGATACATTCGTCAACGTGAGTTTGTGTCCCGCGTGAAAGCGTATCTTGAGCGGTTTGGGTTGACCAGCAAGGACCCTGAACCACTCAGGAACACAACTCGTGCGTTAGGTTTGTGTGTATGGGAGGAGCACGGAAGACCTCAATGGTGACGTGAGGGTGAGCTTCCGACAACACCCAACATACTCACTTGTCGGAGCCTCTTTTCCCAGTGGGGGAAATTGACAGGACATATAACAGTGTGTGGGTGGCTCCGTATTGCGACTACGTTTGTGAGGCGCGGATGGGTGCTATAACAACTTGATGGGACGACGAAATATAAGATAATTCCCTGCGTCGAATGCTGATGGAAATCATCATAAGAGTATCTCAGACGGACCCATCTTGTTGTGATTGGTGTGTGGATGTGCAAGACGTTACCGTGAGGGTGGTGCAAACTCTCTAGCCACCGGTGTTGTCATCGAGACCGGTGAGTCCATAGCTGAGGAAG
Source organism: Sepioteuthis lessoniana (assembly GCA_963585895.1). Classification (NCBI taxonomy): domain Eukaryota; kingdom Metazoa; phylum Mollusca; class Cephalopoda; order Myopsida; family Loliginidae; genus Sepioteuthis; species Sepioteuthis lessoniana. Next base: position 16,177,559 of record OY757923.1, read on the forward strand.
CAAGCTAGTTGCAACCGGTGCGCGAAGACAGGCACATTAATCTGGCAGAGCTCGATGAGGTTTTAAAGGGCGACAACCTGGCGCTATAATAAAAGGCAAGCGTGATTCACCAGGGGACTGACTCAACATGCGTGTACCGCTGGATTTCTTACACCTTGACCGGGAAAACGAGAGTGTGCATAAAAATAGCGTCAGAAATGTTGATTAGGGGTCAGCTAACCACCCTTTGAGAACCAGGTTCGGAGTATGAACTGGCACTTATGAAATCCTAAGAGAACCAAGCCGATCAACTCACCAGAATGCCCTAAAGATGACTGTGCCGCGACCTGCCGATAAACGTAAACAGATCGGATTACTCGCTCGCCTTAGGACATTTATATCCGAGTACGGCCGGAAATGACTAAGCCTTTTTTTACATCCCGTTACAGCTAAAAAAAAAAAGGGATAAATTAAGATTAACAATATTTACAAAACACCAAAATAGCCAAAAATAACTTGATAAAAATGGAATTAATAGTCGTCGCCAGCTTATAGCAGGTTAAAAAGTACTTAATTGCTACACCCATTTTTAATAAAAGAATTTCCTATTCACGCAGCTGGGGCTGTGTGTCATAGCACCTTCTTAATATCAACAAGCCCTTTTTCAATGCTCGTTGGCGCGTTCTTTACGGAGCTCATACGAGGAAAAGAACCCTACGTTATTCGTGGTTGCATTCGCCTCACCACCACTTCTAGTGGTAGATTCAACAACCTTTTTTTAAGGGCTATGAGAGGTCCCCTTCTACGGGTCGGAGTATCTCTGGCGGTCATTAACGATCAGTCGAAATAGACGGCCAGCACCGACTTCGACCACAACACTTTTACAGACGCTCCTGCATTCTACGACTCGACTGATCTCAGCTTCCAGCAACGATCATCCAACCGCACCTACGACTTGAACATACCAGCTATTGACATCGCCCATCTAACTGGAGACCGAACACTACGACCACGTCTGTAATTTCTGACAATAAATTGCCATCCTTGTTGTATTTGTTACCTTGCCTCTTTGTCGTCTTCATTGTCTTTGGTTGTCACTACCCGCACGCATTAAACTAAAATTTATTCGCAGGGTCGACTCACTTATCGGCTCCGCAACAACTGGATGAAATCCAGAAAATGACAGAACCCATAGAACTGGTGTGTGCAGCCAATTCAAATGAACTGGAGTCTGCTCGTATTCAAGACATCCATCAATCTAGTGGACACTTTGGCAAGAAGCCTACGCTGTACTTTGTACAGTTGGTCAGTCCCAGGGCCCCTAAAGCAGCAGTCCGAGAAGCAGTCAGAAACTGTGACAAATGTCAATCTATAAATCCTGCTCCCGTGTATTGAAAGATAGGCAGGCTGGACGTGGGTAAGAATTGGAGCGGGGTTGAGATGGACGTGACCCACTGGCAATACCTCACACTGATTAATTGCAGTTCCAATCGATTTGCCATTGGGGGGGGGCGTTGCTACGCCAGGACTCTGACAGCATCATCTGGCAGTTGGAGAATGTATTCTTCGAAAGAGGACCGCCTGCTGAACTGCTTACCGACAACGGTACAGTATTTTGTAGATAGATGTTAACAAAATTCGTTGACATCTGGGGCATTCAGACGACATTTCGATGCGCCTACACACTTTGGGCAACGGTATAGTCAAGATATCACACCACGCCATCAAACCACAAGATCACAGTGCTCAATCATGGAAGTGGTATATTGGTACAATATGACTCCAAAAGATGACATAACTGCTTCAACAGCACCAGCCAACTCGATACATACATACCAAGCCCACATAAAGTGTATCGATTTGCACCACCTCATGATCACACAGATACAGGGATTTACAAAGTAGAAGATGTGTTGTGGGTAAAGATGCCTGCATCGTCGTTGCTCTATACAATTGAAAAAGGGAACAGTAACAGGGATCTATTGCCCTCATTCCATTCTCGTCAATGGAGCACCACGCCATATTAGAGACCTCCGCCCCACGACAGATTTCTGCTTCATCAAAAGATGACAACAATAATAAGTTGTCTGAGAGTGAGTAAAACGTGTCGCTGTTTTTCAGTGCAGAGCCAGATGATTCTTCTGTAGAAACAGCTGAAATGGATTCTGGAGACGATAATAATGACTCCAAGAAAGAGGGAGGCCAAGTGAACGCAACTGGACAAAAGATGGGCGAATGCTATCCACCTCTACGTAGAAGCACACGACGAAGACGACTGCCTGCTCCATGTCATCTATGCATTTAAGAGATCAGGGAGGAGTGTAGAAGAGAAGACCTCATATCCCTATGGCAAAGCGAGTACATTTGTGTCAGGCGAGCTGAATGAATGGAATGTCAGAGAAAGAGAGAGAGTAAGAGAGTAAGAGAGAGAGAGAGAGAGGGGGTGGGGAAATATTGTCGGCCTAACACCACATTCTAAAATAAAACGGGGTCTTGAGCGAAGAGAATTCGTGAGAGTGGTGTATGTAAATCTTTTTTGAAGCGAGTATATCGGCCTTGCATAAGACACCACATGCGGGAGAAAGGTGCAGGGCTGTAGAAACAATGGAGAGAAAAAGTTATTTTTGTTGGCAAAACGAATAGTGAAGACGTAATTTTTTTGTTAGCGATCACTGGAAACCATTGCAACCAGTTTGAGGATCAAGCATTAAATGAAGTTGTTTTTTTAAGTAGTCAGTTGTCTATGAATTCTCATTGTTTCAATTGTTAAAGCCTTTCAATTGCTGCTCATTTATTATATCTCAGGGAAGATTTTATCTCTATATCAAAGATTTATATAGTAGACTTTCATTAATCTTACAACCTCTAATCTGTTCCTTCACCAATTTAACACTGGTTTCAAATTTTCTCGGCCACTGCAATTACAGTTTTCCTAAGCCACTGAGTAAAGCTGCTGCGTATTTTTTGGTTACACTAGATTTATTCACCTGTAAGTGAACTCTTGTTAAATAAAGCAAACAATTCTTATTTGCTTTCCTACATTTATCAATATCATTTCTTCTCATCTAATACCAGTTAGGGCTCCAGAGATTAAAGAAAGTACATCAAGTACATCAAGTGCTATAAAACAAAAATACCACACTTTATCAATTAAAGATAAGATTGAACTGTTGAAAAACTGAACGGTAGTGTATTGATAAAACATTTGTACAAATCTTACAACATTGACTCTTTCCTGGTGTATAATACAAAAAAAAAACAAAGAAAAACTATTATATTTTGTTTTTTGCTGATAGTGGCTTTGAAAAATAGCTGTGAATGAGAAAAAGAAACAATGAAAGATAAAAAGAAATTTAAATGTGGATAAATTTCTAACAAAGTGGTTTAAATTTTGTGTAAGAGAAGGTATTGAATTGTGTGGGGATAATGATAAAGAAAAGAGAAAGAAGAGAGTTTCATAAAAAACTAGGATTAGTTTATTGTAAGTGTGACTTTGGTAAAAGTTGGCTTCATGGGTTCAAACACCATCATGGTTTACAGTTTTGTGCTGTGCAACCATGAAACAAAAGTATGTATGTTTAGAACTCTAAAAGAGAAGGGGCACTCTATAAAGGTGTTTTTTTCTCATGAAGATATTATGCCCTGCAATGACCAAATTGTATTTGCAATAAAATCAAAAAGACTTATGCAGAACTTTAATAAATATGAAAAAAAAAATGTTGTTCATTACCTATCTCTTTCAAGATAATTAAACTATAAATCCTGCAAACTCTACAACTATGACTGCTACTAGGTTTTTAAAGCAGCATTAGCTGGTGGTCTTTCTCTTGTGTCTGAGTGACAGCAAGTCTCCTCATGTCTACTGGACTCTCTTCAGTATTCTGGACATTCTCAACACTACTGCAATTTGGATGATCTTGATTCTTACACTGATTTCCTATTCTTCCAATATCCTGTCAAAGTCTTCAGGGTTCAATCCAAACACTTCTACTACAATTGGTATCACTGTCATTCTCCTGTTTTATAGTTCTCTGGCAAGGTCCAAGTATTTGTTTTTCTTTTTGCTTTCTTTTGTTTTCATTCTGTGGTCTGCCAGAATGGCAAAATTCATTTGATGGCAAATTCTTTTTTCTTGCTAATTGTTCCAAGGTCTGGTCATCTGGCTGGAAATAGGTACTCTGTTTGTTTCTCAAAATCCTTGAGAATTTTATGAGTTTCATTGTCTGGAATGGATTCTGCTTTGTCTATATAACATTTAGTAGTATGATCAAAATTCAGTCTTTAGCACAATTCACAATGGATCACCTTACTCACCCAGGCATGTCTGGTCTTGTAATATTTACCTACCCCACTGCATTCACAAGATGTGACACCGACACCAGGTCAATTTTAAATGGTGTTTAACAGGTTTGAATTCAGAGTTTTCCTTCTCCAAAACTGGTTGCCATTCCATGGTTAAAGAGCTCAGTCTGCCCTACTGTTTACCTATAGTTGGAGGGAGAATAATTGGATTAGTACCTTTCCCCAGGGTATAAGTGCTATGTAAAATGCGAACACTAGCTATTTATTGTTATCATTATTTTACTCCTTGCAAGTTTTTTACACCAGTGTTAGCTGATGGTCTGTGACTGGAGTCCAAGTGACAACAAGTTTCCTCAGGTCTCCTGGACTCTTTTTCTGGATGATTGCAACATTCCTGTAGTCTGGATGGTCTTGATTTTTCCTCTGATTTCCAATTCTTCTAGGCTCCTCTCCAGGCCTTTGAAAACTGTTCCAAGTGCACTAATAACAATTGGTATCACTGTCACCCTAAAGCTTTCTCAGTCTTCTAGCAACATCCAAGTATTTGTCTCTCTTTTTCCCTGTTTTGGTTTTCACTTGGTGTTCCACTGGGACAACAAAATCCACTGTATGGAATGTCCTCTTTTTTTTTGTAAATTATCTCTAGATCTACTCTTCTGACCAGGATTAGGTGATCTGTTTGGATCTCAAAATCCCAGAGAATTTTATGCAACTCATTCTCTCAGACGGATTCTGATTTGTGTATTACCATTTAGTTGTTGGCAACTGCAGTCGAGGGCAACATGAAGGCTCCCTTTCAATAGCCACTACACCAAGGTGTAGGGGAGGGTGCTACTCCTTTCAGTAGTGTTGTCAAAATTCAATCTTTTGTACAATTCCCTGTCAATCACCTTTCCCATCCAGTCATGTCTAATCTTATACTCCTTTTGCATTAGTTTGCTATATTTTCTTATTATATGATTGATAATTTTGCCTTTGTCACCAAATTACCTACACTTTCTATTCTGTTACATATCAATTTTTGCTCAAATATAATTGGCCCTTATGGCATCATTTTGTGCTGCTATTAGAAGAGATTCAGTTTCTCTCTAATGCTTCCCCTTTCATTGCAATATCCAGGTCTCCCTGCATGAGATTTTGCTTGTTTGTTTGCTTGTTTGTTGCTTGAAATATCCATACAGTTGTTTTTCTTTCTATTTCTCTTTCTTAGTTTTTGTTATTGTTCTGTTGGTCCTTATGTTGTCTGTGCTGTTACTGGCCACTGTAATTAGTCTTTCTTTGCTCTTTTTAATGTAGTCCTCAAGTCCTCATACTGATGCATCAACACTTTGATGCTAGTAAGTCGTCTTTCTTCTTTTCTTGACATATACAGTCTATGTTATTTCTTGGCTGTAAAGCCTTGTGCATTTCTTATCCTCTGGTCCATTTGTCTGAGTTCTTGCCTTGTCCATTTTAAGAATGATATCCAATATCTTACAAGGGGGACAGCCCAGGTGTTTAATCATTTCATAGGATTTCTGCAGCTGAGCTTGGTTTCCAGAAATTTTCTCTTTAATCTAAGATAATCTTTCAAATTTTTTCTTTTATCCCTGCTTGTTTGATGGTATCTGCTTCCAGTATTCCCAAATGCTTATAATTTTCCTTTCCTCTAAACATTTTGATTCTTTTTTATTTGACTGTTCTCTTCCTTCTGTTATTTCTCTTTTTACACTTTTCATTAAGAGCATGGCTCATTTTTCTATATTAAATTCTTTTCCTGGCTGTATATTCAGATTATCTGAATCAGTCTCCTGTTCTTTTTCTTTTTCGCAAATAGTTTGATTTCATCTATGTACATAAGGTGATTAATTCTTTCTTGCGATCTTGTAAATTTGTAGCTCCCACAGCATTTCCTAAGTATGTAATTGAATGGTATCTTTGCTATTACAAATAATCATGGTGAAAGTGCATATTCCTGGAAGATCACTATAGATATTCACTTCTGCTAAAGTGTTTCCTTCCGCTGTTAATTCCAGTTTCCAGTTTTTCATGGCTTTCATGATGAAGTTCATGATTTCTCGGATATTTTGTACATTTTCAGACTTACTATAATCCACGATTTTGGAGCCCATATCATGGGCCTTTCTGTAGTCAATTCATACCATGGCTAGATTTTTCCACCTATTTTGAGGATGTACTGATCAATGTGCAATAATTCAACTATTCCTCTTGTTCCCTTGTAGCATTCTTTCTGTTTCTCTAGAAACAGTCTGCAACATATGAGGGAGTTGTAGATCTCCCTAATTAGAGCTGTTGGTATTTTTTACATCATAGGTATATACATTGTTGCTGTGTAGTTGCCGGGGATGGTTCCTTTTTGGAAGTTTTTACTGGATCAGGGTAGTCTTAGTCATCCCAAGATTCTTCTAGGCTTTTATTCTGTTGAAGAGCCAGTCTGTCATGCAGGAATGTGAATATTTAAAACCAGAATCCATGTATGCCATAATGGCTTAGTGTTTTCCAGTTTGATACTTTTTTTGAGTCTTGCTCTGAACAATTCCAGGTGTATATCTGCCTCAAGGCCATTTTTGAGTTTTTGCAATTCTTTTTTGCATGTTGGCTTTTTTATATGTTTTTTCTGTTCCCATATTTTACTCAAAAATTGTTTTGCTTCCTTTGCATCCAGTTGTTGGCTTTTCCTTATGCATTCACCACCAACTTTTGGTTGAATTATCTTCTGTTATTTTGGAATATCCTGTTTTGTTTGTATTGATTAGCTCAGTCTTGATGTCTTTTGCATTTCTCTTCTTTCAGCAATATCTTTTGATTTGTCTCTTCAAGTTGTATTGCCAGACTTATCAGTTGTTTTCTTTTGGTCTTTTCATCCTAACATATTCTTGCATGCTTTTTCTTCCTTAGTATTTTTGCTGGTTATCATAATTTCTTTACATGTCCTTCTAGCCTACTTTCCCAACCAGGTTTTGTATTTCTGTAAGTGTTCCTTAGAGGAACACTAATTTTATCACTGACTAGTTTTGCTCCAGCATGAATTAGTTTGTTTATTTCAATGATGTTACCTGTTGGGATATTTGATAATAATTTGTTTATACTTTTTTGGTATCTACCTTAAGTTTTTTCCAGTCTTGGTTTCTGAGGGATGTTAATTTCATCTTTTTATTCAGGATTTTCTTAATTACCTTGACCTTTATTTTGTCTTCTTAAGCTAACATTTGTTTTGTGGTGCTGGGGTCTGTTGCATTTTGGTTATCAATATTTTGCTTTTCAATTTGGTTAGGGGGCTTTGCTTGTCAATCTTTATCATTCTGACATGTGTCTGGGGCCCTTGTTCCTATTTTTCACAGTTTATTTGTCCATGTACTTTTAGTTACTCAAGGTCAAGGAACCAACCTTTCTTTAATATTATTCTAGCTTGGTCAGCAAGACTTTGGTTTGTAGTATTAAATCTTGTGGATTTGACTCAAATTTCTACCGTTCTTGTTCTATACATTTTTAGTGAATGATTGCTTTTAAAATAACAGTGATGTATATTTCTATTGTCTTTTCCTGTTCATTTTTTCCATTGGTGTCTCTCTGTTGAGGAGTTGCTTTGGCCGTTGTTTATGTGATTGAAATTTGAACAGCAAACTTAGCACTCTATAAAAAGTGGAGTTGTAAGCTGAAGTTTTCCATTGTTGATACTTTAAAGGTAGCATAAATGCTTGTCTTTTCCTATTGTCCTTTTAGAAATTTCCTTTTTGTTTTTATTTAACACTGACACTATTTTTTTTTCTTTGTCAGCTTTCATGGGTAGATCTGATTGCACTGAAAATTATTCATGGTCATCAGGGCATCCACTGACTTAAATATGAAAAAATAAAACAAAACAAAGTTGATCTTCAAGTTGTAAAACCTGAATTTTGATTCAAAAATTGCACTTCAAATAATAAAAGCTGAGCTTTGGATTTAAGAATTTAAACTTTGAATCAAAAAGTTGAACTTCAAATCATAAAAGATGAACTGTGTATTTTAAAATTTGAATTTTGAATTAAAATATTTGAACTTCAAATTGTAAAAGTTGAATTTTGGATTAAAAATGTTTAAATTTGAATTTAAAAGTCAGAACTTCAGTTTAAAACAATACATTTTTTTGAGATATACAAATTTATAAGTATGAAGAGAGATAGTATTAGTTTACAAGTATAAACTAATGGACAATATAATCACAAAGACCAGTAATTGAAAATAAAAATCACTTCATACATTGTCTCACATTTGGAGATTTTGTTGTGCCAAAGTTGGAGTAAAATGCTTTTGTACATGATTGTATGTTTTTAAATATAAGTGAATTATTTACAGTAGCTAAATATCAGCAATAAGTGAGTAAAAACACAAGGTTTTAAAAAAAATTATTTCATTTTATTACAAAAAAGAAAAAAAAATTGACTAATTAGAATGGTAGAAAATAAGAAATGATTTCTTTAGAATAATCTTTGGACTGACTGGAATCATTTTATTTAAAAATATGTTAAGTAAAATTTAAAAAAAGCCATTTACTTTTATTCCAGAAAGAAAAAAAATTACATATGAAAAATGTCTCTGATGAACTAACATCCAAGAAAAAATAAGAAATTATTAGATCAAGAATTATTTATTTGCTCAACATTAATAGAATATTTGAATGTATAATGTTATATTTTTTAAATGTGAAAAACTAAGTTTAAATAGATCATCTTATTTTATACCAGTGGGACAAAAAGCAACCAAACTAGTAAAAAACAAGAAAAATGTCGATTACAAACTGGCATTCATTTCACAAAATAATTTCCTCTTAACAAAGATTTACTAAAAGGCCTTCATAGCTCTGTAGCTCATCTATCAACCGCTAATAGTCTCATTACTGAAACAGCTTTTATTATATCTTGCAGTAATTTGTGTAAAAAATCATAATGCAGCCATTTTGTTTTGGTTTGTTACAAAAGCTGGAGGGTCAGCCAGAGTTTAAATGAAACTATTTTTATTTACTTTCAATATTTCTTTGTCCAGGGATTCATTCATCAGTTTAGTTAAGACTAAAGAATTTTTTAATGTATAGGTCAGTTATTTTCCTGTACTTAGGGAAAAAGGAGAAGTAGGTGTATTTAATCAATAATAGAGACTGGCTTTTATCTAGTTTCTACTTTTATTGTAGTCAATGTTTTATTTAATATCTGAAAGCACCTAGTACCTCAACAGTAATCAATACTATTTTATTTAATGTGTAGTTTTTTCTAATATATTTTTATTTATATTGTAAATAAAAACTGTCAGTTTAAAATATAATGAGACTGATTTTTTTATTTTTCAGGTTAACAGCACTAACTGAAAATTAGCTGAACAATGTTGATCTGGAATATGTTTGAAAAGATTGTTTTCAAGTTTACCATTTAGAATTCACACTCAGTTTAGTAATCTTTCAATATTATGCAAGCCATGTTAAGAAAGTATTGTTACTAAACTTGTATTTACCAAGACAGAAATAAACAGTGAATGAAATATTAATTTTCTTCAAAATAGTCCCCTTGGTATTCAACACACTTATTCCAGTGAGTAGTTGAAACACTTTTGAAACTCTTTTTTGATACAGTAAAAAACTGTTTAATCTTATTTCTTTTAATGTCCTCCACATCCTTAAATTTTATCCTTGATGTGAATTTTTATTAAGGAAACAAGAAAGAGTGTCATGGATGAGCAAGAGGATCTGGTGAGTATGGAAGGGGTTTGATTTGTACAATTCTGTTTTTTGCCAAAAATTGTTCTCCAAAGAGTACCAAGACTGTGACCAAAAAAAATTGAGAATTAGTATGTACTCATCTTGACTTTGTCTAGATCTCTAGACATCATTCCTTTATTATATAAGTCACTCAGTTCTATCTTCATTTAGTAAAAAAGAATTGATTTAAACAAATTCAGTGACTCAATCTTGATATATTATAAACATGATATAAATAAAAGTATCAAATCATATCATAAACATATCATAATATGTACATGAATTAAATATCTATCATAGTTTTAATATTCTTTAAAATATATCATGGCTAATATTATACTAATTAATCAATGCACCCATTTAGCTCCCGATGTAACAGTGGTCCATTATGATATTAATGCTTCTATTCTGAAAAGAGTGAAGAATTCTTGCTATATCAAGAAATTGGATATTTAAAAAGGGACATTTACTGCAAAATTATAATTCAGTTGCAAACTAGCCTGGCTTTAAAGCCTGGCTAGTTTCCAATTGAATTATAATTTTAAGAGCATTTTAAGTGTATTGCTATAAAAAAGATCTTGCAATGTTGTGCTGTTTTTATTGGATTACAAAGAATTAGTTTAGCAGTATATAGATAATATAATAGATATAATGTAAAATATATTATATAATGAATAAACCACCTCCCAAAGCATCCAAATAAGACAAACAAGTCATGTTGAGCACTGCTGGAGAAACGAGGATGAACTCATAAGTGACATTCTCTTATAGACTCCTACACATGGATGAATCAGTGTTTGCCAACCAACAAGGACTTGTATACATCAGCTCTGTGTTCACAGAATGCAGTCTGGAATGCAGGAGTGACAGATGATAGAGACAGATGGCAAGAGAGAGTAAGAGAACTATATCCTATCAGCATGGCTTGATGATGATGATCAAGATATATATATATATATATATATATATATATATATATATATATAGAGAGAGAGAGAGAGAGAGAGAGATAGATAGATAAAGAAATAGTTTTAAACTTGTAAAGCTTTTATGAATCTAGACATTACCAAGCCAAGGAATTATATTTTGGGATAAGGGAATATCAAATGTCTTTAGATTTTATTTATTTGATTTGATTTATATGTTCTGTGCTTCTTCTCAAGCAGTTTTCTTCTTCCTTAGATACTTCCAGCCAAAGTAACAATTCATTGTAGCCTGATATTGAACAGTGATACTCAATACACAATAAGGAATACAATAAAAATTGATTGGAATCTCTTCCTCCCCCCTTGACTAATGTAGACAGAAACTTACCTCAAATTCTTATAAATCACTGCAACATCTATACAACGCTCACCAATGGAAATTTCTTGGGGGTTTGTCAGTGGGTAGGACATACTTTATTGGGTTCCTTTCACAACATTTCCGTTAATCTTTTGATATTTGTTACTAATCACACAGCTGACTAGATAATAACTTAATGGCCCAAGGGGAAAATGTAAATAAGTAGGAATGTAAATAAAATAGGAATTTGGGGAAAGAGTAAGTGAGAGAAGAACAGAGTGAAGAGGAGAAGGAGAAGGAGTGAGAGATAGAAGGGGAGAGATAAAACAAAACAGAAATAGAAGAAAGAGTGAAGGATAGAGATGTCAAGGGAGAAAAAGAGAGAAGGAAAGAGAGGAAAAGAGATACAAATTAATTGTCAAAGAAAGTAAATAAAGTATTCAAGAGAGAGAAGAGAAAAGGGTGAGAATGGAAGAGGGATGTAGGAAGAGAGAGAGAGAGAGAGAGAGAGAGAGAGAGAGAAAAGAGAGAGAGTGAGTAATAAATGAACTCTCAGAGAAGGAAGAAGAATAAACTGACAAAGTGGGAGGAAGGAGAGAGAAGGAGAGTGAGAGAGCCAAGAAAAGAGAGAGAGACGGAGAAAGAGAGAGAGAGAAAAAGAGAGAGAGAGTGACGAATAGACATCATGGAATATTCATAATAGGTTGATGTGAACCCAATAGAATAAATATTAACATAAATATATAGATAGACTGAGGTGATATGGATATTTTTTATAATAAATTTTCAAGGTCTAATTACATCACAGAAAGTTAAAGCAGAACACTGCCAATGGATATGTTTTAAAACTTTCTCTTTTTTTCGTTTCATTTAATAACTCTCACATTCTGATGAAAGTCTTGAAAAAAATGAAACATTTAGCATAGGCAAATTATTCAATAAATAAAATCTTTCTCTGAAACCCTTGTGTTTTTTCATTTCAGTTCATTTTCATATCTATCTATCTATATATAGGGTTTGTCAATATACATGGGACCCATGTGATTGCTAATAGCTCTACTAATAACAATGTTGTGTTCTTTTTTATTTCAGATTCGAAAATAGCATACTATAATAATTATTAATCCTCAATATCAATGCCTTAGACAAGAAAGGAAAAAATATTTTGCATCTCTTATTTAAAGACAAAATCATTTAAAACCATGCAAGCAAAATTTTGCAGGAAATTTAACTTTAACAATTAGCCCCAGAAAAGCAAAACTTATCATTGGGTACACAAATTTTAAGTTTTAGTGTCAGTAAACAACCTCAAAAAGAAGGTAGAAAATCCCACATCTGGCAGAAAGTTGAGTACAAGATGTCCTGACTAGGTGGATACAATAAGAGATTCTTTCAGGAGTCCAAAAATGTCCCTCCAAAGGCTTTCCCAAGAACTTAGGCACACACTTATATGGTATCAAGTATTCCTATCTAATGCAAATAATTTTCAAACAGATCTATTTGACCCATAGACATAACAGGTTCTACCACCCCCAGTCTGAGTGAACTTCTGTGTAATGACAATGAAGGAATACACCAGACTCCTCAGAGATCTAGAATTGGAGTCTCATCATTTGATTTAGTTTTGTGTTGCAGCTGGGGCACCCACTTTTTGGAGGTTCCTATCCATCTATAGGGCATACAATTGGTATTGTCTAAGCCCTACTGACAGGGCTTAGATCTTTGTTGTTGTGTAGAAGAGTTAATGAAAAAGATAGTTCATTATAAGGAGGTTTAAATTTAATCCAAAAATTCTAGCAATGTACAAGTAATGAGAATTTTTTCATCTTCTTGATTTTACCCTATAAATTCCTGTGCTGCAATATTAAGTGTTGTTGTAAAAAGATTTTTTTCATAGAAGAAACATGAATTAAATATTGGTTTCTGTGTGTGTGTGTGTGTGTGTGTGTGTGTGTGTGTGTGTGTGCATGAAAATATTTGTGCATATGTGTATTTGTGTGTATGTATGTATCATGTGCATGAGCAAACATGCATGTAAATACATTTATGTGTGTTTCCAAATATAATGTGCATATATACATATTTATCCAACCTCTCTACAGGAGCACGATGCAACAAATGGTCAATTTTTAACAGTTTTCCTTCTTCTAGAATGGTAGACATCATAAAGAGCCAAATCTGCCTTACTAATTACCCATAGGTAGAGAGAGGATAGTTGGTAACCATTATACCATGAGTGCCATGAAATATAATGCATGTATATTTGTGTATCTGTGTCTACTTGTGTGCATGTAGCAATATATAATGTGTTTATATATGAGTTTGTTTATGCATGTATACATGTATAATGTGTGTATAGGTGTGTGTGAGCATCTATATATGCCTGCATGTATGTACATTTATGTGTGCATGTCCAAGGATTGTCCAAAAAGTTCTAAGTCTCATTCAGAAGAAAGAGCATGGCTAAACATTTTTGTTGTGGCAACTCATTACCACTTCTAATAAAACTAGAAAAATCTGAATTAGGTTTTCTAGTTTTAGAACTTTTTGAACAACCCTCATCAGCATGTATAATGTATGTTTATGTGTGTGTGTACATGTATGTTTGTGTGTATGTGAGCATGCATATGAGTATGCTGGTGTGTATTTATGTTTAAACATTGGTAAAATAAAAATAAAAAAGATTTTTTTATCCTGTCCAGCCTAAAGCCATTATCAGAGGATGTTTAATTTATAACTGGTTTATGAATACCAAAGAATTGACTGTAAATGAAGCATGAACTTTAGACTAACTTCTTAACAATTCAACTTAAAGTTATATATATATATATACTAGTTCAAAAAGTTCTAAGCCTCATTCATATTTTAGATTTGTTGCACACTTCTCACATTTTTATGGGTCTCAGCTGCACAGAAATTAATAGAGAAATCTGAATTAGTTTTTTCTAGTTTTAGAAGAAGTGGTAGTGGGTTGCTACCACAAAAATGTTCAGATATGGCTCTTCTTTCTAGGAGAGGTTTGGAACTTTTTGCATGACTCTTGTAAATATATCTATATATATCTATATATATAAGTTGGCAAACCACTGTTACAGTTGACACAAAGGCTCCCTTTTCAATAGCTACTACATCAAGGAATTGCTGCATGTACCCTTGATCTATACCTTATCATGCTAAGTGTTAGGCAAGGAGGCATCAAGTACCATTTTTTTGAGTCTTTAGCATGACTTAACCTGACATAATTAGAATATTTTTCTATTAAGAAATTAGAAGGAAGTTTTTCACGAAAATTCATATAATGATTTGTAAGTAAATGTGTTTATTTGAGCATGCATAAATGTTTATTTATGCACATATGTCTAAAATGTCTCTATGCATGTGTGCATGCATGTGTATTTAAGTATGCAATATATATTAAGTAAGTATATGTGTATGAGCGTGAATGTATGTATACATGCGTGTGTGTGTGTGTGTGCTTACAATAGCAAGCTGAAAAAAACAAGATTTGAAAAATTAATTTGTTTAATTTTCAAATAAAAAGCTGTAAATAGTTGATGATATAGTTTCAGGAGTTGTACCTGTAGTCATTCAAGATGATAGTGCATGTTGTTCCATTCATATTGAGATTGCATGATTGGAGATACACATCTGAATACATAGTGAGGCTGAAAATATTGCAGTCAAAAATTATCAGCTACTTGACCCCCTATCACATCAAACATTGTAAATGTCTTCATAGATATCTGTTTAAAGCTCTGACCTTATTATGTTCACATAGAGAAAGTTGAAGATAGATATGCTTCATTCCAATACCAAGTACTGGTTATGACTTTTAATGTTCCTAAATATAAGAATAAATCCTGTGATACTTTTCTTAAAGTGGCTCATAACTTTCACATGCCTTATTTTCAAGATCAACATGCATTCAGTATCAATGTAAATGGCCAGCTATGGGTTGAATAGTACCACTACTGTTCTTCTTCCAAGATGGCTTTGGTATTAAATAACTGACAAAATTTGATATGCCATTATACAAAGAAACCAAAACAAGTAAATATTTATATTAAATATATGATTTGTAAACATCTTGTTTATAACATCTTAAATGAGCCTGAACTCATTTTTTTGCCCACAGTTAAATGGTTTCAAGTATTTTCATCAAACATCTATTCACTATTAATCATTTGCTTATTTGTTTATACAGTTAAATGGTCAAACAATTTTATTTCCAACAATTCAGTCTTTACATGAGTTATTTGTTTGCACTCAGTTTAAGTGTCAAACAGTTCTCTTTGATCCATGGATAGGATCCTTTCAGGTGCTATCACTCTAGGTCAGAGTTGACCAGGGATAAATGTCAATGAAGGGGTACTCCACATTCCCTAGAGCTCTTGGACAGGAACCTTGTGGGTTTTAAAGGTTTTTAGGAGGTCAGTGTTTGGGGTTCACCAATGTGGTTTTTAAAGGTATTTAGCGTCGAGGTCACCAATGTGGGGTTTAAAGGTATTTAGGTAGTCAGTGGCTAAGGGCAAGACTGTGTTGCCGTAAGATATCTGACTCCATATTTTGGTTATATTATTTTACCCCATGTAGACTGGCTGGCGCAATGCCTTGCCCAAAGAAAGTCCAAAAGAAATATACAAAAAGAAAAGATAGAAACATATAAGAGACGAAAACATTTCTTCCATACTTTCCTTTATTTACTTGGTGAATGGACTAACCGACGCTACGTCCCAAGACGCAGCGTGGTGCCCAAAAACACCAGACGGCAAAATCGGTGTTGTCGGTTTGACATCACTACCCGAAAAAGGGGTCGGTTCACAGAAAACCTGAGTATTTATCTCTCTTCACCGGCTCCAAATTCGCCACTCCAAAATCCTTCAAATTTTGGCGCGACCGCTTCCCATTGGCTACTTTACTTTTTATTATTTTTCTTTTTTCTGATTTTAAACCGGATGGATGCGTGGAGCCTTATGCGTGGCGACGCGTTTATACATTTTGTATCTGGCAGCCGACGAGTCAATATCCGGTTGGGAGTTTTACTGTTAATTCCTAAATCCCCACAACCTCATGGTTAGATTGTTTAGTGTCATATCTAGGATGCTTGTTGGCGGGAGGGTCTTACCCTTCTGCAGAGATTCAGTCAGTGTATTTGACCGCCCCAACTGACTGGGCTGTCTAGATAATTGATTGTCAGTATATTTAAGTATATACTGATGGTATAACATAAATACTTTTCTTTTAAGAAATTAGAAAAAAGTTTTTCATAAAAATTCATAGATTGATTTGCAAGTAAATTTGTCAGAAAGGATGAAAGGTTTTTTTTTAAAATTTAAAATGAGAGCCCATATATATTACAAAACATACAAGGGCAGTGCATTTTTATGGTTTACTATCAAAGAGACACTTTTCTTAATTGAAGAGTTCCATTTGAATTGGTTTTATGATCAGAGCTTTCATGAATTTCCAGGCATTAATCATGATTGAACAATAAATTTTATTGAAAGTAATCAGAATTTATTAGACATTTACTTTTAGTAAATGTCCGACAAATTATGAATCATGGGATTGGTTTTTAGTAAAGTACTTCATAAATATGACCTTGCACCAGACTCAATTATGTGCAAATATATACATACATATATAGATCATCATCAAAGAATATTTATTTGAAGAAGAATACATTTCAAGACTGATTAAGCTATCAGTGAGCTTTGATGTTAATGTTTTTAATGACATTTCATTGAATGAGAAGTTTGCTTATAGTTTAAAAATAGTTTCAAATGTGAAAATGATATTCAATTTTTTTTCTTTTTTTGCTAAAGATATTGTGTTAAGTTGAAAAATGCATTTTGAAGATTTTTTAAATACTGAATGTATTATTTTTATCAAACTGAAATTATGAAATTATCATTAAATCATTTCATTATTAAATTTTTTCTCTCCATTAGTTTTTCTCAAGAGTTTTAATTTGTGGGGTTTCATTGGAGCTTGAGTGACAGCAAGTTTCCTCATACATCCGGAACTCTTCAGTGTATTCTAGCCAATCTGAGCAATGCTGTGTTCATTATGGTTCTACTTCTTCCTCTGATTTCCATTTCCTCCTGTTTTTCCCAAGCACCTGAAGACTGTTCCAAGTGCTTCAACTACGATTGCTATCACAATCAATTTCATGTTCCATAGCTTTTCTGCTCTTTATTAAGATGCAAGTATGTGTCTATCTTTTTGCTTTTTTTCATTTTCACTCTGTGGTTCACTGGAATAGAACAATCCATTGAATAAGAAGTTCTTTTTTTCTTGTTAATTAACACTAGTTTTGGTCTTCTGTCCTGGATTAGGTGATCCATTTGTATATCAAAATTCCAGAGAATTTTATGCATCTCATTTTCTCAGATAGATTCAGGTTTTTACATATACCATTTGACTGCAGGGTCAAATTTTAATCTCTTGTATAATTCCCATAGGAAAAACTTTCCTACTTAGTTCTGCCTAGAATTATATTCCTTCTTTGTCAATTTGCTGCATTCAATTATTATGCAATTAACTGTTTCATCTTTGTCACCATGTAACCTTCACTTGTGATTTTGTTGCATATTATCAATTTTCACTTTGATACAGTTGGTTTTATGGTATTATTTTGTTCTGCTATTAAAAGAGATTCACTTTCTCTATTGAGCTTTCTGTTTCTTAACCATACCCTGGTCTTTTTGTATCCAATCTCACCAGTTTGTCACTTGAAATATCCATACAGTTGTTTTTCTTCCCATTTTTGTTTTCAAGATTTTGTTAATTTTTTTTTTTTTGTCTATCCTTATGTCAACATTGCTGCGACTGGCAACAGTAATTTGTATTTCTTTGCCCTTTTTAATGTATTTCTTGAGCTCTTGTACTGATACATATTATTATGATCATTGTTATTACTACTACTACCATTACTAAATCTGCTATGAGGATAATAATGATAATGGCTCAGTAATTAGACCTTCTTTGTTCTTTTTTGTGTATTCAATTTGAATGGTTTGATAGCAACATCAATAAATCATATGAGAATGCAGCAAGTCTGCCTTTTTAAATTTACTGAAAAGTTGTGTATGTAACAAAGGATTATGCAACATGTCAGCATTTCAATTAGACATTCTAACAATATGATGGAAAAATCATCTAATGGTTATGGATTGTTGAGTGATAATGCTGCTTTAGACACAAAATCATGCCTGATGTCATCTTAGTAAATTTTTATATATATATATATATATATATATATATATATATAGTTTTCAACTAGCAATAATCACACCTTGGAAAACCCTCATTGAGTATTGCATCCCCCCTGTAAATATATATATATATATATATATATATATATATATATATATATATATATATATATATATCAGAGAAAATGCAAAAGAATCCCACAATGTAAATGTAGAAGTATGAAAAAGAAGGTATTCAGAGGATAATATTTATAGTTAAATTTTTATTTCTTTTATACTAAACCACCATCAAGCCAATGTCAATACGTGATTTTCTATCCATTGTAACTATTTAATGGTTATCAGAATTCTACAATACATGCTAAATAAAAGATTCAGTCAATTTAATGACTGAACATGATAGAGTGAAACATTTAAAAAAAATACTGCTAATGAGTATATTTCCAAATACAGACTTGTTCCATCCTCATATATATATTCATATGTACATATCCTTATAAGGCAGTTAATACATTGCTAATAGCTATTCTGTTTCTCTTCTTTCTTGCTGATTTTTATGTTCCCATTCAAAATAGAAACTTTCTGTTTGTACACTTAACCAGCCAGCATAATCTTCTTGCTCTTAGCCATTGGACAGTTAGAGGTCATCTGTTGAATGAAAGTTTCTGTGTGCTCTTGTGTCCATGGTGATCACTCTCCACAGCAAACATTTACAGCTTTTATGGGGACAGACAAAATCTGATTGAGTCAGTGCTTATTGAATTTGTTCTCTTGAAAACACTTAAAGAATTGCTGGAAATAGCCCAGTGGTTAAACTCTCAGAAAAAAAAGCCCATAAATTCTTGGGCACCCAATGATTCCTGAAAGTTTATTGTCAAAGTATCAGTCAGAAAGCCAAAATATCTTTAGTCTTTAAAAATATCCCCTAACACCAACCAGAAAACAAGAACGAGTGCATGGTGATGTTAGTAATTTGCTAGATGAATATATTGATTATAAGATGTAGAAACAAGGGGACTAGAGTATGGGTGATGCAATGGTTATGGCAGTAGAAAATGAACTTAAAAACCAAGTTCAAATCTTGGATGAGATTGTTTGCATTTCACTTTGCACTAATGACCTTTAAGAAAGATTTGGATCCTTCTTTGGGAAAGATATGAATTCCTCTTTTGGAATGACTTGAATGTATTTATTCTCTTCAGTAACAGGTAAATAATAGGGAAGATTGGGTTTGCCAAGCATCGTAGGTAGGCAAACCAGTACAAAAGAAAGAAAAACTTTGAGTTCAAAATTGAGGGTGTGGGGCTAGTTAATTCACCCCATAAAAACCTACTTGCAACTGAAACCAAAACACCATCATTGAAGTGTTTTGGTTACAATCTTATGTTCCACAAAGAGCTTGCAAGATTATCCCACACATACAAACACTAAAATGACACATTCATTATTTGTTGTTTTCAATTTTCAAACAATGTTTCAACTTGTGCATTCTCTAATCTTCTTCAGATTTAATATGCAGGAAAGCCTTTTTTCTGGTCTCTTTCTTTGGTAGCATAATGCAAAAATGATATTGAATAGATTTTTTTTGCATGGAATTGTTATCAGATTTTTTCATAGAAATCTATTTCTCATCCCTTGTCTTTGTTTTGAAGCAGAAACCACAACAATTTCAATTTCATGCTGGTCCTACAAATACATTTCTCTGACATTTTGATATGTGCCAAGGACAATTCCATGAAGAAAAAATCAATTTGATACCAATTTTGTTCTGGCAAAGAAAGAGACCTCCTTACAGAGGTACATATTACACCTGAAGAAGACCAGAGAATGTACCAGGAAAAATGTCATATGAACAACCAAAGAGAACTTCAGTTTTCTAAATTATATATATATATATATATATATATATATGTGTGTATGTGTGTGTGTGTGTGTGTGTGTTTGTGTGTATGTGTGTGCATACATATACATATATGTGCATAAATATATATACACAATGTATATATATGTGAGTGTGCATATATATGTAAATATATAAAAGTAAGTAAATAAATATTAGTTTTTATATATATTTAATAGCATGGAAGGTTGTCTGCAACCTCAAGTTTTATGACGTTTTATAAATGACAATCATCAGGCAGAAAACAAAAGATAATGAAGAAATGGAAAAAATCGAAAAATACAATCAAAAGAACGTTAGAATTGTGTACCACTCTATGTGTGTGTGTGTGTGTGTGTGTGTGTGTGTGTATGTGTTTGTGTTGGTTATATTTGGGTATTATTATTATGTGTAGATGTATAAGTGATATTTAGTACATGTGTGTATGAAGATACATACACCGCGCCGTAAATTTGAGGTTGTCTCCTGAATGTATGAGATGCGATGGGTAGCTGAAGTTGCGACAGTTTGACCGAGTAAAAAAAATTGTTTTTTGTTTGTTTTTTTACATATTCCTGTGTGTGCACATGCATGTGTGTGGTAATGATTTTAACTAAGGAACAAAATATCATCATCATTGCTTTATGAAGAAAATGTGTGGATAAAGAAGTGTTAGTTGAGTAATTATGGTGCCTAAATAACATAAACATCTCACCCACCATCACTTGGGAAATATTCAAATTAGCACCCGCCTACAGCAAGACATCAAAAAATCCCTTCCTTGCCTCCACAAAAAAATTAGCAATTATCATCCATCACAAAATACCCTGATAAATAAAAAATCAGAAATTCTATCCAAATGCAGACATGAGAATAAACATCTACTCTCACATTTCGACCAATACACATAATCCATCCATCTTACCTATACCACCTCCACTGCTAACCCTCTACAAATGACCCCACAACACACCCGGCACATCATAAGTACCACCTTCCTCCATTAAATCTTTATATCCATTTCCATGCACTTCCACAACCTATTGATATTATGTCAGCAAAGTTTTCATAAGTGTTAGAAGTACGTCTCCACACAGTACATTTAACATATCCCCCACACACACACCATCATATATTACATTAACGTATACGTAACATAAAATTAACACAACATAGCTAATAAAAAATTATCATTGTAATCCAACATAACTCCCCACCTATTATCCTTACATTCCAGACCTATCATGCTTACATGTCGAATCATATATTCATTTTCTTAATTATGCAATGATGATAATTTGCTTACTTAAAATTATCACCATACACACTCACTCATAAAAACCAAAAAAAAACCCACATTGCTAATACAAACAGTTATTGCAATGTTTTATCAAAATCTATTCACTATATTCAATACATACATACAATAATGGATTACAATGATATATACGCAATATATCATTAACACATCATAACTTATACAAATCATAATTGCAATCTAATGCAAATCATATTCCAGCATAAAATACTAATATTGCATAATACTAAAATATAACATGTTTCATCACCACAACATTTATTGTGATTCTGGATCACCATACTCCTTCGCTAATTAGGCTTACATGTAAAAAACTTTTTCTTCATAATGCAATGATGATGACATTTTGTTCCTTAGTTAAAATCATCACCACACACACAGACACACACACGAATATATAAAAAAAATAAAAATAAATAAATTTTTTTTACTTGGTCAATCTTTAGCTACACATTGCGTCTCATACATACAGGAGACAACTGCAAATTTACGGCGTAGTGCATGTATCTTCACACGCACACATACTAAATATCTTTTATACATCCACACACAATAATGCACAAATATAACTGACAAAAACACACACACATACACACACACATACATGCACACTCACACATAAAGAGTTGTACACAATTCTAACGTTCTTTTGATTTCTTCATTACCTTTCATTCTCTACTTGATGATTGTCGTTTATAAAACGTCATGAAACCTGAGGTCACAGACAACCTTCCATGCTATCATATATTTAAAAACTAATATATATTTAATGATTATTATATAATAGCTCTATCAGAGATATTGAGTACTCTCTAAATTATAACACATTTGGTCTGCTACAAACCCACAAAGTGAGATAGTGACAACCAACACAGTTATAATATATATCATCATCATCATCATGTTGTGAGGCCAGCACGGATATCCCTGACCCTCTCTCTCCACATCTCCCTATCATTCAACGCCTCTGGCAGGTCTTCAGGGTTACGTCCCGTATCATCACATAGCTGCTGTATGTATGTTCGAGCTGGTCGTCCTGCTTTTGATTGGCCATATGCGGGGGTCCACAGGAGTAAATCACTTACGAGCTTGTCCTTGCTTCTCCAGCAGTGTCCGGTATGTCTGGTTTGTCTAGCTTGGATAGTTTTCATGATAGGTGGTAGGTGATCGGATAATTGGTACCTTGTGGAGTGTTGCTGCCAAGACTTGTTCAATATTGCTCTCAACATTCTTGTATAATTGCCGTTTAGCTTCTTCTCCAGCTATTTAGTCAGTGTTTGATATCATATTTACATTTTCCTAACAAATTCAAAGCCTTGGTGAGGCTGCTTGCATTTCGCATAGCACTAATAACCCTTGGAAAGATATGCATCCAACTATTCAACCTTTAGCTATGTGCAGACTGGGCACTTTAACCTTGGCATGGCAAATGGTCTTGGAGAAGGAAAACTCTCAATTCAAACCTGTTACACTCCACTTAAAGATTGACCTTATGTCACATTTTGCTTGTGTGGAGAAGTCGGTTAAATATATATATATATATATATATATATATATATATATATATATACATATATTCATTTCTATATGTCTAGATTGCTGTCAATACAGAGATGATGCCAGGCCCCTCTTGAAATATATTAATCTCATTTTTCAAATTATTTTCTTTCTAATTACATTCAACTTAATTTAAAACTTTACCCATATATATCAGCCCAGTCAACACTGACTGCATCTCTATAGAGAGATGACTGCTCCCAATGAGTGTCCAGAATATGATATCAAACTATTTGATGGTGAGGTTCCTCTCATGGAACTTTGGGGAATATGGAGTTACTCTTAATTTCTATTACTCCCAATTTTACTCTGACCCTGTTAGAGTTCGATCTTTGGGTCAAATAGAAATATTTAATCACTTTCTTTACTTGAAGTATTTAACTGTATGCAAACAAATGTTAAATTGAATTATTAGTATTACATAGCAATACTTGGAACCACTTAACTGTGTCCAAATGAATGAATAATGTTGAATGGAATAATCTTAATTTCATTGCAATTTTTTAAACCATTTAACTGTGTGCAAATAGAACTATTAGTGCTAGATAGAAATACTTTAACCCATTTAGCTGGGTACAAACAAATGGCTAATTTTAAAATGTTACCTACAAACTATTCATTTACACAGCATATATATGTATACACACACACATATATACATATATATATGCGTGTGTGTGTGTGTGTGTGTGTAAATTGTATTTAGCATTAAATAGCCTAAAAGGGTTGCTATACCATAGCTAAAAGGGTTGATATACCATAAAACACAACCAACCAAATATATATACTAATCTATAAAACAGAATGCATTCATACACACACACATGTATGTATGTATGTATGTATGTATGTATGTATTCTACTTTGTAGATTAATATTCATAAGCCGGAGATTTTATTTTGACGGAAATGTCGTCAAGCAACTCAAAATCCATTACCATTTTGCTTGATTCACTAAAATCTGACTGAGATAAAACAGCATTGAAATTCTGTTTCTGACCTGGTCAATTACCAAACTGAGAGCATTCAGTATCTTATACAATAAAAAATCACATGTAAAATATTTGATAACAAAGATCGTTTATGGAATGCCATCCAAGAATTGTGGGGTTTTCAATTTTCTGATATTTTCGCAGAATCTGAGGGATTCAACGATTCTGAACATTCAATAAATTTCAGCTAAATAAGGTCAAATTAAATCATGATACAACTGAATGAACAATAATAAACAAAGATATTCTCAATCGTATATGGAATGATTTTTATTTGGTAAACAAGGAGAAACTTGCTTCGAGGGAATATATACTACAGCTGCAAAAATAGATGTTTGAAAGAAAGGAAGTAGTGGGAAGAGAAATAGCTATTTATAACTGGATAAAGCCACAGACTTACTGATCTATGTCAATTAATTGATATACAGTTATATCAATAAGAAATATCTCTTGATATTAAATAGACTGTAAAGGAAAAAATTACATGACTCTCTGGAAATCCCTGTTAGTCTCCATTTAAACAGGAACCTTCATCACCACTCAAATATATTTATTATCTTATCTTATTCTAAATAGATACATCAATGTCTGATAAGTGATAAAGCGATAAAAACATGATAAAAAAATGGAATGCTTCTTTGTAAACACACTTTACCCACTGTTTCTAAACATCAGGCATAATAGTCATCATTGTAAAAAATGGACTTGGAGAGCCAAGTTCAAATCCTGGATGAAGATAATGGAAAGGCATGAATTCATCCAAAACAATTTAAAAGGAAGAAAACTCTAAATCAAACCAAGTCTAATCCACTTAAAAATTGATGTTATCTTACCCATGGTCGAGGAATATAGCATATAGATAAACAGTGAAATTTTCAGATAAAAATTCTCTCAACAACTATATCAAGCCACTGACTTAATGATCTACCTTATTTATTCAATGTATTATCAGCAAGAAATATTAAATGTATTTGGTTAATGTTCCTGGAAGCATCTTTTGAACACTACTTTGAAAATCCTAGAAGTGTCATTCAGGTTTTTCTCAGCTCTTATGACTTGTATCTACATCTTTAAGAATTGCTTACAGAAAAAAAAAATTTTACTTTAAAATTTTTACTTTATTAAAGGGGAAAATTATGGCAGAATAAAGAAGGAACATTCAATACTGTTTAATCTTCATATTTGATTTGAGCAAAAAGTGCTGTTGAAACTCTTGACAATGGATTTCTGAAATTTAAGATAATAATGCAGTGAGTGCAAACATGTCAAGAATGGGTTACAAAGTCTCAGATTTTGAGTTCAGCAAGAAAGAATGTTGGAGAACATCTTAGAATTTAAAAACTCCAGAACTGGAAGAATGTTTATAATCTGGAGCACAAAAGTTGTAATCCTCCTCTCTATGATTTTAAAAAAAGAACAGATTTGAATTAATCGATTGTAGTTTACGAGTCATCGGAAAATTCATAAAAAAATGGGTTCTACGTCAACATACAGGAATGAATATTGTTCATCATTTATACAATGTCTTTTCTGGCTTTACACCCAAAGATACCAGTTTTCGACAAGATTGTCACTGAAGAAAATAGATTTATTATAAAAATGCAAATGCATGGAGGGAAAATAGAATTGCAACACCTTGAATATGTGTTTCAATTTTCCTCAAAATTAAACTTACACATAGTCTAGCCGGATTATAATAAATGATCACATGTAGAGGTTATGAAATTAAGAGGTGCATCAACAGAACTCAGACACGCTTATACAGTATGAAGGTTATAATAAGCATCATCCTTCTTGGTATAGAAATTTTTTTTTTCTGTTTATATAGTTTTGAATACAGCTGATATCAATTCTAATTTTTTACAAGCTCACTCAGCTGGGGCTGTAGAATACTCTGATTGCATCTCTGCAGAGGGGTAAGACTACTCCACAATTAGCGTCCTGGATATGACACTAAACAATCCGATCATGAGGCTCCAGTAATGCTTGAGCTTTAGGGAATGTGGAGTACCCTTTCATTGCCATTGTTTTCATATCCACTCTGGTCCGCAGTAGTAGCACCTGAAAGGGTCCTATCTATGGGTCAAATAGAACTGTTTGACAAAAAATGAGTGCAAACAAATGACTTATGCTAAATTGAATTATTTGAAATTGAACTGTTTGATCATTTAAGTGTGTGTAAACAAATGATGTTTAATTGAATAGTTAGTGATTCATAGCAATACTTGGAACAATTTAACTTTGTTGACTTATGTTTGCAAATCATAAATATGTATAAACAGGACTGGCATTAAATAGCCTACAATGGTTAATATGCCATAAAACCAAATCAAATGAAACTAATTTTTTACTAATATGTCTGTTGAAAATACTTATCTTTACATGAAAATGCAATGATAGTGGAATCTTAATAAAATATAGCATTGAAAAAACAAACCTATCAACTGGACAGCTCTGTTATAAAACTGGTCGTATTCTAATATAAAGAATTAAAAAGGCGTAATCTGTCCATGCATTCATAATTCCCAAATATTTCAACTTCTACACAAACAAGCATAACAAAAAAAAGAATCATAAGTTTTTGCTATAATCTGCAAGTACATGACATGTGTTATGATAAAATGCAGCTGATAGGTATAGTTTAGTAAATATGAGTATTGAAATGTAAGAAAGTTATGCTAAGTTTGCCTAATGACAGGTGACACTGTGTAAACAGATATGTTTGTATTCAGAATGTTGTGACCATGTCAACTCAAATTTCATGGCTTGAAAGCTCCATTGGATATAAATAGAATCCCACAAATTTCAGTCAGGAGAGACACAGTGACAGACAGACAGACAGACAAAGTGTGGGAAGTATAAAAATAAACAAAGTTTGCTACATTCACAATATGTCTCCTGAAAACAAAGTATTAAGATATCCTCAAGTCATCACAAGAAACTCCTATATTCCATCTTTCTATCAGCCTATCAGCTCCTAATAAAATAAAAGATTAGGAATCCTATTAAAAAACTGATTTTTGTAGTTACTGATTTGCTTCTCTCGACGACCAAATGATCATAACATCACTCTGTAATCTGTTGTGGAGAACATAATAGATGTGAGTCAAATGAAAATGAATACAGAGCAGTTATTACTCTAAGCTTTATAACAAAGAATTATAGTGCCTCATGAAACAACTAGTAGTTTGTATATAATTTAATAGATGTAATTAAGAAAATAGGTTTTAACAGTAAAAATAATATCATATAATGTAAAAGCTAAACTATGAAGCAAAAATAAACAGTAATATTTCTAATAATAAGCAAATAAAAACAGGGGATTTGTAAATGTGAACAGTAAAGCAAAACAAAATTTTCATGTGATTTTCTAAAGCATATATGACAATAAACATCTTGTTAAAAATCTTTCAATTTGTACACTTGTAGAACATTGATAAATTTTAGAAATAATTAAGAAGGTAATTAATTTGAGATAGAATCAAAATCAAGAAAGTATAAAATAACCACAATTTCAAACAAGTTTGTCTAAAACAAATATTCATCTTTCTATGGTTTTGAATCCAAAGTGCAATAATAGGATATTCTTCTTAGAAAATTAAATTTTCAAAGTTGAAAGATTAAGAGACCCAACGTTTTGATAAAAACAATCAGCAATTGAAACATTGGTATGAAGTATTTTCCTTGGCCCTTATATATATCTGGGATGATCAGCCAGCAACCTTCTTAAGACTTGGTCTTTAACATCCTTGTCTAAATAACAATTAAAATTGCTCACCTTGAAAGAAGCTATCGCCAAAAAATTATTGAAAGGTTAATAACATTTGTTCATGTTTGTAAAGTAATAGATATTCATTAAATTAGGATTAAGTTATAAACTAAAAGTTTAAACTTTATGTTTTGTTGTAAATATACTTTATTTCTTGAGTGTGGCCTTAGAGAATAATTAGATAATAGATTTAAATGTGGCCTTTAGACATGAAAAGGTTCCTCATCCTTGGGATAACCTAAATAACTCATGCTTCAGATGATTAACCTAGAATCTCTGAAGCAAGATAAAGTTGACTCATTATGATTATTGTTGTTGTTGCCATTGTCATAGTCACCATCATGTTTTCTCCATATCAATTGGCTGCATGTTTAAGTGACTTTTCAGTTGCAAGGTATGTATATATGTAGGTTTGCAGATTTTGTTGAATGTTGTTGCAAACCAGAAAAGAGTTTTTGCATACCCAGATATAGAAAGAGACAAAAGAGGGTCAAAAATACATTCAAATATGACAGATTAGATGAAGAACCAGCCTCTATTTCATCTTCATCCTGCAATGTCTAGTAAATATAAAATATCATAGTGTCAGTTGAAGAGTAAATAAATATTTGCCAGTTAAACGGCCAACTTTTTCTTACTATACATATTTTCCCCAAGGTTTTTGTATTTCACATTTCAAAACATCACTCGTTAACTTAAAATTATTAATATCACCCCTCATGGTCCTGATGATGGTTCAGTAGAACCAAAACGCTTTAATGTTGACCTGTTAATAAATCATTCCTTCCACTTGGATCGTTGGTATCAATTTTTCTACATAGTGTCAATTACAAGTGTATAGTAATTGTTGCATTCTACCCTTACAAGAACCTCTTGGAAAAAGGAAAGCAATGGTCCTGTGTCTAAATAAATAGTTAGTGCTTTTTAGCTTCTCTCAGCTGTTGAACATTTACTCCATAATAATTGTTTATTTCTTTGTTATTTTAATAGCATATCAACCTTATTGGGTAATTCAATGCCAAATCCATCCTTTTAGAAGGACAGTAGCGATACTATTAATCCATAGATGAGAGGATAATGGGGTTCATATTTTTTCCATGGGTATTTGTCTAAAGGTGAACATAATAACATGACTGGAGTTCAAACTCACATACTATGATCCTACAGTCCAACACTTTAACCATTACACTCTGAGGACACCCTCCCTCCACAAAATTGGTGTTCCCAATGTAACAGCATATGTTGATGGTAACAATGGTTTTCACCACTATTGCACATCATCATTATCATCATGGCATGTTAACAGTATGGATTCCTTTGATTCTCTCTTGTCATCTGTCCCTATCAGCCATCACACTTGGTAAGTCTTCTAGGCAGGATCAAGTGTCTACACAAAGTTGTTGAATGTAAAATTTTACTGGTATGTCAATGTGTAAGAGTCCATTGTTATTTATCAGTTGATCCTTACTTCACCATTATATTTTGCTTGTCTAACTGGATGCTTTCTGAGATGACGGTAAGTAGCTGTATAACTGCTGTTTTGTAGGGGTTCTGCTTCAAGGATTTGTTCAAAACAACACACAGCATTCTTGTATAGTTCCTATGTAGCTTTTTCTGCAAGTAGTTCATTAGAGTTCAACCATACAGTAGTACTGACACAAATAGTTCAGTCAAGAAACTACTGCTACTCATCTATAAGGGTGGTAATTGATGAGAAGAAAAAACAAAACAATGAAAGATTTGGTTTAGTTTGGTTTCTTTTATTTTCATTCTGTCGTCAGCCAAAATAGTAAAATCCACAAAACAGCAAATACTCTTTTTTTTTGTTAATACTAGGTCTGGTCTTCTGGCCAGAATTTGGTGATCCATTTGTATCTCAGACTCCCAAGGATTCTTTGCAATTGATTCTGGTTTATGTATTTACCATTTAGCACTGATGAAAATTCAATCTCTGCACTATTCCAGTTATGCTTGGTCTTGTACTTCTTTTGTGCAAGTTTACTGTATTCACTTATTATGTGATTAACCCTTTTATCTCTTTCTCCACATGACCTACACTTACTATTCTGTTGCATATTATTGGTTTTTGATTCAATATAATTGGTATTTAAGGCATTATTTTGTGCTGCTATTGGAAGAGATTAAGTGGATCACAGTAGGTTTCCCTTATGTAGCCTCGTCCACATCTTTTCGTATGGATCTCACCAATTGGTCACTTGAAATATCCATACAGTTTTTTCTTATTTCTTAGTTCTTATTGTTTTTCTGTCTGTTCTTATGTCACCAATGGTGTTTTTAGCTGCTGTAATTAGTCTTTCTTTGCTCTTTTTAATGAAGTCTTTGTGTCCTTGTATTGATGCAATACTTAATGTGTGTAAGTTCTGGTGAAATTATAATTATTACTCCTTTTTTAGTTTTTCATACCAGCGTTAGCTGAAGGTTTCTCACTGGAGTTTGAGAGACAGCAAGTCTCCTCAAGTCTTCTCAGTATTCTGGTCGGTCTCAATAAAGCTATAGTTTGGATGGTCTCCACTCATCCTCTTATTTTCAAGTCCTTCAGTTTAAGCACCAATCCTTGAATGACTTAACAAGTGCACCAATTACAATTGGTATCACTGTCACTTTCATGTTACACACTTTTTTCCATTCCATATCAAGATCAAGGTACTTTTCTCTCTTTACACCTACTTTCAATTTAACTCTGTAGTCAGCCAAGACAGGAAAGTCTACAATTCAATAAGTTCTCATTTTTTTGTAGATTATTTCTAGATCTGGTCATCTGGCTAAGTTTAGTTTGGTTTAGTTTTATGCCATATTAACCATTGTAGGTTATTTAATGCTGAGTCCACTTTTATATATATAAACATTTCTATTTCAAACATTTTAGTTTAGCATAAGCAACACAGTTTTGTTCTATTTTACCCATAGATAGGACCTTATCAGGTGCTCCCACTTTGGGCCAGAGTGGACCTGGAAGTAAGCGCAATAAAGGGGTACTCGACATTCCCCAAAGCTCCAACATTACAGGAACTTCATCAAATTGTTTAGTGTCATATCCCGGATACTCTTTGGAGAAGTCTTACCCATCTGCTGAGATGCAATTGGTGTATTCTGCAGCCCCAACCAACTGGGCCTGGCTGAGTTTAGGTGATTGATTTGTATCATAAAATCTCTGAGGAGTTTGTGAATTCATTATTATTATAATTATTATTATTATTATTATTTGTTTGTTTGTTATGCCTCATTTGGCATCTCCTCTTTTTTCAATCTTCTCACATCAATCTTTAAAAAAAATCTCTGCATAGAACACGTTCACTGTTAATACAATATCTATATACAAATCAAATTCTGTTAAGTGCTTCATCCAATAGTTCCAAAAAATGCCCTCATAAATTTTTTTTCCTTGCCATTATTTCTGAAATCATCTATTTTTTTGATACTGTGTTTGATCTGATAAGTCGTTTTCAAAAACATATTATTCTGTTAACAAAAAAATCTAGTTGATTAGTTGACTTAATTTTTGAAATCTGTCATGAGAGTAAATTTCCCATTAAAAGAGAAATATTGATAAAATTCTACCATAATCAAAAAGTGTATAAATCATTTTGAAAGTTTTGATTATATCACCACTCATTCTTCTTTCTTGCAAAGTAGTTGATCCTAATTTCAGCAACCTTTCCCAGTAACTGTAATCCTTTACTCTTTTTATTAGTTTTGTCACTCTTCTTTATATTACACTCCACTTTCATTATTACACTCCAATTTCCATGTCTAGTATTTGAGAAGAATACTTAAAATCATATAACTGAGAGTTAATTATTATTAGATAGGAATACTTTTATCCAAGTAACTTTGTGCAAACAAATGATTATTGTAATTAAATTGAGATAGTTGCTTGAAAATATATTGTTGCTTCAGCATTAAATAATCCAACAAAAATTGACATGCTGAAAAACCCATCAAACCAAAAAAATTGTTTGCAGTAAATTAGATACTGGTTGTACAATTTTGAATTCATACAATAGATTAGTGTGAGTCCAAACTTTGTTCTTTCAGAGAAGCTAATGTTGGTCGTATTAGAAGCCTCAGTATTATAAGAATCAGATGGAAGTGGTTATTCTCTGTCTAACAAATAGAATACTACTTTATACCAATTTCCTGATAAACAGTTTTCAGACAAAGAAAGTAAAAAGGGGAATTGATAAAAAAAAATGGAGGAAGTGGATAATTTCTTTTTGACAATAAGAAAGATTTATTATTTTTTTCTAGTTCTTATCACTTGCAGAGTTAACAAATAGTTGAGTGGAAGTTGGAAGAGCACAAGAGGCAAAATACAGAAAAGATGATGAATTAAAAAGGGAGAGAGACAGAGAGACAGAGAGACAGACAGAGTGAAAGAGAGAGAGAGTGCAGCAAGAATAAGAAACAATTGTATAAAAAGAATGAGGTTAGTTGGCATAACAGAAGAAAAAGAGAAAGACTGAGAAAAAGGTAAAGATAAAAGAAAAAGAAAAAGAGACAAGTAGAAAAAAAGAAGAAAGTGAAGAACATAAAGAGAGAGAAAAAAGGAGCAAAGTCAGTGGGATAGAGAGAAGGAAGAAAAGAATAAAGAAAAAGAAAGAAAAAGAAGAAGTAAAGAAAAAGCAAAAAATGAAGAAGTGAGAAAGAGAGAGAGAGAGAGAGAGAGAGAGAGAGAGAGAGAGAGAGAGAGAGAGAGAAACAGACAGACAGATAGATAGACAGATAGAGAAAGGATGAAGAGGAAAAATAAGAAATAAAAATAAAAAAGACAACTACAGAAAAAGACAAAAGTAAGGGATATATATATATATATATATATATATAGTCAAATCCTCAAAAATGAAGAAATAGAAGGAAAAAGAGAAGAAAGAAAAGTTAAAAGAAAAAGAAAATAAGGTAATGAAAAAGAAGAAGGTATAGGAGAAAGAAAGAGAGAGAGAAAGATCAATATTTGTGGAATGAATGAAGGAAAAAGAGAAAGAAGATAAAAAGAAAAGAAAAACTAAAATGGAAAAAATAACAAAGTGATGATTGAAAGAGGAAGTGAAAAAGAGAAGTTATTAGAAGAAATAAGAAAGAAATTGAGGGAAATAGAGAAAGAAAAAAGGAATGTCAGTAGAATAAGAAGAAAGAAAAAATATATACATAACAAAAAAACGTAAACAGTCGTTTAGTTAGGTTCAAAAACCAATATTTAGTGCTAGGTCACTTACATACTGTTTGAAACAAACCTTGGAAACAGCATCCAACAAAGCAGCAGTTGTATGGCCACTTAACTCCCATCAAGCAAGACAAGCTGGACACTTTTGTTGAAGTAAGGACAACCTCATAAGTGATGTTCTCCTATGGACTCCTACATATGGACACACAAGTGGCTGACCAGGAAAAACTTACATTCATAAGCTCTGTGCAGATATTAGATACTGCCTAGAGGACCTGCCAAGAGTGGTGACTGATAGAGACAAATGGCAAGAGAGAGTCAAGAAAGTCTGTGTTGTTGGCATGCCTTGGTGATGATGATGATGAGTGAGGATTGAACTTAATACTTAATAAGTGATTTGTGAGACTTTTTGCTAACTACTATATCATGTTCAGATGTCCTAAGAAAAAATGGGAAGTAAAAAGAGAAGAAAGTGAAGGATATATATACTGAGAGAGAGAAAGAGAGAAAGAGAGAGAGAGAGAGAGAGAGAGAGAGAGAGAGAGAGAGAGAGAGAGGCAAAATCAATAGAATAAGAAGGAAGAAGGTATCAGAACAAAAATGGAATAAAGAATAAACAGATAAGAATGTTAGGAAGGTCAATAGGTCAAGAAGTAATTTAAACAAGTGATTCCTCAATTTGATCAAGTGGTTCTTTTAATTTGTCTAAGACATTAAAAAATTTAGGATGTGTAAAGAAAAAATGCAAAAAATTTGGAAATAATAATAATAATAATAGTCACGTCTATAAGACCAGACTTAGTATTGATTTAAAAAAAAAAATTCTCATCTTGTGGATTTTGTGGTTCCAGCAGACCGCAAAGGGAAAATAAAAGGATGGGAAAATAAAAGAAAGCAAAAATACAGACAAATACTTGAACCTTACCAGAGAACTAAAAACATTGTGGAACATGCAGGTTATGTTGATACCAATTGTAGTTGGAGCAAGTGGAACAGTCCCAAAAAGTATGGAAAAAAGACTGGAGGAAGCAGAAATTAGTGGAAGAATCAAGACCATCCAGACCACAGCATTGCTCATATCTGCTAGAATAGCTAGAAGAATCCTTGAGAACAGAGGAGACTTGTTGTCAAACTCCAGTGAAAGACCATCAGTTAATGCTGGTGTAAAAAAACTCACAAAAATAAAATAGTAATACAAAACTTAAAAAATCTCTAATGGAATTGATATCAATTAAATTGTTTCAAGTAATTAATAATAATAAGTATTTGTTTACACACAATTATATTAATTCATGTATTCCAATATAATAAAAAATAGTTTTAACACAGTTATATGGTTCCAAGTATTTCAAGCAATCATGGATTTAAGTACCTAATGATGATTATCATTTGTAAGCAATTAGAACTCCAATCATCTATTCTTAATATTAATATTTTGCACAGTTATATGGTTTCAGGCATTCCAGTATGACACTAATGATTTTCAAACAGATCTATTTGACAGATTCTAATGAGTACAGCCAATGTGGGTGTGAGCAGCATTTAAAAAGAAACAGAATGAAGAATGAAAGAAAAAAACCAAAGGAAAAAATATGGTAATACATATATTAATAAGGGAGAAAGAAAGAGAGTGATGAATGAAAAATAAGTAGCATTAGAAAAGAAAGAAAGAAAGAAAGAAAGAAAGGTGAAAATAAAAAAGAATTGAATGAAACAAAAAAAAACTTAATGAAGGTGATTGTCTTCTTTTTAACAAGTGAACTAGATTTACCTTTTAGCTAAATGAATTAAAGACCATCATGAACTAGAACAAATAAAATAATTCTATGTTGCCTCTCTGTCTTTACGTCTCTAGTTCAGTCATATGATTCTTTTCATACACGCAAGGACCAATTCACAAAAATTGAATGATTTAGTTTATGAAGAGTTCATTGGGTACAAATGAAGCCGTAATTTCTAGATTTTATACTAAAAAAAATGATTGATTGATTGATTGATTTTAATGGTATTTCAACCCGTCTAGGGTTATTTTACACCTAGAGGTTAGGGAACCACATTCATATTTACATATTTTGAGTTGTTGTATCTTAACCCTTTTGTGGTGGAAAGTCGATATATCCACACAAAACTTTATTGCTGTTAACTGTGGAAAGCAGATTTACCTCATAGGTTTGAAAAAAATCTCTCCTCATGATGTGAGAAGTAGATACATCCTCAGTGACTTCAAAACGTCATGCTAACCCTTGCAAACTTAGAATCAATTTTATTTTTTGGTGGATAATTAACATTATGGAAATGACCATGAAATTCAATTACCCAGAGAAAAGGTTTAGAGGTGGTTTTTGCACATGGTCCAATCAAGTAAAAACAATCTTTAAACTGGTTCATTTCACCTGTAGATGGGACCCTAACAGCTACTACCACTTGGGTCAAAGTAGACTGGGAAGTAATGGAAATGAAAGTATATGTCACACTCTCCAGAGCTCCAGAACTAGAAACTCAATAATGGATGCAGTTTAGTGTTATATTCAGGACCCTCTTTTTATCTCTGCAGGAGATCATCATCATCATCATCATCATCATCAAAAATGCACTGACAGCACAGATTTCCCTGATTCTCTCTCTCCGTTTGTCTCTATCATTCATTGCTACCAGCAGGTCTTCCAAGTTACATCCTGTGTCCACACACAGAGCTGATGTAAATAAGTTCTTGCTGGTCAGCCAAAACTGGCATGTCCATGTGTTGGGATCCATATAAAAACATCACTGGTGAGTCCATCCTTGTTTACAGTCAGCATTCAAAACCCCATCATATGGACTGATGAAAGAAAAGACTGAATGACTAAAATAAAAAAGTAAAGAAAAAAAAGAATAAAATCTAATCCATTGATCCTCTTTTGGATTGGCATATGAGGTCAGTTCATAAAATAATGAGACTGATTATATAAAAACTTATCAACTCAATTAAGAATTGATTTTATCTTCTTTAGAATAGTTCCTATATACTGATAAAGATATTTTTCCACTCCTAATAATAATGATAGAAGTCTTAAACTGACACTGCTTTTATTTAGTTCATTATCACAAGTTGCATGTATCCAACAGTTCCTAAATGATGACCATTGACCTTGGTTTGAATTTTTGGGAACAAGAAATAATTACAAGGATTCAAGTCAGGGAAATAAGGCTGGCTGTGGTATCATTAGAATATGCTTTTAGCCCAAAACTTGTTTGCAGAGAGTGTACCAAGAAAGCAATAAAAGCAATTTTTTTTATTTTTCAGATTGGCAACCTTAATTGAAAATCAACTGAGCAATGTTAATTCATTACAAATCATACTCATTGTCAAACATTAATGATGTGAGTCAGTTGATTGGTTGGTGGTTTGATTTTACAGCATTTCAACCCTTGTTGGATTATTTATTGCTAAAGTTAGTTTTTTGCTAAAAGCAATTATATGGTATCAAGTAATTAATGATGATGATTTTTTAAACAATGCAAATAACTATTCTTAATACAAATAATTTATACACAGTTATATGGTTTCAAGTATTCTAATCTAATACTAATAATTTGCACAGTTATATGATTTCAAGTATTCAGATGTTTCAAGGAGTTATTACATTCACTTTCAGATTAATTCTCTCGGGAAAAGTATTAACCCCTTAAATCCCTGAGCTATGGGTAAAATAGTACCAAAATAGTAGCTGAATTAAATGGTATTTCTACTTTAATAATGCCTAAATATTACTTCTTAATTGAATAGTACCTAAATAATACTTCTGTAAGGATACTTTTGTCATTGTCATTAAATAACCCAAAAAGGTTGATATGCCATTAAACAAAAGAAGCCAAACCAAACAAAACCAATCGTTTTCCTGATATTTTATACTTGTACATTTTATCATAGCACCAGTTCTGTCAAAACAAACAGAGTTATCAGCTGATACATCACCACTCTACTTCAGAATATTAGTTTAAAAGCTTCCCACCAAAAGAATGAACATCATCAAGTGGAGTGAATGATGTAATGTCTTTCACTGGCCATTGTCTGTGTGAACTCTATTGTTATCTTTTCAATTGAACAAATAGAATTAGAAAATTACACTATTTTTTATTTTCAACACCTAGATTATATCAGATTGTGTTATATCATAATGATTTTTCTTTACATATGATAATTTATACATGCCCAAAGTTTTGGTATTGGTTTCATTTATTTTCTTTGTTTAATGGAATATCAACCTTTATGAGTTATTTAATGCTAAAGTCATCCTTGTAAAAGAACAGTAGTGGTACTATTTAACATAGAGCTAGAAGGGTATTAGTCTGAAAGTGAATGCTATAGCACTACTGGAGTTCAAACTCACTGCAATGTCATAGTCCAACACTTTTCCCACAATACCACTAGGAGTTCCCTATTTGACATTGGATACAAAGTTAATAAAATTGTAGAAATTAACCTTTAGAACTGTAAGTTCACCCCCATGCAAATGTTCTCTCCCACCCTGGGGTCCCGGTTGAAAAATTACTGAAAATGTAAAATATTGTGATAGCAATGTAGAAATGGTGATTCAAAATTCATGCATTCACCCAACCCCTCCATGATGCAACACAAGCTCAATTTTCTTAAAGCAGAGCACAGTTGGTTTGAATTCAAAGGTTTCCATCTTGACTGGTTGCTATACCAAGGCTATAGAACCCTGTCTGATCTAATATTTACTCGTAGCTGAGAGGAGAACCTATAGGTTCATACACCTCCAAAGATTTTTTGCAAATGTAAATCTAGGTAGTGGCACAAATTCTGGTCAAATGTGCTAGGCTATGGGTCATATGTAAGGACCAGTCTGATTGGTTGTATTGTTGCAAGACAATAGCATTGTAGAAATAGGATTCTCTGGCTGAAATTCAGGCCATCTAAATATATGTACATCTAGGCAGTGTCAAAAAGAAAAGTTGCTCTGTTTCTAAGTATTCATTTATTTTTACTCTTGTTCTGAAATGTTTGTAGGTAATTATTTAATTGCATTTAAGTTTGGTGGAATCAAATTCACTTTGATCATTGTACCAAGCAAATACCCGAAAAACTAGGTGTAGTTTAGATTTGGCAAATGTGGGTTATCAAGTGAGAACTTTACTCACTATTCGGTTGTAATTGATCAGAAAAACAAGCTTGATAACTATTATATATCAACAACATTGTCAGAATATTTACAAAGTTAAGTTTTAGTTCAGCAAAATGTCGCAAGTATGAAATACCTTGTGAGAATCAAACTCACAATAGCTAAAGATAAATAGTAGGACACACTGGGATCTTTAATTTCAGTATGATAACCAATCTGCGAGAAGGGAAACTCTGAATTCAAACCAGCAGTACTCTGCTGAGAAACTGACCTTGAGCCACCTCTTGCCTGCTGTGGAGGGGTTGGATAAATGCATACATAAGTGAATTGACCCGAAACATGTTCTTGTTAACCACTATGCTATAGTAATGATTTAGTAAGCTTAGCTTAGTCTGACACAAGGCCAAAAATATGGGGCATCCAGGAAGAATTGAATTCACTGACAATGGTTTGGAAGTCTAGCTTGTTAACCATTACACCAATTGACACCTAATTATTTTGCTGAAGTAGGCATGCCTACTATGGATAATGTAAAAATGTCTACCTTTCTGCCTGTTTATCAATGTTGTCTGATTTTCATATGTGTGAATTAGTACCAGACAGACTCAAGAATATGAGTTATAAAATTTGCATGAGTGTGTTGCAGATATTGTTACTAACGGAAATAAGAAATTTACATATTCAGTTCAACAAAAGAGAGAATCAAGGCTATGGTTATTTTTTAAATATATTCAAAACCAGGCATTCAATTATTTTTGGTTGAATAGCAGGAAACAGGATTTTTCTCATGAAAAACTGATTGCCATCACATTAGCATTAAAGATTTTCAAAACTTACTAAGAAAACATAAAAAACAACCAGAATTTAAAAAATGTTTTATGTAACAACATACTTTCTTTAAAAAACTGTTTATCTCAAGATAGTGTCAGCTATATATATATATATATAAGTATCTGTTTATTTGAGGTTTTATCAAAAAGTATAAAGACTGAATGTTTAGTCGTTTGTTTAATGGCATATCAACCTTCTTGGGTTATTTAATGCCAAATCCACACTTCTAGAAGAACAGTAGTGGTACTGTTTAACCATAGCTGGGAGGATAAGAGGGTTCATACCTTTCCCAAGAGTATTTTTCTGAAAGTGAATGTAATAGTGTGACAGGAGTTCAAACTCACTACAATTCTGCAGTCCAGTGCTTTAACCATTACACCACGAGGACACCCTCCCAAATGTTTAAGATTCTAATTTTAAAATTTTAAATGAAAATGAAGATGGGTGCACAACTGAATAAATTGTATAGTAAAATATTGATATTCTGATGAGTCAGTGTCAGTTATCAATACTTTTTGATCAGCAGATTTTAGAGAAAGACAGGATTCTATAAGTGCAGTACCCTCCATACTCAACAAAGCAATTGCCCAGTTGGCTGGGGCTGTAGAATACACCGACAGCACCTCTGTAGAAGGGTAAGACTCCCCCTAATGAGTGTCTTGATATGACACTAAATATTCTGATGGTGAGATTTCAGTGATGCTGGGGCTTTGGGAAATGCGGAGCATCCCTTCATTGTCATTGCTCCCTGGTCCACTCTGGCCCAGCATGGTAGCACCTGATAGGGCCCTATCTATGGGTTAAATAGAACTAACGGCATATTTATGCTAAACTGAATTGTTTGAATAAACTGAATAGCTTGAAATAGAAATGTTTTTGACACCTAAACCGTACTTACATTCAAACTGCATGCTTATGCTCAACTGAATTGTTTGAATGGGAACTGTTTTTGACATTGAAAATGTACTCAAACAAAACTGAATTGTTTAATATAGAAGTGTTTTGACATTTAACTGTGGGTAAACAAAATCTGTACTTATACTAAACTGAATTAGCTGAATTAGAACTGCTTGACTAAACTGAATAACTTGAAATAGAAATGTTTTTCATAATTAAACTGTATTTATATTTAAACTGTGTACTTATTGTCTGAAATTTTTCCATTTTCATAAAAATGGATTTGGTGTTAAATAACCTACAAAGGTTGATATGCCATAAAAACCCAACCAACCAACTCACTAACCAACCAAACATCAACAGAGCAAACTTTTTGTGGCCTTTCTTGTTTCCAAAGCTAAACTTCATCTCAAGGGTAAAATTTGAGGACCTTGTGGACATTAAAAGAAATACAATGATACATATCAAAAGAAGAATGTCAGAGGCACTTAGACCAATAAAAATATTGCATGAATAAATATGAATGCTAAGAATACTGTTCTGAAGAAAATTAAAATTTCACACATTTTTCATATGTGTCTTGGTAAATACAGCAATTTAAATACTTTTTGGACACTCTTCATACACACACACATATATATATATATATATATATATAAATTAACCTAGGTACTGCCTGTATAGTGATAGTGAGTTAGTCTCACAGGCTATTTGCTAGTACTCTGAATTCAATCCTTGCTGCACATTTCACAGTTATCCTTTGGTTCAGTTATGGTTCATTTCTGTCTTGGTAAATACAGCTTCAATTCCAATACTGTTTTAACAAAATTCATACATATAAAGAGACTGGTACTTATGCTGTAATGGATATTGTCATCGGAAATGGACAGGCATCTTGAGTTCAAATCCTGAATGAGAGTATTTGCATTTCACCTCGTGCTAATACTCTGGAGAAAGGTATGAATCCAACTATTCTCCCTCCAGCTATTGGTTAATAGTAGACCAGACTGGGCTCAATAACATTGGTATGGCAATTAGACTAGAAGAAAAACTTTGAATTCAAACCTGTTAAACTCTTCCTAAAAACTGAACTCGTGTTACATCCTACTTGTGCAGAGGGGTTGGTAAATGAATTTATACATATATATAGTACATGTAGATTAATATACTAAATAGATCTAAGCATATTTGAATATAAAATTGGGAGTAGAATGGCTAATGTACATTGCAGTAAGTGAGTTCAAACTCCAGTCATACTATTAAGTTACCTTTCATACTAATACTCTTTGAAAAGGCATAAACCCCCTTAATTCTTTTGCTAAAGGTTGAATAGTACAAGTAATATTCTTCTGCAAGGATAGATTTATAGATTTACCTGATCCCTCTATCATGAGTAGTATGTGACACAAAGTCAATTTTTGTGCAGAGTCGAACAGGTTTGAATTGAAAGTTTTCCTTCTATGCCAATTTTCATACCAAGGCTAAAAAGCCCAGCCTTCCCTACTATTTACCCATTGCTGGAGGAAGAATAGTTGGCTGCAAAACTTTTTAAGAACATGAGTGTCTCTGTAAATGTAGCATTTAATAACCTGTGAAAGTTGATATATGATAAGAGAAAAGAAGAAATATGAAATTGTATACTTGTCTAAAAGTCTACAAGTTAACAAATGGAATGTGTAGACTACCTTTGAAAAGTAAATAATAATAAGAACCATTTATTCTAGTGACTGTGAAATGATTTATACAGTAAATAATAGACAAGAGTTGATTACTGTAAAGTGATGCCTTTTAGTCACAAAGCTGAGTTGAAAGCAATTTGACCTAGTTGGCTTAAAATTGACCCTTGAAATGTGTGAATAACAACCTTTCACTACTATTTTGAACTAATACAGTAGAATCTTAAACAAGTTATGGATTAGTCATATCAACTTTTCCTTTTACATGATGAGAAATTTATCATTTGTTCATTTCTTCTTTTAAATAAAATTAACTTCAGATCTTTCTTGAATTTAATTTCATATTTATCCTTGGGATCAGAGATTTGTAGACTAACCCAAAAAATATGTCATAAAATGATCAAACTCCCCCCCACCACCACCACGCTCATACATACACTCTCTCCACAAAAGGGTTTCCTAGGTATGAATTAAATAGTATTCGGTAGTGTGGAGACAATCCTTCATTGCTGTTATTTCTATGTCTACTCTGACTAAGAATGGTTGTAGGTTCCCATCTATGGGTCAAGCAGATCAATTTAAAAATTTAGAAATGATCCAGATTTGATTGGAATATTTGAAGCCATGAAACGCTGTACAAATTATTAATTTTAGAAATATTAACTTGTATCTGTAATTGTTTAAAATGATTATTATCATGAATTATTTGAAACAATATAATTGCTAGCAAAAAAAAAGACTAACTTTAGCATTGAGTTGCCCAATAAGAGTTGAGATTTCATAAAACCAAGTAACCAAGCAACTAACATACATACACACACACACACACACACTTACACACACTCACATACTCATATATATGTATGTATATATACATGTAGATAATGATCAACTAGGGTTTGAGAAGGACTATCAATTGAAGATCTAATGAAAACATTTACTTTTGATGGGTATGGGCATATCTCTAAAGTCAAGCAACTTTTATAAAAAAATTCAAGTGCAAAGATGTCATGAAAGTGTGTTTTTTGTTATTGATAACATCTGCCTGTATTTGAAAATGAAAATGATGTTTTGTAGTCGTGCTTCAATTCACAAACAAAATCACAGCCTTTACCATAATTGTTACATGCTCTCATCAGTAATTTCATACTTTAAGACCGGTGATATATTTATATACATGGTAAACCAACTCTGCTCAGTTTACCTAAGTAATATTTCATTGGTTTCCCTTTGCCGATGGACGTTTGACCGCATTACCTTTGTATATAATTTGTTTTTAAATTGGACACATATCACTTTTCAAAGAATAATGTTGCTTTATAGATTGTTCTTGTTGGCTATTGATAATTTCGTGATAGGTTCATCAGTGACTTTTTTTGGATTTTCCAAGCAGATTCTTGAAATGTTATTTCCACTTCTGTATTCTTTCTTCTTGGCATGCAGCTTTTAGTTTTTCTCTCAAGGTGCTATTTCTTCAGCTCACTTCATTTACTGTTTGCCATGTTATTCATGATTGTCTATCTTCTGCTGAGCTTTTGATTTTATTGATTTGGCCTGAAATGTACAATGGAGTTTACAGAGGAAAAACTTAATGTAGCATAACAAAAATTAGAAGCAGAAAAGCTGCAGGTCTAAACAAAATATCTCAAGAGGAATGGAAGGCAAGGAAATTTGATGACTTACTTCTTTGCTTTTGCAATATTGTACATAGACAAAATACAATAGAGAAATGGACAAAAGGCTGCATCCTCCCCTTCCCCCCAAAAAGGTTACCTTAGAATCACTAATTCCTCTTATTCCTATAACGGCTAAGGTTTATGATGCTCTGCTTCTCAACCATATCAAATCTGAAATGGAGGAAATTTTAATGAAAAATCAGAATGGTTTTCAGAGAAATCAATCTACAACTTCAATTCTGATGATCTGTCAAATTATTGAAGGAGTATGTGCAAAAATATTGAGGCAACACGATTGTTTGTAGAGTTCTCCAAGATATTTGATTCCATACACAGAGGAAAGATGGAGCAAATACAACTACTGTTATTTATAATGATGCTTTGTAAAAACACAAAAGCAATGGTTCACTCACCTGATAGAGGCAGAGAATTCTTTGACATTGTTATAGGAGTTTTACAAGGAGATACATTAGTACCATATTTGTTTATAATTTGCCTAGACTATATACTTAGAACATTGATAGATCTAATGAAAGAAAATGACTTTACATAAAAAAAAGCAAGAAGTTGACGATATCCTGTAGAAATTATAACTTATAGACTATTCAGATCATCAAGTGGTTCTTGTAAATACACCTGCCCAAGCTGAATCCTTACTGCTTAGCCTAGAGCAAGCAGCAAGAAACATTGGCCTTCAGATGAATGCAAATAAAACAGAGTACATGTGTTTTAAATGAGAAGGAGCCGTCTCCACTCAAAGTAGCAGGTCTCTACAATTAGTAGACAAGTTCACACACCTAAGCCACAATACTTCATCTACTGAAAGAGATATCAACATAGGATGTGCATATATGTTTCCAGACTTTTTTC
The DNA here is from genome assembly GCA_963585895.1 of Sepioteuthis lessoniana. Taxonomy (NCBI): domain Eukaryota; kingdom Metazoa; phylum Mollusca; class Cephalopoda; order Myopsida; family Loliginidae; genus Sepioteuthis; species Sepioteuthis lessoniana. The sequence continues at coordinate 16,221,838 of OY757923.1, forward strand.
GTACAGGCATTTAAAATTGTCATAGACTCTTGAAAATTCACCATGTTATTGCTATATATCTTATGAGATGACTAACCAATTTTTATGATTTCAGCTTTAAATGAAAAGCTACAGCAGCAATTGGAATACAGCCTACTAAAGCCTGATTGTCACAGCTGGTCAATTTCAAAAATGTAATCTGACACTTTAGAAGAACTATATGCAATAAAATTGTGTTTTAAACTTGGAAAAAATGCCACAGAAACATATGAAATGCTTCAGACTACTTTTGGAGCATCTTGCATGAATCGAGCATCAGTTTTTGAGTGTCACAAGAGATTCAAGGAAGGCAGGGAGTCTATGAGGGATGATGAGAGGTGTGGGAGGAGTAAGGAAGTCAGAACACCAGAGTTGATTGGCCAGAGGGTTAAGAGTTAAGGTTACTATGTTAAGGTTTTAAGGGAATTCAGGAAGAGATTCCATCGGAAGAGGCCAGCACTCTTGAAATTGGGTCAGTGGCATTTCTAGCAGGACAATGCACCAGTCTACAACTCGATCCTTGCCGCAGACTATTCGACCAAGATGGGCATCAAGACAGTTCGTCACCCTCCCTATAGTCCAGACCTTACTCCCTGTGACTTTTAGTTATTCCTTAAGCACAGAGGCTGTCATTATGAGACAATTGAGGAGCTGAAAGAGGCTGTGATGAAGGTTATTGACACACTCACACAAGAGGACTTCTCTGAAGCCTTTCAGAAGTTACTGGAATGGTACAACAAGTGCGTTGCAGCCGGAGAAGATTACTTTGAAGGGGACTAGAGTTTCATGTGTGTGCTATCAATAAAAGTGCCCATACAAAAAAAGTCTGGAAACTTATCATATGCACCTCATATGCCTAGCAAAGGTGTAGACAGCTATTGATAGGTTATCAATCATATGGAAGTCTAATCTATCCAATAGAATAAATTGGGATTTTTTTCAAGGCTGTGGAAGTGTTAATACTACTGTGTGGATGTTTTACATGGATGCTAACAAAACATATGGAGAAAAAGCTTGATGGGAACTAAACAAGAATGCTACATGCAATTTTGAACAAATTCTGCAAGAAACCCCCAACAAAACAATAGCTATACGGCTACTTACACCCCATCACAAAAATCAACCAAGTAAGACAAACAAGACATGTGGAACACTACTGGAGAAACAAGGACAAACTTATAAGTGACATTCTTCTATGGACCCCTACACATGGATGTGCCAGTTTCGGCCAAAAAGTAAGAACTTATTTACATCAGGTCTGTACAGATACAGGATGTAGTTAGGAAGACCTGCCAAGAGCAATGGATGATCTGGAGGGATGGAGAGAGAGAGAGAGAGAGAGAGTCAGGCCCAACTTGATGATGATGATGATGATGATGGATTGTTCTTCTCCAAATAAACCCCTGAATCTTATTTGCCTGTCAAGTATGAAGACTGATATTTATTTTGATCAATGAGTTTCTTTGGGCAATCCTTGAAATACACTTTTGGCTTGTGAGCAGGTCTTTTGTTAGAGGCAAGTTTCTCTATGAAGTTATACTTAGCATAATGATTATTGTTATAGGAAATGGGATTAGTGTGAACTGAGTTCAAATGCTGAATGAGGCTATTTGCTTTTCACAGCATTAATACTGCAATACAGAAAAGGTATGAATCCAACTATTCTCCCTCCAGTTATGAGTAAATAGGACAGATTATGCTCTTTAATCTTGGTATAGCGACTGCTTTAAAAGGAAAACTCTGAATTTAAAATAGTTGTAGACTTGGGGAGAGATGGGCTCTACCTGGCTATTCTTGCCCAAGGTTTGTGACAAAGTCACACTCTCATGACCAAACAAAACACCTAAGACAAAACTCTCCTTATTTACTGAATGACCTATATATATATATATATATATATATATCATCATCAAGTTACACTGATAGAGTTCCCTGACCTTCTCCCATCATCAATCCAATCATCTATCACTCCTGGTTGGTCTTCTCAGTTGCATCTTGTGTCTGTGCAGAGCTGATATATTTACCAATCCTTCTTCATGAGTTGGATGCAACACAAGGAGAGTTTTGAAATGGAGTTTAACAGGTTTACATTCAGATTTTTCCTTCTCCTCAACTAATTACCATACCAAGGATAAAGAGCCCTGTTTGCCCTACTTTTTAATGCATAGCTGGAGATAGAAGAGTATTCATGCTATATGAAATGCTAACAGTCCCAAGTAGGATTTGAACTTGGATCACCATGTCCATTACCTACAAGGTTATCTATTACACCACGAGTGTCTCTTGATGAAAGTATGTTTTTATGTTTTTGCCAACAATGGTATGTCCATGTGCAGGAGTTCATCACTTATGAATTCATCCTTGTTTTTCCAGCAGATGTTAGAAACCTGCTTTGTAATTTGGTGCCGGATAAAATCATGTGACAGAAACATTTTGCCATATAACTTAAGTATTGTACTGTGTATTGTACAGTTGCCTTCAGATGACAGACATTAGTAAAATAGCTCCCCTGATCGTAGATAACATGAAACTTGAGGGATGAGTAGGTTTTATTTCTTATAATGTTTTAATAATGTGATGTTTACTGTACATTTGTGTTTACTTTACAATGTTTGTAGGATGAGCTTTCTCATCATTCTACTGCCATTTTATCATGAAGACTGATATGCCATTTACAAAGAAACCAAACCAATTACCACTTTAGATTTTATCTAATGTTTAGAGTATTCATTTTAATTCTATGTATATTTATGCATATATATTTGTGTGTATATATATAAAAAATTAATTCTCGACTATCCTATTACAGTTTCCTCAGGGTACCTAATTCCATCAGTCGGAATTAGGTACCCTGAGGAGTAATTTTAGGCAAAACTGTAGTGGGATAGTCCTGACTCATGAATTAATTTTTGTAATTTGCTCTACCTAGTATTGAGTGCTCTTTGTAATTGTAGCATCGCAGCATTTTGCAGTAGGTTTTTGTTCTTTTGACCAACCGATTATGTATCTTTTAATTTTTTTTCAATTGGTGTGACAAAGTTGGCCTTTTCTTTTTTTTCTCCCGATAACCTTTTTCTTTTTCCCCAGGCAGTGATTCAAGATATATTATTATCTCTGAATTCTGGCGGGTTTTTTTTCTTTTTCTTTGTCACCGTAAATGCTGTAAGGTAGTAAATTAGTAAATATGTATATATATACACACACATGTATGTATATATAGTTCTGAAATATGTGTGAATATGTGTTTATGTGGTTTATTTGTGTTTTAATAGTTTGCTATGTTTGAACAATAAAAAATTTGATTTTTTATTATAAAAATATCATAAAAACCTAAAGCATCTATGCTTTTCTGAATTAAAAAGCAATAATATTTCACCTTTTGATGGTTGAAAAAGGCTTGGAAAAATAGTTTGGGCATTTCCATATAAACATAAAAATGTGTAATCTTGTAGAAAGAGATGAGAAAAATAGCCAAACACTATTAAAATGGGTCTTGTTTGTGATCTTAAGCAATAGCTTGTTTATTAGAAAGATTGTTGCCAAAATTATATGTATATATATATATATATTGCCAAAATTATATATATATATATATATATATATATTTGAAAAATAATATATTCAGAACATTATTTATACAAAACAATATGTCATTCCTTGATGTTTCTGTTTTTTGTTAAACCACCTTCAGGGCAATATTAGTATGCAATATTATAATGCTTAATCGGAAAATTATTTTCAAAAGAAAAATGAAATGAAAAAATGAGGAAATTCTTATTCTGTTATCATTAATAATGTTTTAGTTTCAAAATGTATGTTCAAAATTTTGTATTTATTATTTACTTTCATTTTTTTATTTTTATTAAAAAAAAAAAGTTACATATTTGTTATCAATTTCAAAAAGTTAAAAGAACCCTTATAAGGCTTAAAAATTTCTGAAAAAATCTCCGAAATAATGTCTATATGTGTACTTTAGAAAATTTTTTTAAATTTCTAATTTCAAATTTTTTAGATTTTATTTCTGCATTAAATAGAATAACATATTGTTTGTTTATTTGTGTTTTATGGCATATCAATCTTTATAGGTTATTTAATGCCAAATCCATTTTTATACAAATAAACTGTTCAATTTCAAACAATTCAGTCTAGCATTCAAAAACAGTTCCATTTCAAACAATTTAGTTTAGCATAAGTATACAGTTCAAATGTCAAAACAGTTCTATTTCAAGCAATTCAATTTAGCATAAGTACTCAGTTTGGTTCTATTTTTAGTGCTGTTGCAAAATTATTTGCACATTAGTTGAGGAATTTCTTGTATGAAAATATGTTTTTGCAAATAGTATTCACCCATTTGTGTACTGAGAAGGTTCATTATTGCTCAACTTCAAAATCCATGGATCTAGTTGGTATTCACTAAGTTTTATTTTGGTTGTGATTTTTCAGGCTATTGTCCTTATCTTTACTGTGGTAAATTGAAACACAACGTTTCAGCCTCTGTATCCTTGGGCCTTCCACAGGTGTCCTTTCTTTATCTAGAATGGATTCAACCTTATTTCCCAGATTGAATCATTTCTATGCCTAGATAAAGAAAGGACACCTGTGGAAGGCCCAAGGATACAGAGGCTGAAACATAGTGTTTTAACTTACTACAAAAATGATGAGGACAATAGTCGAAAAAATCACAATCAAAATAATATACGTCAAGCCTCATCTAAAAAATTCAGATAGATTACTGAGTTTAGTTTAGTTTGGCACACATGTCTAGATTGCTTACAGTTTCAGCTGTTATCAAGTGGTGACCAATCTGAGTACTGAATGGAATTATCACTGCTTTACTTTGAAATTCATTCAACTAGTTGTTATTTATTAACGTTTTTTTTGTTTGACAGGCTGGTCTCAACTTGGTTATGGCACCTAATATGGGTGAAGTTGTTTTTAATTTATCTAAGTGCTGAACAAGATCATCACTGCTTAACTTCAACATTCATGGGACTAGTTATTATATACTAGTCTGGGCTTAGGCTGGTAAACAGACATTAGGATGCTTTCAGATTCTGCTATTTCTAAGATGGGTGAACCATCTCAGAACTGAATAGGTTCATCCCTGCTTAACGTCAAAGATCTAACAGGAACTGGTGCTTTCAACATGACTTAAGTGGAAGTCAGGATTCTTATTTTCTCAGTTGAATAGTATCTGTAAAAAATGATAGGATTATTTACACATTGATCAACACATCTGTCCAGGATCAGATTAATATCTCATATTACTGTATCACAACATCTTAAAATAAGCTGACTGCATGCTCTACAATGACTGCATGCTTCCCACCATGAAAAAGGGTTTCCTTGAGTAAACACAAATCTCCATAGGTGAGGCTCCAGTTCTGGAGCTCTGGAAAATATAAAGTCAATCATTCATTACAATCGCTCCTAGGTCCACTCTAATACAGAGTGTCTGTTAGGTTTCCATCTATAAGTCTTTAGTGTATTGTTTGGTTCACACACACTATAAGTTAATTTGTAGTTGTTTATGTAGCACTGAACAGAATAACAAAAACTCAGAGAAAAACAACAATGAAAGGTTTATTCTTATGATGGAAAGTAGACTGTGTCAGTGTGAGAAAAGTTCCTTGGGGTGTCGCAGGTCACAGCAGTTATCTTCAGCGAAGATTGTCAATGCTGGAGCATCCCATGGCAGGTGACAAGAGAGAGGTCTTTCTTCTCTGCTTCCTGAGTACTCTCTGTTTGTTTACAGACCTCCAAAAAGGGCTAGAAAAAATAGTTATTTAGAGGCAGATGTGCTCTGCCCACTGATTGGTCAGTGTGTGGCCAAATCGCTTGGCGGGGGCATTAATTTGTGAGAGAAAATAGATCTGTGACTGCTACAAGTCAAATAGATCTGTTTAAAAATCACTTGTATTGGGTTTGGTTTCTTTATTTAATGGCATATCAACCTTCATGGATTTTTTAATGCAAAAGCCATCCTTATAGAAGAGCAGCAGTAGTACTATTTAACTCATTGCTGGGAGGATTAGGGAGTTCATACATTTTGCAAGGATATCTGTCCAAAATTGAATTCAATAGCATGACTGGAGTTATCACTTACTTTGAGGCCACAGTCAAGCACATAAGCCATTACACCACAAGAACTGCTCTTATTTACATTATGTAAGAATGTTATATTGTCATATACAGCATCATAATGACACAATAATAAAGACACAGGAAGACTTCTTTAGAAAAATATATATACCTCTCACTTTATTGTAAGGGTTTGAAAAGGTTATTCAAGGTTTTATGGTGAGAGGGAGTTGGTGACCGAACAGAAACTGCAATATTTTGACCCCACTCTTATGGCCATCAGTGTTTTGTCTTTCTCATTCTCCTGATGCTCAACTGGAGGCCCAGAGGCCCACTCTGCTGGCTTTCTCTACCACATCTTATCAGCAACTTCTCTGGACCCCAACTCATCAGGGACCCCAAGGGCCCCATTGGCCTGGTGTGGCTTTCCCTACCACTTCTCGTCTCTTACTCCGTCTCCAACTGTCTGACTTCTGTCTTGACTGAGTTATATAATAGTTCAACGCCCACTCAATCGCCTACTCGATCTTTGAAATGGCATGTTTGATCGTCATCAAGCGGAAATAACTGTCATGCAGTTCACAGATCACTCTCTTCTGGTACATCAGTCAATGAGTGTACCATGGGAATTTTAGCTTGTCCCATTTTGTTAGCCAATTTCCGCCCACGCAATTTCCTCACATAACTGCCATTGGAATGTATCACTTCCTTCCGGTGCATCACCTTGGAATGGCATTTTTGGCTGGGTCGAAGGTCGAAATACAACAGAAATAGTTAATATCATATAACAGTGTACAGATTATTTGCATTAAGAATAGATACTTGAAGTTATGATTATTTACAAAGATTATTATTATTAGTTACTTAAAACCCTATAACTGAGTCCAAACAAATTAAATTGGAATAGCTACTTTAAATCATATAATTGTACATGAATTATTAATATTAGATAGGAGTACTCAAAACCATTTTTCAGTTTGCAAAAAATGATCATTTCAGTCAAATAATAAAAGGTTTAATTAAAAAAATGATTGCAGTGAAATGTTGAAAAAACATATAGTTATGAGGTGCATATGATATGTTTCCAGACTTTTTTCGTACGGGCATTTAAAATTGTTGTATACTCTTGAAAATTCACTATGTTATTGCTATATATCTTATGAGATGACTGACCAATTTTTATGATTTCAGGTTCAAATCAACAGCTACAGCAGCAATTGGAATACACCATACTAAAGCCTGATTATCACTGCTGATGAATTTCAAAATGCAATCTGACACTTTAGAAGAACTATATGCAATAGAATTGTGTTTTAAACTTGGAAAAAATGCCACAGAAACATATGAAATGCTTCAGACTACTTTTGGAGCATCTTGCATGAATCAAGCCTCAGTTTTTGAGTGGCATAAGAGATTCAAGGAAGGCAGGGAGTCTGTGAAGGATGATGAGAGGTGTGGGAGGAGTAAGGAAGTCAACACACCAGAGTTGATTGGCTAAAGGGTTAGGGTTTGGGTTAGGGTTACTATGTTGAGGTTTTAAGGGAATTCAGGAAGAGATTCCATCGGAAGAGGCCAGCACTCTTGAAATCGGGTCAGTGGCATTTCTAGCAGGACAATACTCGATCCTTGCCACAGACTATTTGACCAAGATGGGCATCAAGACAGTTGCTCAGCCTCCCTATAGTCCAGACCTTGCTCCCTGTGACTTTTGGTTATTCCCTAAGCTTAGAGGCTGTTGTTATGAGATGATTGAGGAGATGAAAGAGGCTGTGACAAAGGTCATTGACACACTCACACAAGAGGACTTTTCTGAAGCCTTTCAGAAGTTTTTAGAATGGTACAACAAGTGCATTGCAGCCAGAGGAGATTACTTCAAAGGGGACTAGAGTTTCATGTGTGTGCTATCAATAAAAGTGGCCATACGAAAAAAATCTGGAAACTTATCATATGCACCTCGTATAATTGCAATCAAACATTTACAAATGAATAAAATGTTAGTTTTAAATAACTCATTAGGAGTTGATAAGCCATTAAACAAATGAATCAAAACTTATTTCTATAACAAGGTAATTTTCATTATTTATTTCATGTTAAACAAGTTACCTACCTTCACTAGAATTTCCTGTTAAGAAGAGGCAATCATAAACAAAGAATTCTGCTTTTTAAATAATTAAAAGTAAAAATATACAAAGAATGTTAAACACAAAAACTATTGTAAATGAGGAAAATAGAAGGTTTTCTTTGTTTAAATAATTAATCATGAAAGAGAAATAACTCTTGCACTCTTTTATCAAACTCAGTCTTTTTTATAAATGTATATATGATGGACTCAACAATTAGTTAAAAATGTGAACTATTGGACTACCTATACTGCTGATTTATTTATAGTGTTTGAAGGTATGTGTAGAACCAGCAACACTTTTTGGATGAGCTGATAACAGAAGAATATTGTTCCAATGTACTACAGATTCTTTAGAACAACATTCCTCAAGTTTTGAATTCAGTGGTTTTCCTTTTTCCTAGAGTGGTTGCCTTTGAAAACCCAGTCTAGTCTACTTTTTTTGTCCATAGCTGGGGATAGAAGAGAGGGATTCACTCTTTTCTCAAGGGCATTAGCACAATATGATTATGTTATGATGATAACTGTTACTCCAAATACACACATACACACACATGCACACACACACACACACACACACACACACACACACACACACACATACACACACACACACATACAAAACCAAACAACAAATAAAAAAACAATGTTCTACAGAAAACCTTTATCACTGTAATTATTTATACTGCAATACTGCTTATAAGTATTTGAACAAAATGACATTAAAAGATATTAAATTCTAATGATGAAATTATAGTATAATATATATATATATATATATATATATATATATATATATATATATATATATATATATATATATATTTATATATATATATATATATATATATATATATATATATATATACATACATGCATAAAAGTAAAAAAATGTACATAAAATTAAAAATGATAAATTGTCAAATTATAATTATTCTATCATACTTATATAGTGCCATATTTCTAATACTTTGATCCAACATATAGAGGAATTGAAGAGTTAAAAGTTTGCAAATAATTTCTTGAACATTAGTTGGGGAAATAGCTGAATGAGAACATTTTTGTTGCCTGATATATTCTATTTTTATGCTGGCCCAGACATGTCTCCAGAAAGGGAATAATTATCTGCCCAGGATCATCCTTTGCAGTGACCTCTTCAATGACAATTGCAACAGAGGGGCACCAGAGAAGTAATTTAAGTACTGCTTGAAAAAATCCTTTTATGTCTATCACATTGATGATCAACAGTGGCCAACTGTAGCTGAGAATCATGACACCTAGATTCTTACCATCAACTATTCTGTCTCCCCCTCACAAACATCTGCAGAACTACTCTCAAGGATAAAAGGTATAGAGGGGGGATCACAACTCTGTGTAATCAAGCCCTGACTAGATGTTCAGCTGAAACTACTGTGACTATGCCTATCCTCCCCACATCAGCCTTATCAACCATGAACGTGCTTGCAGTTGGTAAATACTGCCTCTTTCTTGATATTTGTTTCATGAAGCCAAGCCATAATGAACGTGATTTTATTGCCTGAGCAAATCTTATAGAAATTGTGCAAAATGAGTGAATGAGTAAATGGAGATATGTAAAGAGAAATGCCTTTAGTTTATATTATTTCAAGAGAAGTCCTAAGAGAATTTAAAGTTTATGACAGACCTATATATTTGAGAAGTATTCTGTAGTTATGGGTTATGTGGATGTAAATATGCCTGTATATAAGCAAGTAAGTTTACAACATTGTATACTGTGTACTATACTGTGGTGTCATATCTAATTTGACAAAAGACTCAACGATCAGCTCATTACAAAAGTGTGGCTGGTTCTACACATGTCTTCAATCACTATGAACAGGTCCTGGCACTGAGGTCCTTCTTTGAAGAAAGAGAATAGCACATTCACTCTCACTTTCTTTATACCACTTTGGTAACACCATCTAACAGTTATTAGCAGAATTTCTTTGGCAGATAAGGGCAGTAATCCTATTAATAGATTAAAAAAAGAAACAAGTAAATATTGAAATATGATATTTTTTTTATATTTGTTGCATTAAGATTAATCTTTGATCCAAATTCTGTCAATTGTCAAACTGTTAATGAAGATTTTTTGTAATGTATTAGCAACCTGGTCTCACTATTGATTAGTGTATTAGCAACCTGGTCTCACTATTCTGTTAGTATTATTGAGTGGATTTATGGGCAGTTATTGTAGACCACTATTTGGTGCAAGGAAGGATATTTGATCATTTCCTACTCAACAAGTTCTGATAAAAGCATTAGAATATTCATTGATACTCTAATATTGAAAAAGGGAAAGGAAAGATGAGATAAATTCATATAAACAATTAAAACATTCAAGAGGTACATATAACAATATAACAAAAAAATTACAACAATTAATGCCTCCCAAAACAAATAAATCACATATGCTGCTCTGGTAACAAGCATGCATGAAAGAAGGAACAAAGAAGGTTCATGTAAATATCTTCTTTTCTCCGGAAGGTGTAAGAGAAAACCTTGTTGGAGTTGGAAACAATGTTTTCATTTTGTTCATTGAAGAAAAATAAAAAGCATGTCCATTTTTTCCCCTATGGGTGCAGGCAAAAAAGATCATATCTTTTCCATTTAAAGAGTGAAGGCAAAAGAGAAAGAAGTTAGGGTAAAATTCATTATCTTAAACCAATCTATTTGATCCATAGATTTTACACTCAAACAGGCATTATCACTCCGGGTCAGAGTGAACCTGGTAGTAATGGCAATTAAGAATTACTCTATACTCTCCAGATCTCCAGAACTGAAACTTTATCATTTAGATGTAGCTTAGTGTCATATCTAGGACATCAGTTTTTGGAGGGGAGTTCTACCCTCTGCAGGAGACACAGTCAGAATATTCTAAACCCCAACAACAGAGTAAAGGTAAAATGAGTAACACTGAGAAAAATTTCTGTTTTTACCATTAAGTATAAACAAAAATTTTGATAAATCCGAGAGTTTAACAAAGGATTTTGGTTCTTTTATGGGGTTTAAATTATATATATATATATATATATATCAGGGGCGGAGACGGGACTAGTGCTACTCGTGCCCAGCACGACCAATAACTCGGTCAATGTTATTCAAAATGGATTAAAAATCATCCATTAATTTCAACAAAACATACTTAGTCTGATCTCAATTAAATTACGTATCTTTTCAAGTTTCGATATGTAAGTAGCCAAAAGTTCATAAATATATCTGGGAATAATACAATGATGCTGTTTTGAATGGATGGTCTTTGTCCAGCCACCGTCAGATCCATTGAACATTCCATAAAATCGGCTATAATGTTGAACACGTGCAATCCGTGCCAGGCACTAGACCCTTATAATAACAGTAATGTTAGAGAAATCCGCTTTTGGCTGTAGCCAATAGCAAGAGCAACTCAAAACACCGTGCTCAAAAATATTAGCACAATGTGACTGCTGACAGCTGTCTTGGGAAGAGGGAGAGGGACAGAGAGAGAGAGAGAGAGAGAGAGGGGATAGCAGATTATAGCCGTTGCCGACGTCATCATCATCGCTATGGTAAATGTTGGTTAAACGGCATGTTTTAATTCATTTTTTCACTAACAGATCTCTATTTCTTTAATGAATGTTGCATATATTACATTCTGTAACTAAAATTTGTTTATTTGAATACATTTTCCACAAATAATCTTTATTTTAAGCGAAATTGAAACTACTAGCTGTGTCTGTGTATATTGTCATCAGTTTCTTTATTCAAATAAACATATTTTTCTCATCATAGTAATGAACATCTTCTCTTTTCTTCTATACTTTTGAAAGGAAAAAAAAATTATCTTATCTACTGTATTAACAGGACTACAAATTATATAGTATCTTGATTGTTTACAAAAAAAACACCATGCAAGGTACGTTTGTCAATCTGTGCTATACAATGGAGAATCACACAATAGCAACTATGATGACTTACTCTGGGTCCACGGACCATGGGTTGGGAACTGAAGTTGACAGAGGGCGGTGGGGGCGCGAGTAGCAAAAATAGGCAAGAGTAGCCACTGATATATATATATATATATATAACTGTTTTTGGTTAAGTTTGTAAGGGCTGAAATATATCTTCCGGGTAATGTGTGATTGGATGTGTAGTGATTGGTAGAGTATACATTTAAGCCTTGTATGAAATCTTTGTCAAAATCTGAATATCTGTGTCTGTAGTTAGTATTTATAATGTTTAGTAGATAATGGTTTTTATATAGTCCAATATCAAATTTCAGTCCTAATTGGATGGCTTCAGATTCATAAGTTTCTAGTGGTGTGCTGGACATGTTAATGACGAGATCAGTTTGTCTCATGCTTTTCTACTGGCTGTTTGCACCTAAGAAATGGAGTTTATTCTTTAAATTTTAGATATGGCAGCAGTTTATAAATGCAATGTCTTGTCTTAGTTTTTCTGTCATTTTATATGATATGCATTTATTCATATGGAGGTAGTGACCCAGAGTTTTGGCTTTTACAAAATAGGATATCTCCGGGAATTTTTGGTTTTTGATGCAGGATTCCATGTAATGCTGGATGGAGTCTTAAAAAATGAGGTGGGATGATTCTGGAAATTTGGGTATGCTCCCAGGGATGACCTTTTTCATAAACGCAATTTATCACAAAGTCCTTCTTGCTTTTTGTAGAGTGTGCTTTGATTAATAAATTTCAGTAGCATTGATCAAAATCATCCATTCTTGATGGCATTTATGTTGTATATGTATTTTCTTTTCATAGACAGTATTTGAGTAAGATACAAAGTTCAATCAGAAAGATGTGTCATAAAAAGATTTTGGCATAGGTTTCTTGCATCCATTACCAACCACCACACATCTAATCACACATTACTCAGATGATGTATTTCAGCCCTTACGAACTTAACCAAAAATAATATATATATATATATATATATATATATATATATATATATATATATGAAAGAAGAAAGGCAAGAGATGCAAAAAACCAAGGGTTAGCAAAAAACAGGTGTTATATAGGGTGATTGAAAAGTAACTTTCTATTTTAAAATTTTTATAATTTATTTCTTAACTATAATTTTTACAATTGATAAATCATAAATAGTTTAAAATAGGGAGTTACTTTTAAATCATCCTGTATATATAATTAAGATATGTGTGAGTTTACATATGCATTTTTGTTGTTAATTAGCTTTGAATTATTCATTCACAGGAATGCCTGAAATAATCTAATGTCTTCTTAAAAATAGTTGAATGCTTTAGTAATTCATGAAAAGAAAGAAAGCAGCAGGAATTTTCCATTTATTTCAAAGAAATGAAATATATTACATTTCCAGTGGATGGAATGAGTATTGGTTGGTATAAAATCCTTTATGTGTGGATGTGTCTGTGTGGATGTTTGCATTTTTATAAAAATTCATAAATATATGTTTACATAAACATCAAAGCCTATGTATGGCTCATAGATCCCTCTCTTTCTCTCTCTCTTTCAATATATATATATGTATATATATATGTGTGTGTGTGTGTGTGTGTGTGTGTTTAAAAGAACCATGGATGATATAATAGTTATTGTCATAAAGAATTGGACCCAATGAGTTCAAAAAGTTCAAATCCTGAATGAGGTTATTTATGTTTGATTTTATGCGAATCCTCTTGAGTAAATTGTAGAGCAGACTGATTTTTTTAGCTTTGGCAAGGCAACTGATCTATGAAAAAGAAAAAGCTCTAATTCAAAATCAGAGGAGTGCTCTTCAGCTGAATCTATGTTACATTAATGCACTATTCTTCTGTTATCAGCTCATCCAAAAAGTGTGGCTTGTTCTAAACAAGCCTTCAACCATTATAAACTATCTTCTGTGTTGATTGACCAAAGGTTTCCATTATTAACTGACTTGTTGAGTCTTCAGACATAGAGGTTGATTGAGCAATCCATCACACACACACACACACACACACACACACACATATATATATATATATATATATATATATATATATATATATATATATATATATATGCTGATAATGCATAAAATTAAATTGCCATGTTCCAGTATAAGGGTAGTTTCTTCAGAAATGAAATTTCATGTTATAAAAATGATGACTACATGTGACATGCTGTTTTTAAATTATAATTTATATCTTTTTTTATCCTACATTCCTTTTGTATTCTTCTGGTTCTCCAGAGCCCCCCCCCAGGTATTTGTACAGATATCAAGTTGATCCTCCAGTCCCAGGAGTCCTTCTCCCCAAAGCACTACCTGCTTGGCCCCTGGCTCTGGCTTAGCCACCTTCAGGTGGATAAATGATCAATGACAAGAAAAGCATAGCAGTAGACCTTCCGGTCTGGTTCAAGCTATGAGCTGGCATATGTACTGGACTCATATTGCACTTAGTGAGTCTATGTCCAGCATAATCCAGCAGGGCACAAGTTTAGGCTTGTGCTCAACCTTCCCCTCCCCCTAAATCTTCACTATAAAAAAGACCTTGCATCAATTCTGTCTGGTAGGAGGCAGAGATAGATAAATACCTGCATGACAAGGCTGAGTTTATTTCTTGATGCCTGTGGTAACCTAAAATGGTGATGTTAAGAAAAACCAAGTATTTTTTGTGATAACTATGTATGAGTCTTGATTTGTGTATGGTTACTCAACTCAAAATGACTTTATATCAAATCTGACTTGGTGGAAAGTTAGATAAATCCATTACTTGAGTATTCATTTGATGAGGACAGTGTATGGTTACAACCTGACTTTAAACTGATGACAGTAGTTTCATGAATCAGTACACTTTCTGAATACTTTCACCTTGATAAACTTTATCCCCTTTTTTTAATAAGAGGTTTTATTTATTTATTAGATCCATATGTGTTCTTGTGGTGTACCATAGCATATTAATCATTTTTAAGACTCTTATTTTGGCTGTTTTTTCCTAAATTTTCTGCAAGTTATGCAGATTTATTTGACTGAGATCATTATTTACAAGCTATTTTGTAAATTTCTGCTTCCGATGTGGCCTGCGTTTTTGGTTTGATCTTGTAAAATAAAATCTTATTTCTGATGAAGTTATCCTTATAGGAAAACAAGTCAATTTAATTTTCCATATTGTCTTCCTTTACTGATACATTTGGATTTTTCACCAGATCTTACCCTCTCCCACACACACACACACACACACACACACACACACACACACATATATATATATATATATATACATATATACACATGTTAGAGGGTGTTGATGGAAAAATAAAATTGCAGCATGTTGACTGAGAATACTGATTGAGCCCTAGATAGAGTAAGCACATGGTGTCTGGTTACTGTTGAAATATCCCTTATTTTGGAACCTGTGTATGCAATGATCTGGATATGTGATCATTACCTTAATCCAGCAATATTACTTGTAAGTTTATTCTTGAATAATTGGAAACATTTACTCAGAAATCTCTCAATATATTTACCAACCCTTCTGCAAAAGCAGGTGATGATACAAGGTCAATTTTTATGTG
Organism: Sepioteuthis lessoniana; assembly: GCA_963585895.1. Taxonomy (NCBI): domain Eukaryota; kingdom Metazoa; phylum Mollusca; class Cephalopoda; order Myopsida; family Loliginidae; genus Sepioteuthis; species Sepioteuthis lessoniana. The sequence continues at coordinate 16,237,588 of OY757923.1, forward strand.
GTGTTTAACAATTTTTTAGTGGTGTTCAACAATTCAGAGTTTTTCTTCTCCTAGATTGGTTACCATGCAAAGGTTAAAGAGCTCAAACTGTAACATAGCCATGATATGGCTACGTGAAATGTACATATAATGTTCATAAAATGTTCATGTATAACATATATCACATAGAACATAGGAATCTCGAAACATGAAAAACACTTACGACTTCTTAGTTTAGGTACGAAACTTTTTAATACCTTTGAGTTTAAAGGTTCTTCGACATAAGGAGAAAGATACACATTCTTTCTATTCTGGCTTTTCCATCTGCCTCCCATCTCCTGCGGTGCCCGTAGCGTGCCTCCGCAAGCAAGCGAAAGTCAACCATCTTCTCCCGAGACAGGACTCAACTCAACTAACTTTCTTCAAAATTCCCAAAATCCTCAGCACACTTCTGGTGCATGACATCATTTGCACTCTGTAGCCCTGTTTCCCATTTGGTCTATTGAGACATCTCTGAGTGACACGTTCACTCTGCGCGTGCGCATGCATGAACACCTGTGTTAATGTTGCACCTAAGTAACCCATGCACTGAGCCAAAAGGTTCTCAGCCTAACTAAACCCAAAGGTATAAAACGAAATCCCTTGGTTATTATATTACAAAACTGCTCTACTATTTACTCATAGCAGGAGAGAGAATAATTGGATTCATACCTGTCTTAAAAGTTTTTGCACGATGTGAAATGCAAACAGTCTCATCCAGGATTTGAACTTGGTTTACTGTGTCCATTTTCTACAACAATAACCATTACATTACAAGCACCTCTGAAATCTCTAATTACGGGCACTTCTAGCATGAATGCCAGGCAGTACAGCAAGCTATTTCCAAATTTCTGGAAGTGCAACTTGCATCGTGGTGCTGCTTTCCTTACAGACACAGGCCAAGTTGATTCTAGTTTGCTGCACAGTTGACAAAGTGTGAAACAAATAAAGAACAATTAATAATTCAAAAATTGTGAAAATTTACCCATCATACCTTATATATATATATAAATATATATATATATATGTATATGTACAAAAAATGGGAATATTTCTTTTACATTATCTATTTTTTGATTGTTCTCAATTTTGATCTTAAGTCATTGCTTGGAGAAAGGTTTTGTGCTAAAAAAGATTTTTTGAGAAAATTTCTAAAAGAGTTGATGTGCTATAAAAGAGGCAATAAAAAAGTATTGGTGTGAGCATATCCATTTGTTGAATGAAAAAAAATTGAAAACATATTTAGTGTTTTGCTATTTTATCATATATATATATATATATATATATATATGCAGCTACACGTATATATATATTTGTATATATATACTTATATATATAAGTAATTTAATTTATGTTCCACCTTCAAAAAGTTCTGATAAAGAATTTAAAGGATTTTACAAAGACATAAGTAAAGTCATGGATTTAAAGAAAAACTACTTCTGTTATATTGATAAATGATTTAAATGCAAAAGTAGAGAAAAGAAAAGATGGAGAATATAGTGTAGGAAAACTTAGAGTAGAATAGAAAAATGAAATAGGTGACATATTGGTAAATTTCACTGAAAGATAAAAAATAAGTATAATGAATATAGTTTTCAAAATAAAAGAAGCAGTAAATAGACTTGGGAAATCCAAATAGAGGAATGAAAAATGAAATGGACTTCATAATAGTTGATTAACTTCAAGCCTTAAGGGACAATAGAATTGCAGTAGAGTCAAATTTGATTTTAAAGCAGAAATAAATAAACTGATTCACAAAATAGAAAAGTTTCAGTATGATTATAGAAAAAAAGAATAGAATTAAGACTTTGAAAAAGAGCAAGTGTACTAGGTTGGTCAGTTGGTTGGTTTGTTGCTTGGTTCATTTATTGGTTTCTTTTATGCCATGTCAATCCTTGTTGTGTTATTCTATGCCAAAGTCAATTCAGCAATTATGGCCTCTAATCATATGCAGTAAAATATGTATCTTCACAATCATTTAAAACAGGTAAACACTTCCTCATCTCAAGTAGATCTATTTTAGTGTCATATTTAAGGCACCCAATTTTTTCGTGGGTGAGTCTTATCTTTCTGTATTTTTCTTAGAGAAAGAACAAACATAACACAGAAGATATCCATAGAAATTTGACAGTGATAATTTTGGCTGGCACATATTTAAAAAGTATGAAAGTCAGTATTAGAATTGATGAAAAAAAGGACACAACTAAAAGAATAGAACAGCACAAACTGATAAAGAAAAGAATAAGTGGAAAAAAAGGAAGAAAAATACAGAAAAGCTAGAGAAATCCATCAGAAAAGGAAAAAGTTTAAAACAACTTCAGTCTGTTGTTCACATTTCTAAATAAGAAATTATTGCATTAAAAAACAGAAATAATAAAAATCAAAGGTTGTTATTTGATGATAAGGACAACTGAAAAATATTGTGTAAACTTATATTGTTAAAAAAAATCTCAACAAAAATCTTTCCAGTAAACATTAGTGATATTCCAGATGTAACAACAGAAAAAATAGTATTTGTACTTAAGAATAGGAAACTTTAAAAAGCTTCAGGTGAGGATGGCATGGCAACAGCCCTTTTGAAAGATGGAGGAGAAGATGAAGGAGAAGAATTTCACAAAAACTCAGCTCAGTTCAGACAAAAAAGAAAGATGCCTCAAAATGTTTGTTTTGAGATAATGATTTTATTATACAAGAGTAGTAGTTCTCTGTCACATATGATGTTTGAGTTCCCAAGAGTTCAGTCAAAGACAAAAACCATTAGTCTATTTGTGCAAGTGATTTATCAATAGTGGTGAAGGCTTATGTAGGCCAAGCCAAACTTTGAATGAGCTGATAACAGAAGAATGGTGGAGCAATGTGCCCCTGATTTTTCAAATGACACTCTTCAGGTTTTGGAAATTAAATTTTTCCTTTTTCTTAGATTAGTTGAATTAATGGGAGTCAACATAGTTTAGTATCTAACATGCTAGACTGCACCATTAAAGCAAGCAAGTTCAAAGTACACTCACATTTTTACTTTCACTTAGGAAAAGATATGAACCCGTTTATCCCCACTAGCTATGAGTTAAACAGAACAACTACTGTTATTCTACAAAGATCCCTTTGGCATTAAATAGCCCACAAAGGTTAATATGACATAAAACAAACAAACAAACCAACCAAACAAATAACTTGTTACCTTACCATGGCTAAAGAGCTCAGTCTACCTGACTATTCAATGACCCACAGCTGGTAGAAGAATCAATGGATTCCTATATTTTCCAGGGACGTTAGCATGAAGAGAAATGTAAACAACTTTGTCCAGGATTAGAACTCAGTTCACTTAGTTCATTTTCTAAAAGAGTAACCATTATATGACACTCATACTTCCAAGAAAGGAGGCAATAGATACCTCAACAACCACCAGTTTCTCATACAACTATTTTATACTTATAAACTATTCTCAAAAGTACTTCCAAATAGAATTTCAAAAAATTCCTTAGAAGAAAATCAGCCATATAAACAGATTCATTTCAAACAATATTTGCTTAATAATGGTGGTGAATGGAGAAAAAAATCAACATGGCAGCGCAAGTTCAAATCCTGGATAAAGCTGTTTGTGTTTCACTTAATACTAATGCCCTTGAGAAAGGCATGAATTTATGTCTTCTCCTCACAGCTATGAGAAAATAATAAGGTAGACTGAGCTCTTTAGCCTTGGTATAGTAACCAGTCTAGGAGAAGAAAAACTTTGTATTCAAATTGGCATTACTCAGCATAAAAATTAATCTTGTGTCACATCCGGCCTACAATGGAGGCATTAAGTAAATACATACTTGATAATAAACAACCTAAATCAATAAAGCAGTTCATTGGAAAAACAATAAAATACAAAAAATCACTTTCTTTAACATTTGTTAATTATGAAAAAGCACTTGACACAGTGGAACACATGGCAGTTTTCAGTTGAATCCGACATCAGAATATTAATGAAAGTTATTTAAAAGTTATACAAAATGGCCTGGCAACAATTCAATTACGCAAAAGAACAAATAAAGGAAGAATTAGTTAAGGAAATGTTTAATTCCTGTTTGCCACAGTTTGTTTGTAAACAAAATAGTTCAAAACAAGTTCGTTATAAAATGACACACAATCACTTTGAAATAAGATGAATTGGATTTAGCTTTGCTGGGCCAGTTCATCTTGCACAAAAATCTGCTCCTTCTTACTCAGTAGTTCTTTTCTTAATTGCATACTCACATCTCTTCTCCGGCTCGTCCATTGAATAAGGAGTGATACTTAAGAGTGAAGTAAGAAGATATGATTTTGCTTAAAATATGTACCAAATGGAACATGTGGACAATGTTAGATTTGCTGACAATATATACATGTTAGGGTGAGTGAAAGGTTTTTGCAATATTTTAGGCAATGCTAGTTTGTAGTGTGTATATCATGCAACCAAAACAGTTCAAGCTGTGTTAGGTATCCTCTCTGATTGGTTGTGTTATGAAAATTGGCGCTCTGACACATTGTACATTGCTTCACTTTATGGTTTGAAAGCCACACAGATGAATGTGCAACATAGTCTAATTTCGGAACTTATCCTAAATGAGTTTGAGCTGGGCTATAACACTGTAAAAGCAACCAAAACATTTGTTATTCTAAAGATGAAGGTGCAGTTGGTCATAGTACAGTAACCAGATAGTTGAAAAAGATTTGATTTGGTCGAAAGAACTTTGATCATCAAGCACAGTCAGGTATGCCCAGAACTGAGGATTCTGCAGTCATGCCAATGTTGTAAATTCAGTGTTTTGTAGTTGGAGAGTATCAAGCAAGCTCAGCATCTAACATTCTATTGTTACCCGTCACCTTCAAAACCTTGTCAAAGACATCTGGATCTACTGAAATGTACCTAACTTAACCAAAATATTGCAAAACTTTTGACTCACCCTAGTATATATAGTAAAATTTACATTATGGTGAATGAAAATTTGAAAGTATCATGGGTTAACTTGAGTAATTAAGTGAGTATTGGCATTTCAGGTTTTCTCCAAATGTAATTTTCTCATCAAATAATATTCCTAAATTAATGTCTTTGTGCTAGCAAGAAATATTCGGCACTGCTTTTTAAATTTGAATTTCTTTTTATGAAAATAATTTTATTCTTTTATGCATTCACTTTTTCAATAAATTTTAATTCTATCTGAAAAAAATGAGGAAAAAATACATTTGTTGGATCTTTTCACTTTAAATCTGATTTCTGTATGCTTCACATGTTCTAAAAGAGAAAATTGACAAAGTTCTAAAGAGAACACTGAGTATGTCTCTTTAGAGAAAAATCAGACAGAAAATTGTCTCTGATTACATTATGAGAAAATATACAAAATTCTAAAGACAATCAATAAGTCCATAACACAGTTTTGAAATTCTGAGCTGAAGTTTCCATTATATAATGTTCCCTCTGGAGTAAAGTGTGAATACATTCTATGCTTGATTTTTTTCTATTATTGTTGTCCAAATGTGTATTTATATATATATATGTGTGTGTGTGTGTGTGTGTGTGTGTGTGTGTGTGTGTGTGTGTGTGTGTGTGCTAGAGCCACCATGGTTCAGGGCCTGCTTGTCACATGCGGGAGATTATACAATAAAACAATTATTCTTCTTGTTCCTGGAAAACAAGTGTTACTTCCCAATTGCTTATACCTAAAGTGAATGGTGAAGATCTATTTTTTCTTCTCATATTGCATTTTTTAATCTGAGGAATCACATTTTTGAAACATGATGGGAGACTATATTTGAGAGCTGATATGTGAAAGGGATTTACATTATAGTCATAAATCTTAAAATGCTACATTTTTGTATAACTTTTGTATAATATTCAGTCTGGAGTAAAGTTAAAATGTGTGTTTTATGCTTTTTTTCCCAATTATTGCTGTCTCAATATATATATATATTCCTTCATTTATGCCTTTTTGCATTGTAACTGACAGTCAGTATTACTACCAAACAGGTTATTTTTGTTGGTAATTTTGAAGGTTTTTGTCGAACCAGCCAGACTTTTTAAATAAAAGAAGAATGATGCACCAATGGGTTACAAATTCTCTGATTTTGAGATAAGAATATTTTCCTTCTTCTAAATTGGTTGCTCCCCCCAAACTAAATAGTTCAGTATGCCCAACCATTTTAGACTTAGCTTGGGAAAGAGAAATGATTCAAGTCTTTCTGAAGTGAATTAGCATGAAGTGAAATGACCAGGATCTGAACTCAGCTTGTCGAGTCCACTTTCTTACTATAATAAATGTTAACCTCTCAAGCTTCTTATATATATATATATATATATATATATATATATATATATATATATATATATATATGTGTGTGTTTGTGTGTGTGTGTGTGTGTGTGTGTGTGTGTGTGTGTGTGTGTGTGTGTGTGTGTGTGTGTGTGTGTGTGTTAAAGCCACTATGGTTCACTGCCTGGCTGTCACATGCAGAGGATTAGTTTTCAGTGGGACTGAATGTTATCTTCACAAAACTTTAAAAGAATTTGATAAAATTCTAATTTGCTGTTGTATAGTCTTTGCTATTCAATAACTATTGTTACATTTAATAAATAAAAATAGTACACAAATGTCACATGGGACATATGAAATTGTAGATTTCTGGTTGAAGTACTTATGAACAATGCAAGTATAATTGTATAAATTGAACTCACTCATAATGGTATACTAGCCTAGCTAGTTAGCCATTATATTAAGTGAGCTGCCCATAATAACAAAAATTGTTGGTCATATAGTATAGATAATAAAACCTGTGTCTCTTAGTAGTTAGTGAATTTATTGTATGAAATTTGTATGTAAATTTAACAACTATTATAGATTGAAAATAGTAATTGATTTCTAGTTTAAGTAATCATAATCTATGCTAAGATAAATAAAGAATATTACCGTTGTCCCAAAATAATTGTTACATTTAGCATAAAAAATTTATATACAAATGTAATAACGGTTATGAGATTGAGTTGGTATCACATATCTGAAAGAAAGAGATAATGTTTTTAAATGAGAGTTTAATACATGCAAAGAAGTGTCTGCCAAAATATTTTAAACATTTTGATATAAAAATGTTATCTTTCATACAGATGTACCTCATTACCTGAAGCTATGTTGATAAAATTTGATTTACAGTTACATTTTTTTAACCCACCTTTTAAATTGTTTAATTATGTAATGTACAGAAATATTATTGCACACATTCAACAGATAATGAATGATTTTAACAAAAAAATTTGAAATTGGAATTATCAAAGCTTTTGGTTGTAATGGCAAATGAGGGGGTGACTCAACACTTCCCAAAACTACAAAAATGGAGCTGTCATGAAAGAATTCAATTTAGTGTCATACCTAGAACACAATTTTAGAGGAGATCTTATGCTTTAAAAAAGCTATACTAAAACTGACAAGGAAGCTGCTGCTTCAGTGATTTGTATTAAAAAGTTCATAAACATTTGTATAGTTATGCTTTTGAAATGTATATTGACCATGGACCTCATTTAGTATATTTCAAGAAAATTAACAGATTCCAGATATCACTTCTGTAAGGATTCAGAGGTGGGCTGTAATCTTGTCAGCTGTAACATCATAAGCCAGTGGTTTCAGATTGCAAATAGATAAATTATTAAAAAAGAGTGCATAGCTGGAAAAGAAATGAGTTAACAAAGTCTAAAATCTCATACTGCTGGCAAGGTGTAATAAGATATTCTTTATCAAGCACTACAACCTGAAAATAACAATTAACAAAAATTTACTGATATCACCAGATTCCATCAGCTAAGTAAGTTTTGTTGGAGGCTGGTTTAGCCATGTGAATGAAATTGGAATTGCCACTCCACTTTTTATTTTTAAATATATCTTTATCTTACATTTCATTTTGTTTAATCATCTTATATACAGGAATATTATTACACACTTAACAGATAATGAATCACTTCAACAAAAGTTTTGAAACAATTACACCAACATACAGTATTGATAATGAATAAGTACACCTCTAATAATTTTCTGAATACAAAAGTTAATTTCTATCTAAACTAAATATAATGGGGTACAAGTGATATTATTATGTATAATTTATTACATATTTCGACAGCATTAAAGTGCAATTGAAAATAGTAGCAGTCTAAAAATAAGGTTTGGTTTCTTTGTGTTGATGCTTTATCAACCTTTGTGGGTAAACTAATGCCTTGTAGAATGAGAACACTGGTACTATTTACCCACAGCAAGGAGGATAAGGGGGTTCATACTTTACCAAAGGTTATTTGTCCAAAAGTGAACATAACAGCACAAATGAACTTTAAATTCACTTACTTCAATGGCACAGTCCAGCATCCAGCACTTTAGACATTATGCAAGGGGGTCTCCCCACCAGGGAAAATAAGTTCCTCTTATATATATATATATATATATATATATATATATATATATATATATATATATAATAAAGCTCAACGTCTGTTTGTGTGTCTGTACATCTATAGGATGAAAAGGAATAGAAGATGCATAAAAACAAAGAATATATTCTTTTGTAAAATTTTATAAGAAAGACAATGAGCCACAAGAAATTTATTTTCCAGTTTGACTGGGGGGCGGTTAAAGGAGGTAAATACCTCTGGTGAAAATTCAAATACCTTCAATTTCATTGAAAATAAAAACATAATTACTTGGCACTAAGTAAAGTCAATTCCCAAAATTTTGCCATCTTACAATAATATTTCCTTGGAATGAAGTAGTGCCCTCCCCTACACCTAGGTGTAGTAGCAATTGAAAAGGAGCCTTCAGGTCACCCTCAACTAAGGTTGCCAACTTTACTTACTTTACAATGATATTCAACCCCCCGAATGAGGTCTATATCATTGTGCTGAGCCTCTTTGAAAGTGCAAATACATCCAGTTTTCATAAAAACAAAGAATGTATTCTAATGAAAAATTTTACAAGAAAGACAATAAACTACATGAAATTCACTTTCTAGCACAATTAGGGGGGTTAAAAAGGGGTAAAAATCCTGTAGAAAATTCAAATACCACCGATTTTAATGAAATTAAAATCATATTGCTGATGTTTACAAGAAGTTAGGATCTTTATTTGGGAGTGTATACTGATTTGATTATTGACAACTGGGAAAAATGCTGAATCACATATTTCAAGTGTTAACTGATTTGATTATTGGAAACAGGAAAAAGCTCTGAATCACATATTTCAAATGTTAACAGATTTAATGAATCATTATCTTTCAGAGTTTTAATTATTTCTCATTTTTCTTTTCTAATTGCTTTAGTTTCTGTATTTTTAAAAACATATATTTATGCAGCCATATCCTTGATATAAAGTTGCCAGTGACATACTTGATTTGTTAAGTATCATAAATAGTTAATGTGAAGATGTTTCATTATTATGATAATATATCTTTAATTGTTAGTGTTTGTTGGGATTCTTGAATAAAAATTGCAATATGTATGACTATATAATTTTCCTCAAGCTTTTATTTCCTTGCATATTACAAGCAAAAGCCACAATCTATGTGATGGCTGTTTCAATTTATAAACCAAAATATTGAGATAAAAAATAAGAAGTTTCTATGCAACCGTGATTATATATGGTTAAAAGGAAGCACTTCTTTTGCAAAAAAACTGGCATTTCTTTTTCTTTTAGTTACTCGAATGGATATAGATTAATAATCTACATGTTTGTTGAAAATATTTTTATTAGGAGAAAGAATTATTCAGTTCAATAGTATATAGGACTATATCATAATTTTTTGGCCAAAGCCTGCACATATTACACTCCAAAACATTCAATAATATCAAAGCAATGACTTTCATAAATCAGAGTACAATTTTTGACGGTTGTTTCTGAACCCAGTCAACAACAGGTATTTCTGTATCTATCTATCTATGAGGTGTATTTATTTTGTATGTATATATGTATATGTATATATAGATTTATTTTTGCTTACAGAGATGTGACACTTTTTTTAAAAGAAAGCATCTATCTATTAAGTGGAACTTAATAATGATTCCAACTACAAATGTGATTTTTTTATTATCCAGATCCCTGTTTTAATGAAGATAACTATTGAGAACCAGTTAGCATCCTTCATTTCTTCCTGAATTGAATTATTATTAATGTTGTCAAAGAGGTCCATGGTGCATTGTAGACTTTGATTACAATGGAAACCAAATAGGTTCACAGGTCAACTTGTAGCTTACTAAATGTAGCTGATCGAGTCAAAGGAGCCAATAATTTATGTACTGGGATCATGGTACCTAGTATGGTATAGTAGTTTGAACACTAGCTAGAAGGCCATTGCAATCAAGTTAGATTTTCATTAAGTACCCCATATTTCTGGTTAAGCGCCAAACTAAATTTAGAAAATAATAGCTGATATGCAGGGATTGATATGAATTAGGTTTATTGGCTATTTACTCATTAGAAATTCATATAAGAATTGAATAAAACCTTTGATCATGTTTGGTTTAAATTGTTTTTTTTATAGAAGAACATTAGTGGTTCTGTTGTATTAATGAATGAAGAGATAACAATACTTGTTTATAAAATATATCTTTATTCTTTATTGTCCCGAAAGGATCAAAATTGCTGGAAGTGAGAGAAAGAGACTGAGATGAAGGACATAGCATTTCTGGTAAATACACCCACCCTGGACCAATCCCTGCTTTATAGTCTGGAATGGGTGGCTGGTGGCATTGACCTCCATGTCAATGCAGACAAAATAGACTTCATATGCTTTATTCAAAGAGCTGACATCTCTACACAAAATGGTAAATCTCTGAAACTTGTGGACAAGTTCACCTGCCTTGTAAGTAGCATCTCATCAACCAAAAATGATGTCCACATGTGCCTAATGAAGGCTTGGACAGCTATTGATAGACTGTTGGTCATATAGAAGTCAGCTATCTTTTACACCTCGTTGGGGACACATATTCATTTTTACACCACTTTGTTATATGTCTATATTCAAAGCCCCCATTTTGTATTTCTTCTGCTTCTCAGCTGGGGAAACCTGGCCATACCTCCTCTGGGCACTTGCTGACTGCTCTTTGAATCTGACTGAATCTCTGCAATGACTGCAAATCTCATTTCGCTATATAATATTTTTAATGCCGACACATTCTCCATCCAGTTCCCAATTTACGTGATTCATTTCTATTGTCCCCTTGTTTATCCAAATACACAGGTGTGATATCTGTTTAGAAATCCACAACAAACATGCTGTCAAAGGTCAATAAGTAACAGTATTATTTAACCCAGACCTGGGTAAAATAACAATGTTAATACCATTTACAAAGTCTGAAAGCGAATGTATTAATATAACTGGAGTTCACTCTCACTTACTATGATGTCACAGTCCAGGACATTAGTCACTATGCCATGGGGACTCACCCCACCACTTTGATTATATCTATGGAATAAATTCTCTAGAATTGTTAATCATTTTCTTCAGTTACAAAACATATTGCTTCATCTCAAAGCATAAACTGTATAGAAAATCACAGTAAAAAGAATCCCAATCAGTTTCCTGTTAGAAAAAATAGAATATCTGACTTATCATTTTTCTCCCTCTAAAAATATCAATAAATCTCCTTGGTGGGTCTTGTTTTGGTGCATAAAAAACTATATTTATGCAAATTAAATCTATAATGTTTAACCAAAATATTTCAGTCATACTTTCAGAAAAACAGAGACACCAGTTCCCTCTAAAAATGTTTTGACAAATAGAAAAGATTAAGTAAAATACAAAAGTAAAAAAAATTCTTTGAAGCTATAGTGTGAAATTCTATTTATGTAAATATTTCAACATATATATATATATATATATATATATATATATATATATATTGTCATATACTTGTTAGTAGAAATGTCTGATTATATTAGTTCATGCATATATATATATATATGTATATATATATATATAAAGAGGATTCAATATTAGTGATAGAGTACTTTTAAATCTAAGTTTGGTTTGCAAAATGTCTGGTGTTCACAAAGGTAAGAAATGGACTGTCACTAAGTTCCATTCTCTGTGTGTACACTATTTAAACTTATATATATATATATATATATATATATATAACATTTATTGATGTAATTATATACTTATGCAGCCATATGTATGGCACTTATAATCATTATTTATATTTAGATATATTTCAAATCATATTATCTTTTATTGATTTGTCATATGAATAGCATAGTATAAATATATATATTATATATAAATTATATACTTATGCAGCCATATGTATGGCACTTATAATCATTATTTATATTTAGATATATTTCAAATCACATTATCTTTTATTGATTTGTCATATGAATAGCATAGTATAAATTATATTATGTAACATATAATCTAAAAGGTATGATGTAAATATGTCATATATATAAAATTATATAATGTATATTCTATTAATATCATAAGATTATATTATATCATATATATAGGGTGTCTCAGTATACATTTGACCATGTGGCAGCTAATAAACCTTCTAATAATAATATTGTGTTCTTTTTTGTTTCAGATTTGAAAATAGTATACTATAACAACTATTAACCCTTGATCAAAATACCTTGGACAAGAGAGGAAATAATATTTTGAGTCAGTGCTTATTCAGGGTCAAAATAATTCAAAACTATTTAAAAATAGATGCAACTTATTAATATGATAATGATTTATTACTTAGGCAAGAAACAAAAAAAAAGAAGACATGTCCTGGAAGTTGATATAACTATTAAGAATACATTCATTTCATGTCTCGAGCTCAAAGGATGTTTTTTACCGGATGTGTTCCAAATGACTGCCATTGTGCTTGTTTCAGTAATAATTCATTATCATATGAATGAGTTGCATCAATTTTGAGACTCCCAGTATTTATAAACCATTTATAGTATAGATAATAGCATGACTGGTGTTAAAATTCGCTTGCTATGATGTTGCAATTCAGTATGTTAGCCACTATCCCCTTATATATCATCTTTATAACATATATATTATGTACAATATATATCTATGTATATGGAATATCATAAATAGTATATATGTATGTACCAACCCCTCTGCATGCACAAGATGTAACACAAGTTCAATATTTTAGGTTGAGTTTTACAGGTTCGAATTCAGAGTTTCTTGTCTCCTAGACTGGTTGCTATACCAAGGTTAAAGATCCCTGTCAACCCTACTATTTACCCACAGCTTGAAGAAGAATAATTGGATTCCTACCTTTTCCAAGGATATTAGTGCTATGGGAAAATGCAATCAGCTTTGTTCAGGATTTGAACTCAAGTCGCCATGTCCATTTCTCACAATGATAACCATTAAATTATTAGCTCCTCCAAAATCATAAATGATATATAAATATACATCATATTTTATAAATGTATATCATATTACACACACACACACACATATATATGATATGATATGTTAATTAATATATATTTCCTACTATCAAATAAGAGATGTCAAGTGATAAAATAGCCTAAGATAAGAAAGCTGATATCCAGATTGTTACCAACTTAATGGCAAAAGGTCAAGTGAATTAGAGTCTTGCCTTTGCTGATCAGAGCATATGAGAACTAGTAACAACCTTTCCAATCCTATTTTCCTTTTAGAAAAGGACTTGTAGAGAAGGTCAGCTGGTTCTCAAGTGTATCAGATCTTTGGGATCATCAGCATCGACAGTAAAAACTGGTATTTGTTATACTCAAATTTGTTGCATTCTCTCTCCTATTTTGTCTCTCATCTATTTATAATTTATGATACTAAAAGAAGTACACAAAAACTTTTCAAATGATAAGAAACATACAGGTGAAGGTTTAATTATGTTTAACTAGATCTTAGGTCATCTGACTTTGTGTCAAGCTTAGTTTTGCTTTAACAAAAAAAAAACTGCTTTAATTGAAATATTGATGTTTTGTTCAATTTAGCAAATCTAAATGTACACACATAGTAGAATGTATGCAAGGTTAGTTAAATATATTATCAAGCCTGTATGAACCTAAAACAAAGTTTTCAGAAACAAATTTTCCAGTCTCTGAGCTAAATTTTGCCACAAGTTTTTCTGTTGACACTTCAGTCAGGAACAGAGGATGTATAGAAAAATAGAACTCAGATCAAAATATCAGGCTTAAGTTGCATTGTAAAATACTTCTCAAACTAAAATATCAAACTTAAAAGTTCAAAGACTTTAATATATTCATGTTCATTTTAACTGCTGCTTCTGATATTTTTCCTAATCATTCTTTACTTACCTTATCTAATTATGAGTTTAAGTAACACTTATCCAATTGGTTTGACTCGATGATATTTTCTCAGTAAATACTGAAACGTTTAAGTGCAGTAATTATATATATATATATATATATATATATATATAGGGTGCTAGGGTTTAGATTTAAATCATTAATGTACTTTGTTTCAGGTTTTGTCAACGTAGCAGCAAACCAGAGTCAGATTGGCACTGTATTTGAAGAAGGCAGCACAGTGATGAAAATCACTTCTCCAGAAATTTGGAAAAGGTATTCTATGCTATTGGCATTTAGATCGGAAGTTCCAACACAAAGATTTCCGGGAGTTAGTATGAGGATAGATATTCATCTTGATGAAAACCAAAAACCCAGTCCGCATCACAGTGTTTTGGGATGGTCACGAGCAATGGGGATGTTATGCTTCTATTCATCATCTCACATGAGCTCAGACTCAATACGGAGGCCTACATCAAATACCTGGAGGAAATAGTGCCGTTCTTATCGAGCAATAGGACTCGGCGCCATGCCACACAAGCAGGAAAAGCCGTGAAAAATTTCTGCGACCGCATCACCTCTAACATCTGGCTGTCAAACTCCCCAGATTGCAAGCCCTTTCATCGTTATGTGTGGGGCGCAGTTGAGTGAGAGACAAAATACTCTCTGCAATACCAAATAGGAACTGCTGGCAGGGATAAAAATGGCATTTACTAATTTAAACAAGGAGACCGTAGGGAAGGCTTGCAGGAGATTCCAAAGTCATCTTGAGTTCATGGTTGAAGCCAATACAGATTTCTTTGAGTAAATTTAATCTATAATATTTCGAGATATTTCCGTGTAATTTTGGTAAAAATATCTGATAAAGAGTGAAATAAGTTTCAATGACAAAGACATTGATCTAATGAGCGAGCCAGCCATGGGATAGCTCTACTAAGTGATATCCCATGGCTGGCTCGCTCATTAGATCTATCCCTTCATGATTACTTCCTTTGGGGATACATGAAGGCTCAACTCTTTAAATATAGGCTGCAGACAACTGATAAACGGAGAGATTTTATTTGTCATTAAATCACCGTAATAAAAAAAGACAATGACTAGACAATCATCGTAGAACTTCAGGCAAATATTTTCTTTATCATTATGCTCACCATCATCATCATTACATACTGTTGTATAGTCATCTACATAATCACAACGACACCATAATAAAGACAGACGCATGAAGGAAAACGCCGGAAGACTTCTTTACAAATATATTTTACCTCTCACTTTATTGCAAGGGTTCAAAAGGGTTGTTCAAAGGTTGCATGTGAGAGGGTGCTGGAGACCGAACATAAACTTCATATTTTGACCCCACTGTTATGACCGTCACGTTGTGTCTTTCTTGTTCTCTTGATGTTGGGGTCCACTCCATCGGGGGTTTTCCGAGGCCCCCTCGGTCGGGTGTGGCCTTCCCTACCACATCTGGTCTCTAGGTGTCTGGGTTTCTACTGGCAACTGCTTTGGCACCCAACTCAACTCAATTATATAATAATTCAACGCCCACACGATCACCCACTGGATCTTTGAAATCGAACGTTTAATCGTCATCAAGCGGAAATAACTGTCATGCAGTTCAGAGGTTACTCTCTTCTGGTGCATCACTGTAGTGGCACAATGGGACCTTCACCTTGTCCCATATCATAAGCCTTAATCCGCCCATGCGATCTCTTTCGATTACTGGCCATTGGAATGTGTCACTTCCTTCCGGTGTATCACCTTGGAATAGCATTTTTGGGCCGGGTCGAAGGTCAAAATATAACAATACCAACAACACGGATCTCTTTGAATCTTTCGCCATCTATTCCTATTGACCATCGCGCTTCATAAGTCCTATAGACAGCATCCAGTGTCAGGACCAATTTGAAGAATGTAAGTTTTTGCTGGTTGACCAACACTAGTGAGTCCATGTATAGGAATCAATAGGAGAACGCTATTTATGAATCCGCCCTCACATCTCCAGAAGTACACTGCATATGTTAGACCGCTGCTACTTTTTTTAGAATGACTAATAATCGTCTAGACCCCTAATGTTGTGTTCAATGCCCATTTTATATCTTTTCTGTGGGTCCATGCTGGTTAACTCGGAGACATTTGTGGTTGATAAGAATAAACAACAAACTACTTTTGCACATATCTTGCTTTATTTCTTTATTGACTCAGACGTCCTTTTCTTCTTTACATATTGTGTATATGTGTACATTTAGAGGATTAGTTCAATTAATGGAAAAATTTATGCCTACCGATTATTTGCACATGTGCGCTTGTCGATGTCTTGTAAACAACTAATTATCAACTATTTTTCTAAACTCTTGAATCGTTTTGATCACATAATTGAAACTATCCAATCAGATTTGTTGTCTCAGATTGACCTCGAGTTTATAAGCTTTTAGTCATCCTAAGGTGACCCTCAATGTTTTCCCCCGCGTTCATCAGTTAGACTTTTTGAATTCTACTCGATATGTCAATAATAAATTTCGCCAATCTATTATGTAACTTACGTTTTGCTCTCCTTACTTGAATGGTTTGTGAGTGGTTATGTAGCTGCTGTTTTATTGGGTGCTGCTTTCATTATTTGTTCCTAATAGAATACAGCATTTTTGTGTAGTTTCCATAAACTTTTGATTGAATCTATGCTACCTTTTTTTTATTTGTATTCCGAATCTAAGAGATCATTCGGCCAGATACCATAGATGATAAATAAAAGTAATAAGATAAACAAGAATAATATTTGTAATTACTTACTTTTTCATTGTTATTGGGTTTCTTTGTTTTGTGGCATATCAACCTTTGTGGGTTATTTAATTCCAAAGCCATCCTTGTAGGAGAATAGCAGTAGTACTATTTAACTCATAGCAGTGGAGATAAGGAGATTCATATCTTTCCCAAAGATATTAGTCCGGAAAGTAAATGTAAAAGTATGACTGGAATTTGAACTCGCTTACTTCAAAGCCACAGTCCAGCAAGTTAATCATTACGCCATGGAGACTCCTCTTTTAAGTATTCTCATGTTTTTAGAATAATTCATATGCCATAAAAGAAACAACAGAAAATGTGCCAGTAGCATTGCATATGCATTTATCAAATTAGATTTATATTTTAGTATTCAAGTGTTTTGAATAATCTGAGTACTCAAACTACTTGAATATCAATCTGTCTAGGATTTTTTATGCCTAGAGGTTAGGAAATGACAATCAATGTACGTTCATATTTACATTTTTTGTGTTTCTGTTTCTCAAGAGGTTAGCTTCTTTTGCATTCAGTTCTATTGATCATAAATAATTTTTAAACTAGTTAATAGGATCCTAACAGGTACTACCACTCTGGGTCTGAGTGAAACAGGTAATAATGGAAATGAACGGGTACTCTACAATCCCCAGATTGCAAGAACTGAAGATGTTAGTTTCGTTTCAGATCTAGAGGACTACTTTCTTTCTTTCTTTCTCTTTTACTTTTTTTTTTTTTTTTTGTAGGAGGCACTGGGTTTATCTCTCGGCAAGAGATACACTCAGTGTATCCTAAACCCCACCAATACATAGGTTACTATTATAAGGTTTTGCCATAAAAGTCTTTCAATATATTCTTACTCTTATTGGTATGATTCCATGTAATGTAATTAAAAAAATTGATTATGTTATATGTGACAATAGTAGTCGTAAGATAACTTACTAACCATAACTCCACAGTCTGTTAACCTGTATTAACCCTTGTAAATGGTGTGTTCAAGGAAAGTAATCTAATATTTACTTCCTAAGTTATTTTACTTAAAGGTTTTACAAATTTGAGATATTTCAGACAAAAATAAATATATAAATTTACATGACATTTTATATATATATATATATATATATATATATATATCATTTATAAATAAGTCATTTTTATAAAATGTTAATTTTTTCAAATCAAAGATACCAAGATGTTATTGTTTCAAGAAGAAAATTATACATCTAAAATGAATATTATTATATATTATTTATTACCAAATTCAACAATACTGAAACTTTGTAATAAAATTGCAATGTCAGATCTGGAGACCAGGAAATTGTGGAGTACATCATCATTGACACTAATCCCAGGTCCACTCTGACCCAGTGTAGTAGTATGAGTTAATATCCTAAAAATCATATTTGTATAAATATATAGAATGTTTACTTATTTTTAAACTGCTACATACTTACGTTTTTTATAACTGTATGTTATATATACAAGGGTCATTCAATAAGTAAGTTGAAATATCACCTAAAAATTTGACAATAGAAAACATTGTACAGCTTATCAAAGAGATAAAAGTGATAGGCTCTTTCATATTCCAGAAAACTGTCAGCATGGCTTTCTTTACTGAACATTGCACCTGGAATTTTTTCTTTACTGGAAAGTCAGTGTATACAGTCTATATAGACTGTATTTTTGACACAGGCTCATAGTGGCAAACTCATGTTTAGCATATTTGTAAAGTTTTCTTTTACTAAAACATGATTCTTCATACACATCATTCTTCTGTAAATTTGATATTTCTTTATCACCAAAAAGTTGATGACAGATTTCTGTTCAATCATTCAGTTTGATTTAATGCCATTGTGAATAGCCTCAAAAAAGTATTTTTGCAAGATTAAAATAATTTTTACAATAAACCAATTCTAAACAATACAAAGTTTACATGTATAGAAAAAATGTATTTCTCTTAAAAAAAATTCCCCTTATTCATTGAATGACCCTCATATATATATATATATATATATAATTCTTTTTTTCTTTGACTCCATTCTGTGATCACATTTTTTCTGTACTGACTGTAAAGGTATCCTCAATAATTTTGTGAACAGATATGAGGATGTTTTAAGATGGTTGAATAGATATATATCAAAGGCTTTTTTTTGTTTCCCAACCATTTAACATTCGTATGTGGATGCCAGTAGAAAGATCAATTACCACTGGGTTTGAGGTTCAAAAACAACATCAGCAGCTCAGAACAAAGAAGATTCAGCCATGCTAAAGTTCAGGATTAAAACACCATCTTCAAAAAAATAAAAAATCCTTTGATAAAAACAAATAAATTCCCTTTATAAACATAACATCTGATATCGACAGAACAAGAAATAAAAGCTATGAAAGGTCATACATGTACGTGGCTTGAAAAAATGAAAATTTGCCAGATAGAAAATTCTGCAGACTACAAAACTGAAATTGTACAACTGGTTTGGTATGAGCCAATAAAAGGAATTTTCAATATCAGCAGTCAACAAATCAACAATTTCAAAGAAACAGTGGTTAAGAAAAGTCCTAACTACTTTAATCTGGTTCCATCTATCAGAATCTGGTCATAACTATCTCTGTTCATAACTGTTTATATCTACCTGTCTGCCTCCATCTGGGCATTTATATTTCTACTTGGTCATATCTATCTCTCAGCATCATCATCAAGTCATGTAACTAGCACAGGTTTCCCAAACTCTTTCTTGCCATTTATCCCTATTACTCTTTGCTTTTGTCAGGTCTTCTAGACTACATCCTGTGTCTGTACAGAGCTGTTGTAGGTACGTTCTTCTTGGTTGACCAACACTGGCACATCCATATGTAGGGGTCCATGAGAGAGTGTCTATTGTTCATCCCTGCTTCTCCAGCTGGATCTTGCATGTCTGTATTTATGAGGAGGCCAATGTCTCCTGCTGCCTGCTCCAGACAATGTAGCTGGGATTCAGCTTTGGTAGGCATAATTTCAAGAAGCACCATGTCATCTACATAGTCTGCATCCATAATAGTTTCTACGGAGTATTGTCTGCTTCTTGCTTTTTAGTGTAAAGCCATTTTCTTTCATTAGATCTATCAATGTTTAAAGTACATTGTCTAAGCAGATTATTAACAGATATGGGGCTAATGTATCCCCTTGCAGCAATGTCAAAGAAGTCTGTGTCACCATCCAGTGAGTGAACCTTGACTTTCATGTTACTATAGAGCATCATTTTGGCTGTGACAGTTTCTTTGGGGAGACCATATGATAGAAGTATTTATTCTATCTTCCCTCTGTACATGGAATCAAATACCTTGGAAAAATCTATGAATAAGAGTGTCATCTCAAGGTTTTTGCACAAACTCCTATGATTCAACATATTGTCAGAATTTATGATGTTGTGGATCACTTTTTCCAAAAACTATTTTGCTTCTTTCAAAGAAGTTTCTCAATTTCTGGTTTGATGCAATTGACTGATATCAATTTCTGGTTTGTCCTAATTGTTTCAGATGTTTTATGTATGCCTCCTGCCTTAATCTGGTTCTATTTGTCTCTGTTTCGTCATATCTATATCCATCTGATCATATCTAATTCTGGTTAATCATAATCATTTGTTTATATATGTTTACTTTTCTCAATGTGGTCATATCTGCCTCCACCAGGTCAAGGGTACCTCTGATTGGTCATCATTGTCTCAGTTTGTTTATATCAACCTATATGCCTCCATCAGGTCCCATCTCTCGGAATTTGCTCATAACTGTCTAGTTGTAACTATTCATATCAACCTGTCTCTATTTGGTCAAATCTACCTCTGATAGGTCCTAATAGTCTCAGTTAGTTTACATCTGCCTCAATTGGTCATATCTACCTCTCTCCGTTCATATCGACTTCTGATTGGTCATAGTGGTCTCAGTTTGTATATGTTTGTCTATTTGCCTCAATCTTATCCTATCTGCCTGAATTTGGTCTTAACTGGCCCTGGCTGCTCATAACTACTCATATTCAACCAGTGAATATTTTATTTAGACAATATTTTCTTATTCAAGCTATTCCACAAGAAAAATTGGCCTTAAACAATAAGAATTCTGGTAGATTAATAAAAATGGAAAGTATTTCTCTTTTAAAATTATAGAATTTGCAGTACAGTATAAATTTTGAAAAATAGAATAATCATATCATGAAAGTTTGTGCTAACATTTAAATTTTCTGTTTATCAGTTTTTGCTTTGGCACTATCATAAAAATTATCCATCCCTTCAGTGTTTCTTGGCATACATCGCCATGAATTCTTGTTAACAGCTGCAGGCTTACTCCTGTCACTCAGAAATCTCCTCAACATATATAAGGCACAACACATACATTAAAATGGATCCTGTATACAAATGCAAATGTCCCTCCTTCAATGAAAACAATTAACTCAACTGGGTTGCATGGAGGTGGGTAAGATATTTGAGTCTCCGCTCACTAAGGATCTATATTAATATTAGTATATCCATGATATACTTATAGCAATAAACAGAATGAAAGACAAGATAATTTCATTTACATCCATATAAACATTGATATACATACATACAAGTATTATTAAAAAGAATATACAAAAGTATCCTAAAAGATTAAATATACACATATTGTTCAATGAAGAAGTAGTATGTAAAAGGGGTACAAAAACAAAAAAGGCTTATTTGAAATTGAGGGGCAATAAAATGGTCACAGTCATATTGGCTTTACTGTTCAATAACCAGCAGAGGGACAAAATCTCTACTTTTCAAAGAGCAGGGTGAAAATAGGAGAAGAATGAGTTTGTGCATCACAAAAAGCAAACACCATTTTTTACTAGTCTTAATTGAAACTCCTAAGCTGTCTCATAATTCAGAAATTTTTACTTCAACTAAAGGACCAGACAGTTAACATTCTATTCCCTTTCAGTACAGATGGTTGACCTGAAAAATTTTGTAGTCTGTGATTTGATTGAAATTTTGTGGTAATAACAAAAAAAAGGAGTTTAATTATCTGAAATTGTCTGTTTGTAACTGTAATTTTTGGTTTTGTTTTGAAATAAAAGAAAAAGAGAACCACTTTTTCTGTACAATTTGTACACCTGAAGAAAAGAGTGGAAAGGTTTGGTTTGCAGAGGAAAAGATTTGTTTCTTTGGTAGATTTTATTCTTCAGCATCTTTTTTGTTGTTTTTCATTGCTTTTGATTCTATGCTATTTTGACATATCATGAGAGACAGAATTGTTTTTTTGATTATTTAACATGAATGAAGCAGCTAATTGTATGGCCATTTAGACATCAGTCATGTTGGCTGCAAAAGAGACAGACCTCTGGTGTTTCTTCTATTTTTTTTTTTTTCATCTGGACTGGTTTGGTAGATTTGAACAAGGGCAGATAATTCTACACGTACTGAGTAGAACAGAACTTGTATTTTAATTGATATTCATTGACTAAAAATGTTTTCTGAATTGATTGGCCCAGTAATATGTACTCCAAATATAAAGCCTTCTGTTTACTTCCATAAAAACTACAACAGACAAAGGAAAAAAACTAACACTGCCGGATAGAACATTTTTTGATTGATTGATTTTAATAACATCTCAACCCATTTAGGATTATTTTATGCCTAGAGGTAAGGGAATCTTATTCATTGCACATTCTTATTTACATTTTTGTTTTGATGTTTCTTAAGGGTTTCTTTTTTGGCTTATGGTCTTGTGGAATACAAATAATTTGTAAACCTACCTTGTCAGTTAAGGCTATAGAATATACTGACTGCATCTTTGTAGAGGGGGAAAACCCACTATCAATGGGTGTCCTGGACATGACACAAACCATCTGATGTTGAAGCTCTAGTACTAGAACTTTGGGGAATGTGGAGTATCCCTTCATTGCCATTACTCCCAGGTCCACTGACCCAGAGTGGTCATACCAGTTAGGGTCCCATCTATAGGTTAAATAGAACTTTTTAATCATTTACAATGCTTGAAACTATTTAACTATGAGCAAACAAATTGCTAATGCTAAAAAGAATTATTAGTATTTGATGGCTATACTTGAAACCATTTAATTTTGTACAAACAAATGAGCTCTTACTCATTTAAAAATAAAGTTACCGACAAACTATTTGCTTACAAATTATATGTATGAACAAGATTTAGCATTAAATAAACATCAAAAGTTGATATGCTATTAAACCAAATAACCTCACCTAACCTAATTTGTAAACAGATCTATTTGTCCTACGTATGATTTCAACAAATTAATAATGATTATCATAAGTAAATGATTGAACAGTTCCATTCGACCCATAGATGAGACTTAACAGGTAATACCACTCCTGGTTAGGAGGACCTGAGAGTAATAGTAATGAATAGGTCCTCTACATACTCCAAAGCTCCAAAATCTAGAGCCTCACTATCAGATATAGTTCAGTGTCATACCCAAAACACCCTTTTTTCTTGGGGATGTCTTATCCCTTGAAAGAGGATACAATCAACATATTTTAAAACCCACCAACAGGGCAGGTGGATAAAGAAAGTTTTCTGCAATAAAATACTATTCTCCCTCTTAGTCATTACTATCAGCTATATATTTTCACTATTGATAATGATGGGAACTATGCTAGGATTTTAAAATATTTTCAAACATTCAGATGAAGCATTACAATTTGATATTGTTCTGTCTTTATCCTGTTAATAACTGCTAAACTGTTTTATCTTGATGTTGTTCTCTACTATGATAAATAAACAAATAAACACAATAAAAGGCATCTATACTTCCAAAAAGGAGAAAAAATCCTTCTTATTAGATTTGATTCATGTTAATTAGATTCAAGCAAAGGAAGAAGACATAAAACAAAGACACAAAACTACTGAAGTAAATAACAAAGACATTACTTGATGGAAACAGGAATTCAATTTCCTTCATAAAGAGAGCAAAATAACCAGGTTCTTTATAAGAGAAGATACTCTAAAAGTAATGCCTCCTGTTTATTTCCATCAAGACTGAAATGAAATCATTGGATACAGCAATTTTATCATTTTTAACAGTAAAGAACAAGGGTACTTGAAAAATGTACTCCATGTAGCCCATCATCTGGGGGCCCTAAATGTGCTGATCAAGGTGCTCTTCATAATGTGAGTTGACATATCTTTATTATCACTGTTGTCACTGCTATATTGCATTACCTACTGTCTAACTGTGCTTGTATCCACTGTAAATGTTCAACAAGGAATGATAGATATCAATAGGCGTAGAGGAGTAGTTCAACAATGCACCTCTTCTTTTATGTCAGATGCCATTTTGTCAGACTACTACTCAGCTGCTCTCTGTAAGAAAGCAAAATGAAGTTGTGGGTTATTGGTGGGAAGGTTCAACCTCTACTAACATACTACTAACATCTGCCTCTGATATTGTGAGATAATATAATAAAATATGAGGCATTTCTTTTGGTGAGACTCTTTTGAGAGTGTGGTATACTGGCACTTGTTACTTCCTGGTGAAAATGCATTGGTACTAGTGGAGTCTATGTTGAAAACTATTATTTTGTAGCTGAAAACTATCTCAATCTATGATTACTATGCTTCCTGTATGTTGCAGTTTCAATAGAAATATGTTGGAGGTCTTAATTTCAAAGTGTCCTTCTTAATATTTGTGTATACAATAATTAACCTTCAGACAATGAGGTGTTATATACTTAAAAAACTTCATATATATGTGAAAGACAACAAAGAGAAAAAGGTTTGTATTTATCAGGCAATATTTGCAGACTTCTTTTAATTCCCATGTTGTTTTCTTTTAATTTTTTCCCCAAAATACTTAATTTTCAAATTTTGTAGAAATTGTTTTAAAATCATAATTCTAATAATTTCACAGTCCCTTATTTTAGAAGAAAATTGTTAAAACTTAGCTCATCAAGTCTTGAAAATCTCATCTATGCTTTCTTGATATACCTTCTTCCTTAAGGATGAGATCAAGGTGTAATGGCTATCATCATTGGAAAAGGACATGGTGACATGAGATCAAATCCTGGACACAACTGTTTGCAATTCACATAGAACTAAAACCCTTAGGAAAGGTATGCATCCAACTATTCTCTCTCCTCTAATGAGTAAATAGTAGGTCAGACTGACTCTTTAACCTTGATATGGCAACTGGTCTATGAGAAGGAAAATTCTGAATTCAAATCTTTACTTGAAAAACTGATCTTGTGTGGCATCCTGCTCATGCAAAGGGATTGGTAAATATACATACCTTTTTAATGACAATTTCTGCTCAAACAGTTCCTTCCCGAGAACAATTGAAATGTAGAATGACCTTTCCTTTCAGTATTTCCCAACAATATAAGATCTTCAGTTCTTTAAATCTATTGTTAGTCTGTCATTGGTGATTAAATGTCAGAATGAACCTCTACACTCCAATACATCCATCTTCCATAATCCAACCATTATTCTTATTCATTTACCTCACCTTATTGTCATATTATCATAAATAAGCCAT
Source organism: Sepioteuthis lessoniana (assembly GCA_963585895.1). Lineage (NCBI taxonomy): Eukaryota > Metazoa > Mollusca > Cephalopoda > Myopsida > Loliginidae > Sepioteuthis > Sepioteuthis lessoniana. Next base: position 16,263,174 of record OY757923.1, read on the forward strand.
CGATGAGTAACGGCTAATCATGCTTTGAGTGAATCTTAGGTATATATATATATATATATATATATATATATATATATATGTATGTTAGAGTACCATAGATATAGAGTCAACAATGTTTGATAAGTGACAGCTTCTCACCTATGTGTTCATTAGACCTAGGGTTTTTGAGGCTTGTTTGGTATCTTTTTATAAACATATACATATGCTTGTTCACCTGTTTTACACACACACACACACACACACACACACACACATATATATATATATATATATATATATATAAAGAACAGGTGGATGAATACATCATTTAAGAGATTGTTTAAAAATCATTTAAAAACGTTTTTTGTAAATTGAACCAGTGCTCAAATTGGTACATAATATATCACTGAGATCTATTTTTTGCCTGTAGTGTAGCATTCAAGTTGACTTCTTAGTATAAAGATACTGTAAGTTCATCCAGTATGATGGACAACTATTGAACTCAAGATCAATCTGACACCACTGCTCTCTTTGGATAGTTTCAGTCAGGTAATCAAAACAGCTTTAGAATTAGTAATTTGTCAGTTTGGGAGAAACTTTAAGTGATTGAATGATCCTTGCTCTCACTGATTTCCCATTTAGGCTGAGTGGTTATCAATTAAAAGTCATCAACAAATAAAAGTAACTTGTATATATGAAGTTGTGGTTGCATTGTCATTCCTCATAAGAACAAAGATGGCAACACAAAAGAGACATCAGTGACCAAAGTGACAAGACCACAAAAGGGATGTAGTGAAATGAAGAACGAACTGAAGTCAGGGGAGGAGATGGAAGTTGACCAACAATATACATATTCATATACCATATAACAAATATAAGCACATACAACATAGATCCGACTGTAAGGTATATAACATATAATATTGAGTGATTGTAGAATGAGGACTACATGACAAAATGTTGGTGAACAGAGTAGAATAAAAACTAAAATAAATTAAGATCTTACCGCATCATTTAGTTTCATAACTAAAACTTCCATATAAAGATAGAATCATCAATTTTCATCTGATGATTTCATCTTTAATACATGAAAGTTATATATGTAGTGCCTTCAATAAGTTTCCAGACTTTTTTTGTGTAGGCATTTAAAATTGTTGTAGACTCTTGCAAATTCACTATATTATTGCTATACATCTTATGAGATGACTGACCAATTTTTATGATTTCAGCTTTAAATGAACTGCTACAGCAGCAATTGGAATACACCCTACTAAAGCCTGATTGTCACTGCTGGTGATTTTCCAAAATGCAATCTGAACATGAGGACACTTTAAAAGAATAATATGCAATAAAATCATGTTTTAAACTTGGAAAAAATGCCACAGAAACGTATGGAATGCTTCAGACTGCTTTTGGAGCATCTTGCATGAATCAAGCATCAGTTTTTAAGTAGCATAAGAGATTCAAGGAAGGCAGCAAGTCTGTGAGGGATGATGAGAGGTGTGGGAGGAGTAAGGAAGTCAATACACCAGAGTTGATTGGCCAAATGGTTAGGGTTTGGGTTGCTATATTGAGGTTTTAAGGGAGTTCAGGAAGAGATTCCGTTGGAAGAGGCCAGCACTTTTCAAATAGGGTCAGTGGCATTTCCACCTGGACAATGCGCCAGTCCACAACTCCATCCTTGTCATAGACTATTTGAGCAAGATGGGCATCAAGACAGTTGCTCACCCTCCCAATAGTCCAGACCTTGCTCCCTGTGACTTTTGGTTATTCCCTAAGCTAAGAGGCTGTCGTTATGAGACAATTGAGGAGATGAAAGAGGCTGTGATGAAGGTCATAGACATGCTCACACAAGAGGACTTCCATGGGGCCTTGCAGAAGTTGTTGGAATGGTACAACAAGTGCATTGCAGCCGGAGGAGATTACTTTGAATGGGACTAGAGTTTCATGTGTGTACTATCAATAAAAGTACCCATACGAAAAAAGTCTGGAAACTTATTTAATGATACTCATATTTATATATATATATATATATATATATATATATATATATAATAGTACTGTGTTGAAATGTTGCTGTATATACAGTACTTGATATCTAAGAAAGAGTGTGTGGAGTATTGCCTGTTGGTTGTGAGAGTGTAACACTACTGGGTGTAATATGTGGTTTTAGTTTTACTTTCTATGTTATACCACACACACACACACACACACACACACACACACACACACATATATATATATATATATATATATATATATATGTATGTGTGTGTGTGTGTGTGTGTATGTATATAAGGTATTTTATAATTTTATGTTAGCCAAGCCTATTTAGTGATCAATTCCATTAAGAGTTTTCACTTTTCTCTTTGAAAATTTATTAATTTGAGTTGAATTAGTTCAAATCTTTAAGAGCACTTTTTGGTATTTTTCTCCTCAAATTGTTAGATAATTTTATTTCCTTTAGCTTTGATTTGTTTTCTCAAGACAATTTAGATATCTATTGAATCTACATTTTTCCTTGACATTTCAACAAACCACAGTCATCCTATGTAAGTAAGAATATACACATGCAGATCTGAATGCACTCACACATACATGCACACAGGCACACAAACACATACACACCCTTATACATGCATCCACAAATACATATACACACATACATGTGCACATGCATGCACAAAGACACGCACTCACCTAGTCTATCAGCCATTTTTGAAAGGTAAAGATAGAGTTAAGAGATCTACTAATTCCATTTATAGTGATTTGACTGTTTTGAGGATTCACTGAAATATGAACCAGTTTAATTATTCATTGCTAATAAAACATTAGTGAGGAGATTAAAACCCTGAGTTTATGTAGAGATCAATGCTTCTTGCTGCCAGCTCCAGGCTATGCAACAGAGATTCAGCTTGAGCAGATGTGTTTGCAAGAAGCATATTATGCACCAGTAATAGGTTCTGTGAGGTATCATTTGTTTTTTGCTTTTTTTCTCATAGAGTAGAAATCAAAAGGATAGAAATAAATCCAGAAGTTTTGCCTATGGACAAAAACTGCTGTTAATTCACTAACAATGATGTAACTACAACTACAGAGATGTCTATGATAGTAAAGTCCATTTTTCTCAGGTGTCACTTTTACTCAGTCTTTTCCTCAATAACCAAACATCACGAACACATTTGTTATCAATAGAAGAAGCTTAGGGCATTTCTGTCTTTTTGTAAATTTAAGTGTCATTCCCATGAGCCCTAATCTTTCTGACAAAGAAACACGTCCCTCTTATCTCACAAGCTGATAAAAATAGTATGTAATTGAATTTGCGTCATAATTTTAAGTTCCTTGTCATTTGAAGCTTTGTGTAAGTGAATGTTCAACTTACGTCTTTCCAGTTTTGTTCATTTATTTGTTTAGTGTTGAACATATTGAAGGCATTTACTTAAGAACCATTATTGAAAAGGAACTCTGTCTTTGTTTTGTGACAAAGGGTGACATAAATGGTCAGCTAGTTTAGATTGTTAACCATTGTACAATGATAGATTCCAGAGGATTCCCTGTAGCATAGAGGCTAATGTGCTGGATTGCTACACCATAATGAGTTCAAACTTCAATTATGTTATAGCAATCACTTTCAGATGAGTACCCAAGGGAAAGATATGAAGCCTCTTTCCACCTCCCAGCCTCTGGTAAAATAGTATCACTACTATCCTTCTGTAAGGATAGCTTTGGAATAAAATAACCCATAAAGGTTGATATGTCATCAAGCAAAGAAACTTAAACTAAGAGCAAACTATGAGAGATTTCAAACCCACTCAGATAAAGTTACTTGATCAATGGTCCCTTTGTAAAATACCAGCCATAAAATGAGAAGTGAAAAGCATTTCAAATATAAACTGATATTTTCTCAGAAGGTCAAGGAAAGTGAAATAGGATTTAATTAATATATTGTCATTTCTACTTGCTACAGAATATTTTATTTCTCTTGTGCTAGGATTGTTTTTTATATTTGTCATTTGTCTTTTTATGATGTTCTTGTTCAAACAGTTCAGCAGGAACTGAGAGGGTTTGATACCAGAGATTTTGATTTACCTTTTGTTCTTTCTATGTTTCCCAGTTGACTTTAGTTATTTCCATAGTCTGCTTATTCTTGTAATGGCACATTTTCGTTGAGAATCTTTTGGTCAAGTCTAGTGTTACTCATATAACTCATGGTGTAGTACTTATCATAGTAGGAAATAGACACAGCAACCCAAGTTCAAATCTTAAATGAGGCTGCTTGCATTTCACATTGCACTAATACCCTTGATAAAGGTATGAATCCAACTATTCTACCTCTGGCTATAGGTAAATAGTTAGGCAGACTGGGCTGTTTAATGTTGGAATGGCATTCATTATGGTAGAAAGAAACCTCTGTATTCATACTTGTTAAACTCTGCTTCAAAAACTGACCTTGTTTCGCATTCTGCTCAAATGAAGGGTTTGAGTAAATACAAGCTCATATGAGCCACATAGCCTGTCAATATACGCCTATGTTTAATGATGAAGGCTTTTATGCTATTAGTTTGAATTTTTTCTCTGATTACAATGCTGGTGATGTAGTTTTCCCTTTTTAATATTCATGGTTAATCAAAGCTGGTGAAATTGTTCAAGTTTCTTGATATCTAAATAGTACAGGGCCCATGTTTCACAACTATGAAGTAATATTAAAATGATGATAGCTTGATGCTCATTGAGTTGGGCTTGTTTTAGATTTTTGTTTTTGTTTGTGAAGAGAAAATAAATTTGCTTGTAGGTAGGACTTACTCCTCAAAATCAATTAAGCAACTAGATGGGATTTTTGTGAATAATGATTATTTCTGATCTATCTATAAAAAAAAGAAAAAAAAAACAACTTGAAAAATCAGATTACAGTCTTTAGCCAGAGGCAGAGCATCATCAGAATGCAAATGAATTATTCTAAAAAATGAATCTGCATTAAAGAGAGAGAGAAACAATTTATATGAAATGTCTTAAGGCTTAATTTTAAAATCTGTATTTTTATAGAAAGACAGATTTGAGGGAATTATATTTATTTCAGAAACATGTAATAAAAACCTGGATGTAAATTGATGACAGAGAACTTGTGGATCAATGTTCCTTCGGTAGATCATCTTTGTAAGACTATTTGATGAATAGTGAAGACTGAACTCTTTAGTCTTGGTAACACAACCAGTCTAAGAGGACAACTCTAAATTCAAATCTCCCATCCAACATAACATAGGCTAAGGCTAGGACTGCAGGGTAAAGCCCATTACTCAGTATTAGCTCTTAGGAAGGCTTAAGTCTAGCAATGGGCTCAGAAAATGTTGATCAGATGGCAATAATGTTTATATCTATATATAAATGAAAAACCTTTAAAAAATACTCAAAAAAATGTAGGTTCGGCTGACATAAATATTACTGCAAAAATATGAGTAAATTTTAAAGGTTTTTCTTTTATATGGAATTATTTGCTTTGTATTTTGATTTATTACTATTTTATATTGAGCTTGCAATTGGATTTTGAATTCCATGGATATTGAAGAAAATCCTAAAATAGAATTGTTTCCACCAGTGACTGAACTTGGTAATGTATTTCTATTTTAGGTTAATCCCTAACTTTAACTCTAGCAGAATGAAAAAAAAAACCAAATGATCCAACTTGTGAATAAACAAACACACAAATTGATATTTGAGAAAAAATTTCCATAAAAAAGAAAAGACTAAAAACATACATATTGTCTGAAAAAATTCAAAGAATATCGTAACGTCTAGCCAAAAGAAAAAACTAAGTAAATGAAGAAAATGCTCAATACAAGATAGAGCAAATATTAATATAAGTACCTAATGGGTCAGACGAAATCTACCTAGGTTTCACCTTTCCAGATTATCAGGATAAAGATGACTTAAGAAGGTAGGGCAAACTACATTTTATTGAATAAAAAAATCACACAACCAAATAAAATTTGCATAAATATACATTTTATTGATTAAAATCACTTAGGAGAAAAAAAAAGAAATCTAACGACCAAACAAACAATTCTTTCTATGTTTACAAATGTTAAGCACTTCAGATCTGTGATTAAGTAATTCTTTTGGGTTATTATAAGAAATAATACTTAATTTCTTCTCTATACACAATTGGCAAAATTTATCACCCACCTTCTATTTACAGCATTTTTTATAATTTCCCATTTCAGTATAGGGTCTATGCTTAATTTTGTCTTGATCTCCCAGATATATTTCAATAAACTAGTATTATTCTTATATGTCTCATGTGTGAAACTACATTTATGGTTATAAAATCTTTTTTTAAAAACATCTTGAGTAGATCCAATATATACTTTCTTGGTAGCATTATGGTTGCAATATACTTCTACGGTTTCCTTACTTTGTTTATTCATAACTCTTTTTGATATAACTCTTGTTAATCAAATTAGCTACATTTGGCATGAAACTATAGCTTAATTTAACATTGTTCTTGTTAAATGTTTTGTATAAACTACTTGAAGGGGGAAAATTCTTACATAATATCTTAAAAAATTCTTTACCTATGTTATTGGCTACACACATGTTAAAAGGTCGGTTAAACCAGGGAATCCTCCTCTTATGATTATGTCCTCCATTTACTTTATCACCACATTCATTTATAGTTTTATATCCACAATTTTTTTAAAGCTATTTCATAATCAGTTTTATTTTGGTTGAAAATATCAATATTAGAAGAATTAGTTGACAGTCTAGTCATAATCCCATTAGGGATATGTTTAAAAACCTGTTTAGAGTGACTAGACCTTACATTAATGTAATGCGATTGTTAATTCTTTTTTCTAAATAGGGTTATTGTGTTATTATATAGATTAAATGTGGCATCTAAAAATTCAGATATTTTTAGATTAGTTTCAATATATAACTTAAACCTGAATTTATTAAATAACCAGTGTAGTTTTTTCCTGATGTGAAACCTAGGTAGATTTCATCTGACCCATTAGGTATTATATATATATATATATATATATATATATATATATATATATATATATATGTGTGTGTGTGTGTGTGTGTGTGTGTGTGTGTGTGTGTGTGTGAATGTACAAATTTATATTTTAAATAATTTGCCAAGGTTAACCATTTTAGTTTTATATTAGACCTTTATCAGAGCATTTAAATATGTAATGTTGTACCTCCTGGATTATATTTAAATTATTTTTTACTTTCTTAAATGAAATGAAAATGAGAAAGTTTTTAATATTTTATTTCCATTAGTGACATTCTGTTTCAAAACTGTGGGATGTGATTAGTGTTTAATTTTTTTTAAACATAAGGTGTATATATATATATATATATATCGTTATTGCCACTACGGTTTCTTTAGGTATGCCATACGCTAGTAGGATTTGTTCCATCTTTCCTCTGTGAATGGAATCGAAAGCCTTGGTAAAGTCGACAAATATTAATGTCGCTTGTAGGTTTTTTGCCCGTACACCTTCGAGGATTCTACGGATGGTTAATATTTGTGAGGTCGTGGATCTATTTCTTCGGAAGCCATTTTGGTTTTTCCTAAGTATGTTGTCGATTTTGGGTTCTATGCGGTTTCGTAGTAGGGCATTGTAGATTTTGGCTGCTATGGATGTAAGTGTTATGCCTCAGTAGTTTTTGGCAAATCCGAGGTCCCCCTTTTTAGGGAAGGGGATTATGCATCCCTTCATCCATCTATCTATCAGATTTTGATTGTATACTGCATTGCAGTGTCGGAGCAGTATGTCGTCAAATTGTCTGGTCTTCCATACTTCCAGGGGAATTTCGTCCAGCCCTGCAGCTTTCCTATTTTTGATTTTTCTGAGAACCGAGTCGAGTTCTTGTGTGAACGGTCCTAGTTTAATGTCTAATTGTTTGCTAATTATTCTGGTGATTGGTTCATGTATTATTTTCGGCGGGTTTCCTAGTAAGTTTTCGAAGTGCTGTTTCCACAGTTTTATTCTTTCGTGTTGGGTTTTTTCGATAGTTTTTGGAGGCTGTTTTCACTAGTGTACGTTTTTCTCTCACCGCTAAAGTTTCCCATGGGACTCTATATTTAGTTTTCAGTTTTGTTGGAATGCATTTCGCTGCTGCCTCGAGGTGTGCATTGACGAAATTTTCATATTCTTCGTTTGGTGTACTTTTTTCCATCTTTTCTTGTAGTGTTTCGAATCTGTTTCTTAATTCTAATACGTATTTATCTCTTATATCTCTGTTGTCCAATAGGGCCCAGTCATAGTGTTTGGTGGTCGCTGGTCGTTTGGCGTTTTTTCGTAGGCTTAACCGTATTTTTGCCGTGACTATTCGGTGATCGGTGGACACATCCTCAAAAGAGGAGTATGCCTCGCAATTCATTGCACTATTTTTCCATTTCTTGTTTATAAGGACGTAGTCTATCTGAGCTTTAGTATTGTTTGCGTACGTGTATGTTCATAGTTTGCCCTCCCTTTTTTGGTAGTTTGTATTGAGGCATGCTAATCTATTTTCTATCATGAAATCTGTTAGATGTTGCCCATTCCTATTTGACGTTTTGTGGAGGCTGTATTTGTTGTTTCTGTTTTTCCCGATTAGGGCATTCATGTCTCCACCAATGACTAACATGTGTTTTGGGATGCTACGTACTAATGAGGATAGCTCATCGTAGAAGGTGACTAGTTCAGTTTCTTCACTAACATTGGTAGGGCTGTAGCAGGAGATGATTGTTGCTCTGGGGTTGCCGTTAAAAGTAGCTGCCATCATTCGAGGTTGTATTTTCTCAATGCTATTTAGCGTTTTTAATGCTCTAGGTCCTATAAGTAATTCTACCCCTCCTACTGCGGCGTTGACAGAGTTTTTCCATGCGGATACAGTGATGAGCGACCATCCATTGCCAGTTTCGTGATATTTGATATCTTCGGTGTGCGTGTATCTGTGTTCTTGTATGCATATTATGTCAATCTTATGTTCTTCGGCCGATGCGATTAGCTCTGGTAGTTGTCCTATTCCATTTAAGGTTCTTACGTTAAATGTGGCTATTTGTAGTGTTTGCTTGCATTTTAGTAGTTTTGATCGTTTGAGCTCTGTAGCTGATTTTTCGAACACTGAGGCCAGGGCTCCAAACTCAGCAGGACACGCCCCTTTTTTACCCGCGCGAAGAGCGATGCGGTTTGTGTATGTGGTTTGAGTGTGGGTCATGGTTATCTTTCGATGGCTGTTTTATTCTCTTCTATAGAAGCCACTCTTATAGAGGAGCAGCAGTAGTTCCCTGATTGAACTAACGATCCTGAGCGTAAAGTCATCAAACTCACGTCCAGGACCTGTTTAGGTATTGAGTTTGGTCGTCCATGGGTTTATTAAAATACCTTTACGTACATCATGCTGCTTCCCATGTGTACATAAAAAAAAAAAGGGGGGGTATTTTGATTTAAATTTTCTTAAGTTTTAACTTAGTTAAAGTCCAAGATCAAGGTACTTTCGTCAGACTTTCACTGGTACTGAATTTATTTTTTTTTTGGCGGTATTGGGACATTTTCCTAGGCTTTTTAGTTTTTTCTTCTATACTACCGTTGGGAACCGAGGAGGCTTCAGGAATTATAGAGCTTTTACAAATGACTTTTTTGGGTGTTTTAGGCTTTTACTTTTTCTTCTAAACTACTGTTAGGGCTTTCTTTAAGAATTTTAAAATTATATTAGAGAAGAGATTCGAAAACGTTTTGCCGTGTTCACTGACAATTAGACAGAGTCTTATAATCAATTTGGGTTTATAGTTGAGTAAGCGTGTCTTTACATTTAAAACGCATAGTTTAAGCCTTATTTTACAAACAAAAATACAGCATAACATTTTGTAAAATTAAGCATTTTAAATTAATAGGACTTAAAGACATACTGACCAATATTGAAACATTTGTCTAGACTATGTACTTAGAACATCGATTGACAAAATCAGAGAGAATGGCTTTGAACTGACGAAGAAAAGAAGCAGATGGTACCCCGCAACAACAATTACCGACTCCGACTATGCCGATGACATAGCGATACTGGCAAATACACCTGACCAAGCCGAAACACTATTGCATAGTTTGGAACGAGCAGCCGCAAGCATAGGCCTCTATGTTAATGAACACAAAACGGAATATATGTGCTATAATCAAACGGGGGACATCTCCACTCTAGAAGGAACCCCTCTTAAACTAGTAGACAAATTCACTTACCTAGGAAGCAGCGTCGAATCAACCAAAAAGGACATCGAAACGAGGTTAACAAAAGCATAGGCTATCGATTATATGGAAATCAGACCTAACCGATAAAATGAAATGCAGTTTCTTCCAGGCAGCGGTCACATCGATACTGCTATATGGATGCACTACATGGACGCTAACAAAACGGCTGGAGAAGAAGCTAGACGGCAATTACACAAGAATGCTACGTGCAATCCTGAACAAGTCCTGGTGGCAACACCCCACAAGACATCAACTGTACGGCCACCTGCCTCCTATCACGAAAACTATTCAAGTTAGACGAACCAGAGATGTACTCTTATGGACCCCCACACATGGCTGTGCAAAAGCAGGACGACCAGCACGAACATACATTCAGCAGCTATGTGAGGATACGGGATGTTGTCCTGAAGACCTACCTAGGGCGATGAACGATAGGGAGGAGTGGCGAGAGGGGGTCAGGGATATCCGTGCTACCAGCGCGATATGATGATGATATATATATATATATATAAATATAATTAACAAATGAGTAATTACAATCATTTAAAAAACGTTGGATAAATCAAAGTGCTCATACGGTGGCCAACAAAATAATATAAAACTAAAACAATTGAATTCTCACCTTCTTTGGTTCATTCCATTAAGTATTTTCATGCCTTTTTAAAACTGAAAGAAAAAACACCATCTTCTAATGAAATTGTTTCTTTTTAAAAAGTTTATCTAAGGATTGTTTCTTCTTTTGATTAAAAAAACATATGAAACTACTAATCATATATATATATATATATATATATATATATATATATATATATATATATATATTGTCATCCACAGACACGGTTTTTAAGAAAAAAAATGCAAGAGTTGTTTTTTTATATTTAAGGAATTCAGCTCAGTATGGGTAAATGAGAAGATTACGTTATGCCAATTTTCCAAGTGGGAGAGTGTCTACCTGCCTTGAAGATCTATTCAACATATTGCCTTTTAACAGCGCTTGAACACACACATCTACCACCAATAAAATAGTTGTTTTTTTAGATTCGCAACAAGCCAGAAAATAATTGTTTTACAATGTTTTACCAAAATCTCTCTTTCATTCTCAACTTCTTTTTCTCATTGCAAAAAACCCATGAGATGGTACTTTATAAATAAATTCCTGACTGAAAATTATGAAAGATTCACATTAGACAGCTTTCTAAGATTGGCATTATATTTTTGATGAATTGCAGAAAAGAAAAATCATGTGTTTTTCCAGTGGGAATAGATGAAGTACAATTCATTCATTAGACATAAAAAAAATAAAAATAGAATACAAAATGCTACAGTAACACAAATGCAATGGTTAACAAAATGGACTCCCAGCTAAAACAAACTACTTCTGTTGGTTGTTTAACTGTAGATTTTATAGATGCTAGATTTAATACTGGGTGAGTCAAAAGTTTTTCAATATATTGATATGAGAAGCACAGTTCAACAGTCCCAGGTGTCAAAGTTGTAAAGGCGACATGCTACACTGGACCCTGTGACGCTGAGCTAAACTGAGTCTCTGAGTGCTACTTGTGGTATGTGCCTCTATGTCTTGGAATCCACAGTTGTGGGCTTACTTGATCTTGTCTGATCATTGAGGTTCTGCAAAATTTCTTGAACCATCTGGTTACTGTACTGTGATCAACTGCTCCTTTGCTTTTCCCTCAATAAATAATTTTGGTTGCTTCCTCGGCATTATGGCCCAGTTCAAACTTGTAAAGAATATGTTCCCAGACTGCACGGCACATTCATTTGTGTAGTTTTCAAATCACACACAAAATGAAGCAATACACAATATTTCAGTGCACCAAATACCACATTTTATACTGTTGTGGTCATGTGATATATGTACTATAAACTAGCATTTACCAAAATAGTGCAATATCTTAACCCTCCATAATATCTAACCATCAAATGTGTTGGTGGTTGAACTGTGCACTTAATAGTCCTTAGATTTAATATCCAAGCCATTAAATTAGCACCAGGGATAATTTTTTTTTTTTTTTTTTTGCAGTGAGAACTTAACTGAGAGGATAATTTGGTAATACATATAGAATCACTTGAAATATAAGATATTAAAAAATTGTAAATAAATCAACATTTTGAAAAGTACAAAGACTTATTGAACTCTTCAGAGAAAATAAGGAAAACTTTATTCTATATATTTTGCAATTTAGATTCAACTGCCATTTAATTTGAAGCTTTTGATAAAAAAAACTCTTTCAACTTCAAAAGCTAAAAAAAAATTTAAATTGTATACTTTTTAATAGAATTTGCTCAATTTAAGTATATAATCAAGTTGAATTTCCAGCTCTTAAGAATTATGTAAAAAATATTGAAAAAGAGGAATGAGAAAAGCAAGAAGAAAAAAACTGATAGAATCATTTTGGTCAGAATCTTTCTAATTTGGATGCTGAACAAGAAGAAAGAAGAAAATTAATAAGTATGAGTGCTGTTTAAAAAAAAAAATTTAAGAAATCATCTCTGTCCACTTGAATTATTTTACTTGAAGAATGAATAACAGTAACTTAAAGAAACTGGTGATTGTATTTTTTAAAATCTGTTATTTCCTCTTTTTTTAAAAACTTTTTCCCGTCTTTTCTTTTCACCAAGATTATTTTCTTTTCTCACTTTCTTTTCTATTATTCTTTTTTCTTTTCTTTTTCTTGCTTTTCTTTTTTTCTACATTTTCTTTCCTTTTCTATTTTTTTAACTGTTTTTTTTTTCTCTCTCTCTCTCTCTAGCCCATTTCTTTCATTCTTCTGTCTTAATCATTCTTTCTTTTTTTGTATTCTTTTTCTTATCTTTCTTCCATTTCTCCTTACTCATCTTTTTCTATTTTCTCTCATTCATATTTTCTTTCTTCTTTCTTTTTTTTTATGTTAACTCCTCTTCTATTCTCTTTTATTTACTCTTTCTTAATTATTATATCCTTCAATTTTTCCTTCTTTTTAACTTTTTTATTGTCTCTTTCTTTTTAGTCTTTCACCATCACTTCTTCCATTCTACTGACCTATCCCAGTTTTTTCTTTATTTTTTGTTTTCATTTCTTCTTCTTCTTCTTCTTCTTCTTCTTCTTCTTCTTCTTCTTCTTCTTCTTCTTCTTCTTCTTCTTTATATACAAAGAAGAAATTAAAAAAGCAAGCACTGATGATAAATCAAAATGCTCGAATAGCCGGTAGCAGAGCAGAATAAGATATAAAAGTTCATTATTATTATTATTATTATTATTATTATTATTATTATTTACGCATTAGAGCTTTTCACATCAGCGTTAGCCAAATTCTTTCCACAATAAAAGTAAAAGAAATCCATTTTTTTCTTTTTTTTTTCTTTTTCCATAAGAAGAAAGAAAACAAATTTGCCTCATTTCTCAATTTGGAACATGAGGATTTATATTGATCAGCTGTTTTTCCAAACTTTTGTGCCAAATTTCTGTAATTTAGTACTGGTCCTAAACTGAATTTTGTTTTGAAGAAAGTTTGTGATGAATAATTTGATATTTCACCAAGTATATCTGCTTGCATTTCTTTTGTAGACAATTGTCTTTGTTTTTAGCTGTTTTCAACTTCTCTATGTTTTGTCTGGTTGATTCTCCCATCATCTTCAGGCAAAGATTTTTGTTCAGCAATCTTTCCAAAGATTTAAGGATGTAAAGAATATTAAAAGAAATACAATGGTACAACTTCATATCAAAAGAGGATTTTAAAGATGATTCAACCAGCAGAATAGAATAGTCCAAAGGTGTTATTTTGAAAATAAATTTTTCTTTCATTGTTCATCTCTTTTTTGATAAATAGAGCTTCTAGCACAATACTTTTTTAACTCACTTCGCACACACACACACACACACTCACACACACACACACACACACACACACACACACACACACACACACATATATATATATATATATATATATATGGAGGTACAGGTGGTAATATAATGGTTATCATAAAAAATCAACTTTGTGAGCTAAGTTAAAATTCTAGATAAGTCTATTTTGATTTAACATAATGCTAATGTCCTTGTATCCATATCTTCTCTTTCCAGCAATGAAATAGGTAAAATAGCAAGGCAGATTTGGCTTTCTCACCTTGGTAGGGAAACTGATCTAGAAGAATGAAACTTATAGATTTCAAAAGTTAAAGAGTATTGTTAGGAGAATCAGTGGCACACCACTACACCATAATTCTATTAACCAAAAAGTATGGCTGACTATACATAGGATATCACCACTATAAACAAATCTCCTGTTTAATTAGTCTAATGGTCGCCATCTTTAACTGAACTACTTGGCCCTTGTATATGCTCAATGAGAGAATCTATTTATATATATATATATATATATTTATATATATAATCACCCATTAATAAGTATAACCAGATAATTTTTAATAAAAAGTTAACGTTCTTCTAAAATGAAGATAAGTTTTTTTTTAAATTTAGTACTATGAAAATGTTTATTATTAGATATCATTTATTACCAAGTGCTACAACATTAACCAAAATCATAGATTTGCTACTACCTCAAAATAAGTGCATTTCTGGACAAAATTCTGTTTATTAAGTATATTTTCAAATCAAACTTGATTTTTTCTTTGGTTTTATAGTTTGGTAACTCCTAATAATGTACATTTTGATTGTGTAATGCTCTTATACAATTAATTCATCTAGAAAGTAAATAAATAGATATCTGCTGGAGTGCTCTCTTCCTTGTTGGGGGATCTCAACTCTGAAGGAAAATTACTGATTCCACTTGAATTATGGGCAAATGTTGATGAAACTTAGTATGTGAACTCCTTTAAGCATTTTAAAGATATCTTAATTGATGAGGAATGAAGGATGAAGAGCTCAGTGGACCCACAGATGTAAATGGGGATGCCTGGAACATTTTTGCTTAAGATAAATTAAGGTGATCATATCAATCAAGAAACCAAATGAAATTGCCATCTGCAGGATTCCCCTTTCCCACACTCACTGATGGGGAAGGACTGGTTTTGGGGATGAAAATTAATATGAAAGGCTCATTTATACAGAAAGAAAATAGAATTAATTTTAGTATATTATTTCTTTGCTGATCAATGTCAGGTTCTTCAGCTAGTGCATATATATATATATATACAAAAATTAATTCATGAGTCGGGACAATTTTGCCTAGTTTTTGCCTAAAATATATATATAAAAGTAAAAAGTAATAGGTAAAGAGTCAATGGCACTGGGTGATACTCAGTTTCTTAAATATGTGATCAATGGACCAAGTACACTTGCTTTGATAATCATATAGGTAAGAAACTGAATCACCAAGTGCCATTGACTTTATATCTATCCTATCCTAACTTTTACATATATATATATATATATATATATATAAATATATATATATATGTATTAACCCAAATTATGGGACTGCATTGATTTTTTCCTCTGAACTTAAAAAATGAATAAAGTTTTATATCTTTAAAGAAATAAATTTGTTTTTTCTATGCTTACATGTAACTATGCAATAATTTAAATCAAAATTAATATAGAATAGTTATAGTTTTAATAACTGCAAATTTATATTTTCTTTTCATCAAAGAATCCACCATGAGCATTTATTGCTGCAAAGCAAATTCTTTGCATCCTTTCTAGTAACTTGTAAAAATATGTATGTATAATAGATTCCCAAGTAGTGTGTAAATGCGTAAACAACTCTTGCTTATTCTTTTGCTGTTCACTTTGAACTTTACAATCAATTGCAAAATTAGCCATTATTATGAACGCAGAGAAATAAATTTTTAGTTATTGTTGTGTATCTATATACTTTGCGCAGAATAGATATAATATACTAAAGTAGATTTGAAAGGATGAGCATACTCCAACCCCATACAATTATCAGTAAGATGTCAACAATTTATTCCAAAAACTCTGTCACTCAGTCCCTGTATAATATAGTCCTCACAGTCATTCTATGTAATATGAATATGCCTAATACTATGAACAGTCTTTCTATGAATATGTGCCTTACACTCCAATTGGTCTGCTCCCATATTCTCACCTCACTTCAATTCATTCTTCTATCCCTTCATCTCATCTCCAGTCGTCTCATCTTGTCATTGTTGTTTTCTTCATGTTTCCATCTTTGATCTTTTTTGTTGATTGGGAATGGCTACTTAATGACCATTTCCTGTGCACATTTTACCTTTTATTTACTGATGACATTTCATCATTACCCATTTTATCAAACAGAAAGTCAGAGAGCAAAATTGAGTGTTCAATTTAAAAATGCTTCCTATAAAACTTAGATGATCATCAGTGATTGAATAGTTAAAAGCACATTTTGGTGAATTCTTTATATCTTTTAAATATACATACATTCATCACTGATTTTGTAATGGGATTTTTCTTTAGAAATGAACCTAATACTGTAAATACATCTATATTTTCACAGTTTTAAAAGTAATTTTATTATAAAAAGATAAGAAAAAAAGTAGCAGTTTTTTCAACATTTAGGTGCATATACAAATGAACATGTATATATACATATATATATATATATATATATATATATATATATATATATATATATATATATTTGTGTGTGTGTGTGTGTGTGTGTGTGTGTGCATTCATGCAGAAATACATACATACATATATGTATCTTTGTATGTATGTATGTATGTATGTATTCAGAGGCAATACCATATCTAATGAGGATTTTCCAAGGTGTGGTTACTGCTAATTGAAAAAAAGAACATATTAATGTATATACATATATAGCATATTGGGAAAAAATAACAGACAGTTGACAGTATAGCTTTTGTGAAACATTGAATTTCAATTTATCTTTGAGTTGTGATGTTGCAATGTGTTGCCAATTTGCTGCTCTAACAATTTCTGTATCTTAGGATTCAGCATTTTTTCTCTTCCAGCCATAATCTTTTCTTTGTGATAATTTTCTCTTTTCTTCTAATTTTTGAGTAAAACTTCAATCAATGAATGATGGCAATATAATTTCTTTGCAATATCGCAAAGTGACACTCCACAATTATTGTATGGTTCAATTTGACCTTTTCCAAACTCTGACAATTGCTGACAAACCATTATCAAAGGACTCATCATAGATAAGGATATCAAATCAAGGAAAAGAAAAGTGCAAGAAATTTCCTATTTTTTGAGATTTCTGAGAATTTTTTTCTTTAAAAAATTATGACTTTTTGCTACAAATATGGGATTTTTGTCAACAATAATCAAGGATGATAACCATTTCCTATGTGTATCTAAATCATGGACAATTCATGAAAATTCATGACAATTACAAAAATAGATCATTTTTTTCACTGTCTGTTTTTTTATCAATGTTGTATATATATATATATATATATGTGTGTGTGTGTGTGTGTGTGTGTGTGTGTGTGTGTGTATCCAGGCCAATGCAAAATTGATAGAGAAGATTTGGAGGTTGTCACCAATAGTGTACTGAACTGACACCATATCATTCACTTATGAACAAGAAATTTTGAAAATGAATATGGTCAGTATACCTCCTTCAAAATTCCCTTGGCAAAAGTGAGCATGTTATAGTCACATGTACTTACTAGAAGTCTTCTGCAATTTTTGCCAATTACTTTTAATGTTGCTCTCTGTCTTGGAAGTCATATTCTCTGTGAGTTAGTAATCAGTCGGAAGTTCTTGATGGAAAAATGATTGACTACTTACACAAGTGATTTGTTTATAGTGGTGAAGGACTGTGTAGAATGAGCCAAACTTCTAGGATAAACTGATGGCAGAAGAATGATGCACCTATGTGCCAAAGATTCTCTTCAGGTTTTCAATTCAGGGTAGATTAGATTCTTTAGCTTTAGTAGGATAACCAGTCTAAGAATCTTTTAAAATCTAAGAATTAGTTTGTCAGAGAATATAGAAAAAGTTTGTGAATATCTAAGAGTCTCAAGTCTCTTTGAAGGCAAATAATTGTGACATATCAGTAAACTAGGTTTCAAAATATCCTAGATAATAACTAAATGTGATATAACTTCTCTTCACCAACTGAGCAGAAGTATGGAGGCATTTGATTGACAGGTAGGCTTAGAGATCATTTCAATTAAAGCAATCAATGAAGAAGTTTGTGTTTTGGATTCTAGCAGCCGGATTTCTGAAGTATCAAAAAGCAGAATGTGTGTTTTTCAAGTTTTAAGGTTTTTGAAGGCCTATTTTCAGGGCTTTGATATAAATTGTAGGAGATGCATAGATGATCAAACCCTTCTATGAGAAACAGTTTTGAATCTCACCACACACACACACACACACACACACACAATTACCCACACATGCACACATAAACAAAGACGCACACACACACACACACACACACACACACACACACACACACACACACACACACACATATATATATGTTGAAAACAGCAAGTAGCATTCTTGTGTAGTCCTCATCTAGCTTTTTCTCTAAATTAGTGTCCATGTAGTGCATCCATACAGTAGTACCAACATAACCACAGATTAAAAGAAATCCTTTATCTGATCAAAGAGATCAGATTTCCATATGATTGATAACCTGTCAATAGCAGTCCACATCTTCCCTAAGTGTATGCTGACATCACTTTCTGTCGATGTGATATTGCTAATGTGGTATTTGAACTGGTCCCTTAATTTCAGGAGCTTACCACTTAAAGTAGAGATGGCTTCTTCTTGTTTAAAACACATGAACTCTGTTTTCAAACCTTATAATTGATTCTGACTAGTATTTGAAATTAATTGATGAAATAAAATACTAGCTAAATATTTCTCTACAATTCACTTCCCCAGTCAGACTGTGAGATATATTGTGTGCATGTACAAACAAAACAAGAAACTGATAGGAGGGAAAGAAAAAAGATATTGAAGATTGCCTGTTTTTAATCAGTTTTTATTATTACTCAATTAAAAGCCACCTTGAGCAGCCATTAGGTCAAATTTAAGTCATATCCTGACAATAGAATCTATAATTAAGAGCAAATGAATAAATAATATGGGAAGTATTCAATAATTAGCCTTTGATAGTTATCTCTCTTGAGAAATTATAATGACTTAGGTGAGCACAAATACAGTATTATTATTATTTGGTTGCAGAGTGGATTGCTTCATTCTCTAAGTTAGAACATTTCTACACAATTGAATCATTGGCCATCTCATGTGGTGTAATACATAGCAAGATAAACTAGTAGACCATTGCTGAAGGGTTTGATTTTCACTGAATGACTCATTCTTCTATCCTTGTGCCAATCTAATCAAGCAAAGCTGAGTAAATAACAGTAGTAGTTGGATCATAATAATATAGATGTAAGAACACATAGAGCAGTGATTGTTTTTATTAATTTTGACAAGTATTTTTTTTATCTTTTAATTTTTGTTGCTCTTTTTTCTTTTCACAGCAAGGTTACCATTCTATGTAAGCAAAAAACAGTGTAGATAAAAGAATAATAAATAAAGGATAAGCTCTTGAGATAAGAATTCATATCCTCTTTCACCTTGGAGAGGTCTGATTAAATGCACTTGCTGCTTGACCATTTGAACTCTGAAGAGACATTGGTTTAAAGAAGCTCCAATCAAACCTACTATCCTATCTCTTACTGTGCTTATTGCTGTACTGTTATCATGTTTGTTTTTATTGTTTTTACACTTGTTGTATTATTAGCCTTTTTTATTTACTTCTAATTTTTTAGATAAAGCATTGTCAATCATCATTATTAATTTTGACAAGTATTTGGAATTAAAGGATAATCAAAAAAATTCTACTCAAAATTAATAATGATTGTCAAAGTTTCATCTAAAGATTTCAACAATAAAAGACGTAGTGCAGTGGATTGTGTACAGGCATCACAAGCCCATAATAGTCTGTATAACACTCCCTAATTACTCCATAAATGTAACTATTGAATTCTTACCACTTAGATTTGTTTGGTTTAGACCACATGTCCATGTGTTTGAGATTTTTTCAGCTGACTACGACTGAGAAGATGATATGAAAAACTCGACAAATTATAACTTTCTATCATCCAAAAATCATTTTAGTAAATAACATTAAACATCTGAAAATGTAACTTGATAATAGTATGTGAAATGCTAGTTATAGAGTATCTTCCCTTATTCATGTATTTTTTATTAATCTACTTATATATCAAACATAATGTGAGTATATATATATATATATATATATATATATATATATATATATACACATGGTGCATTCAATAAGTTTCCAGACTTTTTTGTAAAGGCATTTAAAATTGTCATAGACTCTTGAAAATTCAGTATGTTATTGCTATATATCTTATGTGATGACTGACTTATTTTTATGATTTCAGGTTTAAATGAACAGCTATTGGAATACAACCAACTAAAACCTGATTGTCACAGCTGGTGAATTTCAAAAATGCAATCTGACACTTCAGAAGAACGATATGCAATAAACTTGTGTTTTAAACTTGGAAAAAATGCCACAGAAACATATGGAATGCTTCAGACTGCTTTTGGACCGACCATCTTGTATGAATCAAGCATCAGTTTTTGAGTGGCATAAGAGATTCAAGAAAGGCGGGGAGTCTGTGAGGAATGATGAGAGGTGTGGGAGGAGTAAAGAAATCAATAGACCAGAGTTGATTGGCCAAAGGGTTAGGGTTTGGGTTAGGGTTACTATGTTGAGGTTTTAAGGGAGTTTAGGAAGAGATTCCGTCGGAAGAGGCCATCAATCTTTGAATCGTGTCAGTGGCATTTCCACCTGGACAATGCTCCAGTCCACAACTCCATCTTTGTCACAGACTATTTGAGCAAGATGGGCATCAAGACAGTTGCTCACTCTCCCAATAGTCCAGACGTTGCTCCCTGTCACTTTTGGTTATTCCCTAAGCTCAGGGGCTGTCGTTATGAGACAATTGAGGAGATGACAGAGGCTTTGACGAAGGTCATTGACATGCTCATACAAGAGGACTTCTATGGGGCCTTCTAGTAGTTGCTGGAATGGTACAACAAGTGCATTTCAGCTGGAGGAGATTCCTTCAAAGAGGACTAGAGTTTCATGTGTGTACTATCAATAAAAGTGCCCATACAAAAAAAATCTGGAAACTCATTTAATGATCCTCATATATATATATATATATATATAGTGGGCTTCAAAAGCTGGTATACAGTGAGGATTTTCCCGTCTTACAATGGTGGTGCTAAAATTCATTTGATACAAGAATTCATGTAATTTGAAGGATTAATATGTTTATAATTCATATGCTATTATTTATATGCTTGTATAATCAATAAAATGTACTTTGTGTGTACATATTACGTGTATACCTACTTTTGCAGCTAGTCATATAATCTGGTTTCTGTATAGAGTAACAAGAAATTCAATTGTTATGGTAATACAAGTCATTATACAAATTCAAATATATCTGTAATTTCTTAAAAAGTATGTAGACTACACTACTTAATCTCTCTCTCTCGCTCTCTCTCTCTCTTGTCCATTCACATCATTTTTTCTTTTAATTGACTTTCTATATTTCTATTATTTCTTCTCTCTGAGTAACTTTACGTTCGTTCTTTCTTTCTTTCTTTCTTTCTTTCTTCACAAATATTGTTTCTTCTGTTTACTCAAAGTGATTTGAAAGTATTTCAGATGCCTGAAGCCATTATCTCAGACCTATACATAAATAGAACTATATAACTAATCCTGTGATTAATGATGGGTACTGTGCTAGTTACAATATAAATTTTAATAACAAAATATCACTCAATATCAAACTTAATGCCTGCCATAGGTGGCCTTTAAATGAATAATACTAAAAAGTCATGACACTGATACAAAAGGTTACAAATAGGATTATTTGCTTAAAAAACAAATAGGAGTGATTGTATTTAAACAGTTACATTTAAATCAACTGGATATATGAAATTAATTATATGCAGATGAAATATATTTTTCTATTGCATGAAAAAAGAAAAAACTTGAGAGCCAGTTCTGATTATTAATATCTAATATTTTCCCTCATTTTCTTTTATATTCAAAATATTTATTCAAATATTTATCAGCATGAGTACATTGTCATTACTCCAAGGTCCAACCTGACCAGAGTGAACTAGAAATATCAAATCTTTTAATTTACTTGAAATCATCTAACTGTGCAAATGAATGAATAATGTTGAATAGAATTATTATTGATGGCAAATTTTGAAACCAATTAGTGTGACTGGAGTTTGAAATTGTTTACTTCAAGGTTGCAGTCCAGCATTTTAGCCATTACACCACAGGGATACCCTTGACATACCTTTATTCAGATTTAAGACTTGATAATTTGAAAGCTTCAGTTTTGTTACTTTTGATATCACCTTATATATACATGTGTATATATATATGTGTGTGTGTGTGAATGTGTGTTTATAATAATCATAATATAAAACTATATGTATATAAGCAAAAAAATGCAAACAAATAACTGTATGGCCTATAAAACCAGCATCAGGAGATACTTTTCAGGTCAAACATGGTTTCAAGGCCAAAGCATCATTACTTCTAACTCAAAGCACCCTAGCAGTATCTTACCATATTGCCAGACATTGTTGTTTTTCTGTCTCATCATGGGAATTCCTGGTTAAGGTGCAGCGTCTTAATATTTATTGTATTGACAACTTACCAGTAATGAAGAATTAATTAAATATGGGAGATTTGAATTAAGTGACGATATGACATGTCATTTTCTGAACCTGAATAAGAACTGAATTTTTGTAAATTTTACTTTTGATGTTGGTATAAAAGATCTCAGTAAAGAATTATTGATTCAGTGATGTTAATTTGAATTATATGATGAGATGATAATGTCATTTGAAAGTTGAGACAATATTCTACATAGTTCAAGATCAAACAACTAATTTTTAACAACTAATTTTTAAACTGTAACCCAAACCAATAAAAAAAATACCCTGTGCACTGTGGATGAACACTAAATCACTTCAATTGATTTACTATCAGATTTTGAGATTTATAGTTATCAATACAGGCAATATATATATATATATATATATATATATATATATATATATATATATATATATATACCTACATATATATATACACTGACACCACACACAAACACACTGACACATACATATATAGACATCTACATATTCACCAACACCTCCACACAAGCAGGATGTGACACACGGTCAATTTTAAGCAGTGTTTGACAGATTTGAATTCAGAGTTTTCCTTCTCTTTGTCTGTTTGTCCCAACAAGGTTAAAGAGCCTATTTTCCCTACTATTTATCCATAGCTGCAGAGAGAATCATTGTATTAATAACTTTACACTTGAAAATGCATAAAGTCTCATCCAGGACTTGAATTCAGGTCACCATATCTATTTTATAGACAAAAGACTGCATCCTCTCCTTCCTCAAGAAAGGCAACCTCAGAATCATCAAGAACTACCAAGGCATAATACTTATTTTCATAGTGGCTAAGGTTTATAATGTTCTGCTCCTTTATAATGCTCTACTCCTCAATGATATTCAACCAGAAAAAATAGAAATGGTCTTTGGAGAACACAATCAACAACTTTACAGATTGTAACAGTCCTTTGAATCATAGAAGGAGTTTATGCAAAAAATCTCAAGGTGATGCTCTTGTTTGTAGATTTTTTCAAGACATTTAATTCCATACACAGAGGGACGATGGAGCAAATACTTCTAGCTTATGGTCTTACCAAAGAAACTGTCACAGGCAAAATGATGCTCTATAGTAACATGAAAGCCAAGTTTCATTCACCAGATGGAAACACGGACTTCTTTGACATAATTGTCGGTGTTCTACAACAGTGCAATACACAGGATATGTGTTTTATCATAAGCCCCATATCTGTTCATAATCTGCCTAGTCTTCAAGCATTGATAGATCTAATGAAAGAAATTGGCTTTACACTAAAAAAGCAATACACTATACAGAGTGACAATGTGTTTCTTGAAAATATACCTACCAAAGCCGAATCCCTACTGCATAGCTCAGGGCATGCAGCAGAATGCATTGACCTCCTCATGAATGCAGACAAAATGGAGTACATGTATTTTAATCAAGATGGAGACATCTCCACTCTAAATGGTACTTCTCTGAAATTAGAGAACAAGTTCACATACCTCAGTAGCAGTGTCTCAACTATTGAAAGAGAGACCAGTATGCATCTTGTGAAGATGTGGACTGTTATTGATAGGCTATCCCTCATATAGTAGTCTAAGCTGTCCAATAAAATAAAACAACTTCTTCCAAGTAGCAGTTGTGTCAATACTACTTTACAAATGTATCACATTGATGCTGACAAAACTTATTGAGAAAAAGCTGGCTGGGAATTGTGCAAGAACGCTACAAGTTATATCGAACAAAATTGGAAACCATAACCCATAAAACAACAGCTGTCCAGTCACTTACATCCTATTTCTAAAACCATCAAAATAAAACAAACAAGATATGTGGGACAATGTTGGAGAACCAAGGACAAACTTATAAATAATGTTCTCTAATGGACTCTTTCACATGGACATGCAAGTGTTGGCTAACCGACAAGAACCTACCTACAATGGCTCTGTAGTGACACAGGATATAACCAGGAAGACCTGCTGGGAGTGATGGATGATAGGAACAAATAACAAGAGAGAGAGAGAGAGAGAGTCAGGTAAATCTATGCTAGCAGCACAATTTAATGATTATATATATATATATATATATATATATATACCAAAATTATCCAAAAAACATGCTATTTTTTCGTTTTACTTTAAAATCAAAATTTAAAATTATTTAAAGAAATTCAAAATCTACAATATTCAAGCTAAAAATATTGATATATTCTCAGTATTAAGTTTAATTTCAAAGAAAAATCCCATTCCAAAAAAAAAATATATATATAAACTTACATACACAAATATACCATATGCACACACATAAATATATACATGCATATATATACACATATATGTGAATACATTTTTAAAAATTCATGTTGATTTTTTCTTTTGCTTTATTTCAAAATTTAGATTTTAAATCATCCAAATGATTTTAAAATTATTTAACTGAAAATATTAAGTGTCAAATATAATTCTAAAGAAAAATCCTGGTATATTTCTCTATTTGTGACTTACTTTTATAAGTAGGGAAAATATAGATAAATAGTTTGATAGATTGTTAAATAGATAATAATAATAATAATAAATAAATAAAATGAATGATTAATCTGGATAATATCAAACTATTTGCCAAAAATAAAAAACAAATGGAAACTAACCAATAAGAATATGCAAACAATAAGAATATATAGCCAGGATATGGGAATGGAATTTACCATCGAAAAATGTGCTATCCAACAATGAAAAGTGAGAAAAGAGAAACAACAGAAGGAATAGCACTGCTAAATCAGGAAAGCACAAAAATGCTTGGAGAGAAGGAAAATTACAAGTATTTGGGAATATTGAAAGTGGACACCATCAAACAGAGATGAAAGAAAAATTTAGAAAAAAGTACCTCAAAAGAGAAAGAAGACTTCTTGAAACCAAATTCTGCTGTAGAAATATCAGCAGAATAAACACCTGAGTAGTCCCCCTTGTTAGATATTCTGAATCATTCTTAAAATGGACATGGAGGGAACTCAGATAAATTGACCAAAGGGCAAGGAAATTGATGATGATGATACGCAAGGTCTCATACCTGAGAGATGACACAGACGGATTATATGTGTCAAGAGAAGAAAGAGGAAGAGGATTATATGTGTCAAGAGAAGAAAGAGGAAGACGGATTATATGTGTCAAGAGAAGAAAGAGGAAGAGGATTGTGTAGATTCAAGGACTCAAGGAAAAAATGAACAAGTAAAGACAAATTACAGCAGCTAGTAACAGGAATCACAACATAAGAACAAATAGAAAATGATTAAAGCTAGAAAAGAGAAATGGAAAGAAAAACAATATGGATCCTTCAAGTAACAGACTACCAAGATTAAATGAGAAGACCTAAGAATGCTAAGAATGACTAAGAAAAGAAACCTCAAGAGAGAAACTGAATCTTTGTTAATAGCAGCACAAAATAATGCCATAAAGACTTAATATGTAAAAGCAAAAATGACTAATTTGCAATAAAATAGCAAGTATAGGTTATGTGGTGACAAAGATGAAATTGGAAATTACATTATAAGTGAATACAGTAAATTGACATAAAATAAGTACTAGATGAGGCACAAATAGGTAGAAAAGGTAATCCACTGTGAATTGTGCGAGAGATTAAAATTTGACCATACTATCAAATGGCGTATGCACCAACCAGAATCCATCCTAAAGAATGAGATGCCTAAAATTCTCAGAGGTTTTGAGTGATAAACAGATCACCTAATCCCATCCAGAAGACCAGATCTAGTGTTGATATTCAAGGAAAAAGAAAATGCCATCTAGTAGATCTGGCAGATCACACAGTGAAAATAAAAGAAAGCAAAAAGATTGGCAAAACTTGGACTTTGCTAGAGAGTTGAAAATCTGTGAAACACGAAGGTGACTGTGAAACCAATTGTAATTGGTGTACTTAGAACTGTCCCCAAGGGCTTGGAAAAAAGGCAGGAGGAATTGAAAATGAGAGGAAGAATCAAGACTTAGACAACAGTATAGTTTAGATAAGCTAGAATACACAGAAGTGTCCTGGAGACTTGAGAAGACTTGTTGTCATCTAGAAAAAGATCACCTGCTCTCTCTGGTGTGAAAAATTTGCCTGGAGGGAAATAATAATAAGAGAGAGAGAGAGAGAGAGAGAGAGAGAGAGAGAGAGAGAGATGTAGACAAGTTGACAGTTGTCAGATTGTTGTTGGTATCTAGTCCCTTTTCTCTTTCGTATTTCTAAAAGAATAAACAATTTAAATATATTCTCCATTTATTTCAGTATCTAGTTTAAGTCCATGATTGATGCATACATATTAAAAGATGAGTGTAATCACTCCAAACATTCTTTTAGCATTAATATTCCAAGGATTATGATAATAAGTATTAACAGATTATTGATATAATTTATGAGGGATGAACTGAAAGTAAAACCTCTGATTTATTTATTCATAATGAACCCCACAACACTCAGCATTCAGAATTGCTGATGCATCAAACATCTGCAGGGGTATAACTGACATATATCAAATCAAAGTTCATTACTGCAGAAGCAAGCTTGAAAAACCAGTTTACTGTATTCGCTTATATTGGCTGAGGGATGTCATATGACCAGAAAGAGGAAAAAGAAGTCTTTAGTTGAATCAATTGGATTTGTTTTGAGAGCAACAGGCATAATTGGATTTGTTTTGAGGGTTTTAACATTTTTAGGGGTTTCAACTCAATTCGAAGAAGAAGCACAGAGCTTTCTCCTCCCTTTGTAAGACAGAAACCCACAAAAAAGGCATGCTTGATCAAATTAAAACATCAAATAATAAATGTTGGAACCAAACTACAAATGTGTATTTGTCAACTTTTATAACCTGAACAGTAATGACAATCAGTTGCTTTTGAGTCCAGTCCAAGAGCAAGCACTGACAAAAAAGCAGGATGCCCATTTGATAGAAGAAATTTTTAGCTACTACACATTATTTTTACACCTAGAGTCTACCATTTGCTCTTCATTTTTACCAGTTTGCATGTTGAGCATCTATGTAGATCAAGCTGAAAGAAATGGTTTGGTTGGTTTGTTTTACAACATGTTGACCCTTTTTGGTTTATTTAATACAGCATTCAATCATTTTTGCTAGCAATAATATGGTTTCAAGTGACTTCTTATTTAGAAACCAGTATAGCTTCAAGTAACTATTCTTAGTACAGATAATTTGTACACAGTTATGGTTTCAGTTTAAGAATACTTCAGACACTAGTATTACTTGCTATCAAAGAAATTTTTATAAATAATGTTATGCAATGGCTAGAGACAAATTCAAGATGAGCTCAACAAAATGTTCATCATCATAGGAAATGAAGTGCTCAATCCAAATTCAAATTCTGGATGAAACTATTTGTATGAATGCCATTGAGTAGGGAATGAATACATCTGTTTTTACCCCAGCTATGGTTAAATAGTTGAACAATCTAGATTCTCTAGCCTTGATAAGATAACCAGTTTAGGAGAAGGAAAACTTTTAATTTAAGTCAGCTTTACTCAGCTTAAAAATTGACCTTGTTTCACATGTTGCTAGTGACTAAAGGGTTGGGTAAATGCATATGCAAATTCAAGGTGCCGGCTTATGTATATATTGATTTCAAAAGAAATAGAAACAAAATTTTTGATAAAAAATGGATTTGATATTGATTAAAATAAATTTTGATGTGCAAGCCCACATAAACTTGTCTATCTGAGTATTCACTGGCCAGAAGTCTATTATTAGTGAACATTTAATGAACTTAAAGATTTTTGTGCGTATAATTCTGATGAGTGTTTCTATATCTTGCATAGGGCCTGGTAAAATAAAACCCACCTTAACATCCTTAAAGCTGTTGAAGTTAGTTTGGTTTGCTTTGCTTTGCTTTTATGGCATATGAACCATTGTAGGTTATTTTGTAACATACAGCCAAAATACAAATATGTAAAATATACGGATACATAAAATGTTCATATGCATAGAAATCCCGAAACACTGATGACTTTCTTTAGTTCAGGTACGAAACGTTTATTAACTTTTTTTGACTTTTAGTTCTTCGGCACGAGGAGAGAGAGACACAATTTTTACTATGCTGACTGTTCCTACATCGCCCACAGTCAACTCCCCAGCTGAACTGCCTGTCCCAACAAACGTGTGGTGTATGGTGTAGACCACAACTGGACTCGCCTCGCCCAGCTTCAAATCTCAACTAGCCTCGCTCAGAGACAAATCTCAACTAACTGCTTTTTTTCCCAAATCACCAAAATTCCCAGCCCCTTGCTTCCAGGCATGATGTCATTCACATCCCAGGCTCATTTCCTATCTGGGGTTTTTATTATGACATTTGGGAGTGTTACATCCTCTGCGCACAAGCATGAACCGTACTCAATGTGTGCACATGCACGTGCACTAAGTCGAATAGTTCTAAGCCTAACCAAACTGAATGATAAGATATAACCAACAAAAGATGATAATATAAAAAATCCTTCCGCAATTATATAACAATTTAATGCTAAATCAGGTTTTTATATATATATATATATATATATGATTTGTAAACTAGTCAACAAAGTTAGTTCCAATTCAATTAAACATCTGTCATTTGTTTATACACAGCTAGATTATCAAACAGTTCTATTTCAAACAATTCAGTTTAGCATAAGTAATTTGTTTGCTCTCCTTTTAAATGTCAAACAGTTCTATTTGATCCACAGATATGACCTTTACAGGTGCTACCACTCCAGGGCAAATGAACTTGGTAATGATGGCAATAAAAGGATAATCTGCATTCCCCAAAGCATTACTGGAGCCTCATCATCAGATTCTTTAAAACCATATCCAGGACACTTGTCTTACTCTTCTGCACATATGCTGTCGGTGTATTTGACAGCCCAAGCTGACTAAACTGTTGAAGTTAGTATGCAGCAACCAACCCTGTATAAGCAAAGAGTGTTCACCCATAAATTGGAGTTGAGGGATTTGTCACTCTGACTTCAAAATTTTTCCCCCTCCCTTTTCCTTTGAAATCACACTATACAATATTTTAATAGTCTATTTCTTAATCATCACCGATTATTTTCCTTTGAAGAGTGTTTATTGAAAGATGTCTCAAGATTTATTTTAATAAATTTTAAATCCATTACTTATTAAAATCATGTCTTTATTGCCTTTTCAGTCAGTTTTTCATTAGAGTTGTACTACTAACCTTTATATCTATAGTTATACTACATCACACGTATTAATAAGGGTTCATGAATACTTCTTTATACTCAGTTGAGACAAAATATTTTTGAAATTTAACAATGTTTGCTCAGTTGGCTGAGGCTGTAGAATATACAGATTTGTAGCTGAAAGAATTTTGTATTTTTGTTTGGCGCGTAAATTAATTTGACCGTTATGGTCATCACATATTTCACCCAGTGAGGATGACTTATCCGATTTAGCCCAGATCATTTTCCTGGACAACATAAAAATGGTGAAAATCCGCCAAACTCTCTATTCCTCAGAACCTTTCAAGTAGGAAGGACATACATTCTATCCGCTCCCTTTATAGCAGCAGAAGCACAATACCATGAGGAAAGCCATCAAATTTATGGACCTTTTGAGTCTACCCTCTTAGACCAAGGGATCCCAGTTGAACATGAATTAGATGCATGTAATCCACCACTTACAGGAACACCTTTATGTCACCTCTAACTTTTGCTATGTCTACAGCGATGTGCAATTCTGCTCAGACATCCAGCTACCTCATTACTGGGCAACATTTTCTGGAGATTTTCATGCTTCTCTCCTACAGCAACCAGGACCACACATTTATGGGTGACTACATCATTCCTGTCCTTAAACAGCAAACACAACTATTGGTATGTCTATGGCAACACATATTACCCTCAGACATTCAGCATTGCCTTGACTGTAGCGATACACATTCCGCTCAGGCATTTTGCTGCCATAATTCCTTCTCAACTCAGTAACAATTTCCTTCCTTCCTTCTTACAAGACTTGCAGCATAAAGGTACCCTTTATTTCGGCTACCATTAAACCTTCTTGAAAACCTTATGGCATCTTCATTCTTCTCCGCTTTATTTCTTCAAATATAGTGAGGAGCCAATGTAACAATTAGCACACTTCTTCACTAAAGATTGAATCTCTGCAGAGGACTAAGAACACCAGAACAAATATCCTGATATGACACTAAGCTGCATCTGATGGTGAGGCTCTACTTCTGAAGTTTTGGGGAATGTGGAGTGCCCCTTCATTGCTCCCAAGCCCACTCTGACAGAGTGGAAATACCTGTTAGGGTCTCATCTATGGGTCAAATAGAAAAATCTTGTCATTTTCTAAATTTGAAACCATTTAACTGTGTGCAAGCAAATGACTGATATCAAATTGAATTATTAGTATTGCATAGCAAGTCTTAGAACCATTCAAATCTGTTCAAATAAAACTATTTGTGTTAGATAGGAATACTTGAAACCATTTAACTGTGTGCAAATAAATGAGCACTGGCTTGTTTAAGAATAATGCTGTCAACAAGCTATGTTTACAAATCATATATATCTAATATATATGTATAAACAGGATTTAGCATTGAATAACCTACAACGGTTGATATGCCAAAAACATAATCAACCAACCAACTACCCAACCAACCTTGAACAATCTACACAAATAAAATGTTGTTTGGATTTCAAAGCTAATATACAAACAGCAGAAAGAGGACAACTTCAAAAGAAATTGTAGAACTAGATAATTTAGTAAGATATGCAATGAATTGGTAACAGAATCTGTGTATGTCACATCAGACTCTTGTATCATTAGTGGTCTTTTACAAACATTAACTGAACACAAGTACCCTCATCTTGCACAATACCCTGCTGACAGGCTGGATTCATAACCTTTATTGGTCTCATCTAAACATGATCTTGATCATTTCTACTCAAAGAGCTGAAAATGTGACTCATCCATGCAGGTGACATGGCACCAGTCTTTCACATTCAAATGGCAACCTTTTTGGTCAACAACTATGAAATCCTATTGAATGCCATGAATACTATACAGCACATTGACTAATAGATTGAGTGACAATAGCATCAAACTGGGATTGGACTTTTCATCTTTATTAGTCACTGGCAGTCTGATTCTAGCTTCACCAGTAAGCACCCATGATTTTCCCATGTTGCTGATGTCTGTCCAGAATTCACATGTTCCTAGTATACACTTGCTACATAGTATTTACTAAATCTATGATTGATGTATGTATATTAAATGATGAAAGTAATCCTCTCCCAAACATTCTTTTAGTTATAATATTCCAAGGATTATGAGTATATGAGTATAAACATTAACAGATTAATAATATGATGTATGAGAGATGCTCTGAAAGCAAAGATATGGCCTTATGTCACATTCTGCTTGAGACAGAGGGTTTGGGTAAATACTAGTTTGAGGGATCAATTATCATATATATATATATATATATATATATGTGTGTGTGTGTGTGTGTGTGTGTGTGTGTGAATAATATTGACTAAATAGCTATGGACACAGAATCAAATCTAATACTTTTTTAACAATTTCCACTTATCTTTCTGGCCTCAGTAATTAATCTGTGGTCAAATGGTGTTAAATACTGTTTGTGAGTTTAGTTATTTGGCTCAATTATTCAGACAGCAAAAAAGACAATGAATTATTCTCTTTGAGGTCAAATGTTGTTGATGAATTTATAGAGATAAGATTTAGTTTCAGTTTCTTTCATTTGTTTGACTCATTGCTACATGGAAAAAAGGTTGTTCGTACCTTTCCCAAGAGTATCTGTCTGAACGTGAATGTAATAGTGTGACTGGAGTTTGAACTTACTACAATATTGCAGTCCAGTGCTTCAGACACTATGTTACATAGACTCCCTCAAGTAGAGATAAAAGAAAATCCTTGGTTTGGCTTCTTTAGTTAATGGCATATTAACCTTTGTGGGCTATTTAATGCCAAATCCATCCTTGTAGGAGATTAGTGATGCTATTTAAGCTGGTTCATACCTTCCCAGACATATGAGTTAAAAGAAAACATAATTGTTTGACTGGTTTTTGAACTCACTTACTATGATGTCATAGTCCAGTTCATTAGCCATTATGCTATGGGGACTTCCCTGATAAGAAAAAAAGAGAAAAACATCAGAAATAGTGAAGTATCCATATTTTTTTGTTCAAAACTCTTTGAAATAAACCTACCTCCCCACTGGCTCTGGTTGACTGTTACTGATAAGTTAATTGATAAGAGAAATTGTATTGGCAGAAGAATTTCTTATCAACATTCTCAAATCTCATTTACTTTTCTTCTTTTCTTCTTTTGTCTGACCACTTTGACCAAAAAATGTTCTACTGTCACCAGTACAGAGAATATACCAACTATATCCTTTGCAAGGGGTAAGATCTCTACCTGAAAAAAGGATGCCTGGGATATAACACTAAACTGTATCTGATTTTGAGGCTCCAGTTCTAGAGACCTGGAGAGTGTAGAATCACTCCTTCATTGATATTACTCCCACGTCCACTCTGACCTTGAATGGTTATAACTACTAGGATCCCATCAATAGGTCAAAGAGATCTGTTTGAAAATTATTTGTATTAGATAGAAATACTTAAAACCATATAACTGCGTTCAAATATA
The DNA here is from genome assembly GCA_963585895.1 of Sepioteuthis lessoniana. Lineage (NCBI taxonomy): Eukaryota > Metazoa > Mollusca > Cephalopoda > Myopsida > Loliginidae > Sepioteuthis > Sepioteuthis lessoniana. Next base: position 16,296,737 of record OY757923.1, read on the forward strand.
TTAAGAATAGATACTGTAATTGTTTATAAGTTGCTTGAAACTATGCAATTGCTTGCAAAAAAAGGACGAATTTTAGCATTACATAACCCAACTATTGTTGACATACCATAAAACCAACAAAATAATTAATCAACTCTTATTTACTTCATATTCTTTTTCTTGTTTTCTATTTCAAGGAAAACTTGAAATCTTGTTACAGTGTGCAAATTGTTAGTGTTTGGCAGGAATACTTGAAACCATATTAGTAAAGTTGGTGACCATTGACAAGGATAACCTGAAGGCTCCCTTTTCAATAGCTACTACACCATGGTTTAGGGGAGGGCACCACTCCATTCCCGTGATTGCTCCACTTTACCCTTGATCTTTACCTTATAATACTGAGTGCTAAGCAAGGCAGAGTCAAATACCATTTTTGAGTCTTTGGTATGACTCAATCTGGGATTGAACCCTGGTCTCCGAGACCATTGGTGAACACTCTATTGATTAGACCAATGGCCTGTGCAAATTATACTTATTAAATAAAAACAGCTACTTAAAATGATAAAAGAGAGTGTAAATTATTAGTATAAATAATATTTACTTGAAGTTATAATTGTAAACGAGTGATCATCATCAGTTACTTAAAAGCATATAATTGCTTGAAAAAAAAGACTGGCTTTGGCATTAAATAATCCAAGAAGGGTTGATATGCCATAAAAACAACCAAGAAGATGTAACAGGGAGATGGAGATCAGTGATCTGTCAATTTTCTTCTTTTGTTTCTTTCAAGTTGTTGTTATGCTTTATTGAAGCTGGTTATGCATTTAGATTTGTTTTTCTCCTTGGCTCGAGAGCAGGGTCTGTCATATTATATAATCCAGATCTAAAGACAGAAGAGATGGATCCATGTCTTTCTCTTTGAATTATTGCCAAAAGATATGGACTTGGTGGGCCAGGTTCAAATCTTGAATTTCACTTTGCATGAACGCCTTTGGGAAAGACATGAATTCATCTATTCTGCACCCAGCTATGTGTAAAGAGTAGTATTGACTGGCTTCTCAATTCTTATAGGTAAGCAATCAGCCAAGAAGAAGGAAAGTCTCAAAATTCAAAACCAGGAGCCATGGGTCTAACAACTCCACTCCATAAAAATGTCATTCTTACTGAAACTGCTGCACTATTGCTGATAGGGTGTCGTTACTGTTCAATGTTTCATGGAGAATCTACAAGTTCTCACAATGCAAATAGTCTCAGCAGGAATTTGAAATTGGCTTGCTGATTCCATTTTCTGCTTTGATAATCATTTTGCCATCGACATATTTCTTCCATTTTATGCATCAACCATTTGTAAGGTAACCATTCTTACAGTTGTTTTAGTTCTGATGGTTAAAATTATTTCATTGTTTGATACTTCAATCTAAAATTTCACTTGATATTAGATTTATTGATCTTAAGATGGTATCATGTTTATCTTATGTTGAATTTGGACTTTGCCACTGTTTACAAGACCATAAGTTTATGATAAGAATGATAAAGAAACTGTCTGATGTCAGTTTTATTACCACAACAATGGTAAAATGAAAAGTTGAAATATTTACTTTTTTCCCAACTATTATTATACTAATTTCCTGCAATAGGTTGATCAATATCTTTTTATGAAAATCATTCAATGAAATCTGACTCTTAATCAAGTTTGAAATGTTATGCCTAGACTTAACCAAAAGTTATATAAAAATTTGAGAACCATTTGTAGTGGTAATCCATGATAACATTGATGCTTCTGTTTGGAAAGAAGTAAAGAATTCTCATTAGCAATTCATAATTATCTCTATCATATACATTTCAATGATTAGAAAACGATATTCAGTATGAATACAAGCCCCACAAAACTCTAACTTAGTCACATTGGACAAGAAATTGTTTATTCTTAAAATTCTTTTAATTCATTGCCTTTATAAAAATCTTCCTATACAAGACCATTTTTACTGGATTATGGTTTGGCATAATGGTTACAGTGTTTTCCAATGCCTCCAGGAGACCTGGGTTCAATCCCAGGTCAAGTTTTACCAAAGACTCAAAAAGTGATACTTGATGCCTTGTTGCTTAGCACTCAGCATTATAAGGTACAGATCAAGGGTAAAGTGGATCAGTCCTGGGAAAGGAGTAGCACCCTCCCCTACACCTTGGTGTAGTAGTTATCAAAAAGAGAGGCTTGTGGTCACCCTCGACTATGGTCGCCAACTTTACTTTTTACTTTTATATACATATATCATCATTATGATCAACGTCAAGTTGTTCTTACATCATAGAGTTCCCTGAATCTCTCTCTCTCTCTCTTGCGGTCCATCTCTATTATCCATCACTCTAGACAGTCCTTTTGATTGCATTCAGTGTCCACACAGAACAGATGTATATAAATTTTTGCTAGTTGGTCAACACTGGTGTGTGTGTGTGTGTGTGTGTGTGTGTGTGTGTGTGTGTGTGTGTGTGTGTGTGTGTGTGTGTGTGTGTGTGTGTCCATGTATAGGATTCCATAGAACAATGTCACATTTTGTCTTTATTTCACTAGCAGTGCCTGCATGTCTAGCTCATCTTACTTGGATGGTTTGTGAGATAAGAAGTAATAGGCTATACAGCTGTTCTCTTATGGGGTTCTGCTTCCAGGTTTTGTTCAAAACACCACATAGCATTCTTATCTAGCTTTTTCTCCATGCATTTCATTACAGACCAGGTAGAGCACCAACACAATCACAGATTGGAAGATAATTGTCTTTTGTCTCCCTAAAGAATGTTTCATCTTTAAAATATTGATATCTAAAAAATAAGAATTAAGAGAAGACCATTAGAGAAATGTTAGTGGCTTACTTATTTAACAAATCTAAGTCTAAATCTTCTTGCCCAATTTTTCTGACCATCAGATAAATTTTGTATATTTGAATCATTAATATGAGATTAATATTAAAAGACACAAAAATAAATGGATATAATACCTGAGTAAGGCTGGAGAATGTATAGGCTGAAATATTTTCAAAACAACAAAAATGGAAATCAAAATGTGATCTCTCAGTATCTGTCAGTATTTCTGAGATGAGGTATTATGTACATTATTAACATTTTTCGGACTAGTGTCCTCATCTTTGTTGCCATGTTTATCCAAACATTTCAGCTGTTGTATGCTCTGGCCTTCTTCAGGTGGTTGGAATGTCAAACCTAACCCTTTATTTTGCTTACCGGGCTTGACTGTTCTAGTTCCACAAGCCATGTTTAATGGGTGTCAGTTATTAGTTATCTCCTATTAATTTCCCCCCTCAAAGCTCTCCACTGCCTTCACTGGGTATTGCACTCACACTCTTTGGGTATGTCACTGGATCTAACCAATACCTTTATCCACTGTACCATGTGTCCTTGAGGACATCTGTGTACGAATTTCTGGGTATTAAAAACCTAATGTCTTCAGCCACCATTTTTACCAGTGCTCATATTGCATTTTTGCTTTTATCATTACATGTTTATTTTTAACCAGAGCTCATGTTGCAACTTTTGTAGTTATTATTACTTTTCTCTGGCACTCCTTATTACTGGTTCACATATTGTATTAATTTCTATGCTCCGTCAACTCAGGAGATTTTTGTGGCCTAGCATATGTGCTGATTCTTTAAGTTTACGAATTTTCCAATGGTGTTCCTTGTCTATGATCTCAACCTGGTCCCATGGAGGGAGGTGATCTCCCTTCACTCTTCATATGTGGTTTTCCACACCTGATTTTTCCACTTACCCATGTGTTCTAGTGTTCTTGAAGCCTCACCTTATGGGGGCGGCCTGTTTCTCCTTTATATTTGCTTCTGCTGCTGCACGAGATAGTGTACACACAGTCTTTAGTCATATTCTCCACTATGGGGGTTTTTACTTGGGAGAGATGTCCTCAAGGACATGTGGTACAGTGGATAAAGACATTGATTCATATTTAAGTTTCTTAAATGAGAATAGGATTTTTATTGACTTTTCAAATCAACCAGAATAACATATTTTATCACTGGCATTTGAAAGTATTTTTTTTTTGGTATTGGTATTAATACACTCCTCTCAAATAAAAGAAATCAGTACAGTTGAGCATTTGAGAATTTGATCTGACTAAAAGCTGAACAGGTTGCCTTTGTTTGCAAGAAATGTGAGACATCTATAAGCAAAGGAACTATTTCTGCTCAATATTAATCCTATTGTTTTTCCTATAAAAAAGAGCTTTTTCTTTGATCTAGGTTTATGTTAACTGTGAACTAATTTTCAGTCAAGACATGACTCCATTACAGAGATGACTTCACTCTCTGAATCCTAACTCTTTGTTCTAATGACCTTCCTCATTCATGAAATATTTTGGAAATCTATTATCTATTTTGATCTTATATACTAAATATTAACCAACACCTCTTCAACATGCAGGATGTGACACATGGTCAATTTTTAAGTGAAAAAAAGCTGATTTGAATTCAGAGTTTTCCTTCTTCTAGTGTGATTGTTTTACCAAAATTAAAGTGCAAAGTAAAATGAAAACAACCTTGTCTAGGATTTGAACTTGGGTTATCAATTCCATTTTCTTCAATGTAACTTCTACTCTGAACATATCTTCTTTTTGATGTCCTTAATGTGTACATGCACAAAAACAGACATATAAACACATGCATATGTATATTTTATTCCATACACAGAGGAATGATGAAGCAAATAGGTGTAGCATATGGTCTCCCCAAAGTAACTGTTATCACTATAATGATGCTTTACATGAAAGCAATGGTTCACTCATCTGATAGCAACACCAACTTCTTTGACATTGTTGTTGGAGTCTTGCAAACAGATACATTAGCACCAACTATGTTTATAATCTGCCAAGATTATGCACTATAAATGACAATATATCAAATAAAAGAAAATGATTTCACATTAAAAAAAGACAAGAAGCAGACAATATAAAAACTCTGACAAATGAAGACAAACCAGATAATCTAATGATTCTCACAAATACTCCTGCCCAAGCCAAATCCTGGCAGCAAAGAGTATTAGCCTCTATATGAAAGCAAATAAAACAAAGTTCATGAATTTTAAACAAGATGAAGACATTTCTACTTTAAGTGGTAAGCCTCTAAAATTAATAGACCCTTTTTACATACATTGGCAGCAATATCTCATCTACTGAAAGCAATGTCAACTTTTACATTGGGAAGGTGTGAACTGGTATTGACAGGTCACTGATGATATGGGAATCTGATCTATCAGAATCAGAATTTCTTCCAAGATGTAGTTGTGTCAGTACAACTGTATTTATGCACCACCTAGACTGTAACAAAAAGCATTGAGAAAAAGCTACATGGGAACTATACAAGAATACTCTAAGTTGTTTTGAACAAATCCAGAATGCAATATTTCACAAAACAACAGCTTTGCAGTAAATAAGATGTAAGATAAACAAGACATGCAAAACACTGCTGGTGAAATAAAGACAAACTCCGAAGCAATGTTCTTTTATGGACTTCTACAAATGGATATACTAGTGTTAGCAGACCAGCAAGGACTTACATACATCAACTCTGTGAGGACACTGGATGCAATCTAGAGGACTGGTCAAAAGGGATGAACAAGAAGGACAGATGGTTTGAGTAAGAGTCAGGGAACTCCATACTATCAGCATGTCTTGATGATGATGATGATGATGATGATGATAAATATTTTTTGCAAAAGAAAGAGAAAAATGGAGAAACCCTTGGAATCAAATGCAAAATTTTCGAAAAGACATATGCATGCACAGCTGGATCTTAAACTTATAATTTGTATTTGGAGGAAAATTGTGGCATAGTGATGTTTGTCTACTTGAACAAACTGTTAAATAAGCCTGGAGAAGAGGGGAAATGAAAGCATGAAAGCAAATACTTTTTATGCTATCTACTCTCTGACTAATGAAGTAATTTATAATTTCTGTTATGTGATATGGAAAACAGCATCCTATGTAAAGATACTATAAAGATCACATCTGACACATTTGAATGCTGTTAAAATCAAAATCCTTTTTAGAGTAATATATAAAAAAAGTTTTTTAGAGACTCTATACTTAAATTCAGCATATCCTTCCTTATAAAACAATTGAACCAACTGACTTTATTTTATTCATACCTCATTAATATATATATATATATATATATATATATATATATATATATATATATATATATATATATTCATATTGTGTGTGTGTATATATATATATATATAATTTGATATTAATGATATAGTTTGCCTTATTTATGAATAGCAAGTGCACAATTTCACTGATAGACCATATATCTAAGTTTGATAATATAGACATAGAGTCAGTTGTGTTTGGTAACAATAAGTTTCTTGCCTATTCAATCATCAGATCATGTTGCCTATATAATCATTGGACTAACTTAATTTGTTGATTGCATAGTCAAGGAACTGAAAATTACCAAGTGCTGTTGACTCTATACATACACGATCTTAACTAATATATATATATATATATATATATATATATTACTAGTTCAAAATATTGGTGTTACATTAGAAGTTCTTTATGTTTGGACTGATTTTACTCTTGCTCTCGTTCCAGTAGATATGGAAAAGATAACTTCTAATTTTAAAGAAAAACAGTTATTGTCTAGAGGTCATGCACTTTGTAAACTTTTGAAATTATGTTTGGGGGATCATTGAGGTGTTGTGGGTAATGTACTGGACAGCAAAATTATAGTAAATGACTTAAAATTCCATTTGTGCTATTACATTCACTTTCAGATTAATATCTTTGGGAAAGGTTAGAAGCCTCTTATCCCCACCCCCAAATATGAGTTAATAGTATCACTGCTGTTCATTTATAAGGGTGGCTTTGGCATAAAAAACACCATGAAGGTTGATATGGCCTTAAACAAAGAAAGTAAAACAAAAAAAGAATTATGCTTATATTAAGTATAAAAATATAATTTTAATAAAGAAAAGAGTGTTTTATATTTTTCCTTTATGTATCAATACAATTGACAAAATAAACATAAAAACATATCAACTCATATAATAATGATAACATTCCATGAAACTCATTTCTGCCTAGCATGACATATATGTGAAGGCATAAATTAACAATTAATTATATGTTTAATATTCAAGATACTCTTCATAGTACTGATGCCCTTATCTCTCACTCTCGCACCAACCATCCCTATCAGCCATTGTTCTTAGTGGGTGTTCCAGACTGCACCCAGTGTCCATGCTGAGCTGATGAATATAAGTCTTTGCTGGTTAGACAATATAGGTGTGGCCTAATTTCAGATATTGAAAAGAAAATAAAGATAATTTTCACTGTCTTGTACTTAAATGATGATAATCTGTAAGTGTAGCAGAGTTGTATCAATAGATTAGACATTAATCAAACTACAGTGAAGGCAAAACCAACAAAGATAACATGAAAACTGCTCACAAATTATAATGATTAATATTGCTTCAATATGAAACACCCACAAATAATAATAATAATAATAATAATAATAATAATAATAATAGTAACAATGATAGTAATAATGAGGAGACTTTCTATCACTCAAACTCCAGTAGAAAACCATCAGTGTTAGCTGATGTAAAAAAAACTCTCAAGGTGTAAAAAGATAATAATATGGAAATAGGAAGAATCAAGACTATACTGATCATGGCTAGAATACTCAGGAGAGTTCTGAAGACTTGAGGAGACTTGCTGTCGTGCAGACTTCATTGGAAGTGCTGGAGTAACAAACTCACAAGAAGTAAAATAATAATAATAATAATAATAATAATAATAATAATAATAATAATAATAATAATAATAATGATAAAAATGGGAAGAAAAGTGATTGTACAAATATTTCAAGTGACAAACAAGAAAAATATTATACCAGAAGACTTAGACATGGCTAAGAAAAGAAAACTTGAAGAGAGAAACTGAATCTCTTCTAATAGCAGTACAAAACAATGCCATATGGACTAACTTGTTCAAGTAAAAATGGATAAGATGCAACAAAATTGTAAGTGTAGGTTATGTAGTGATAAAGACAAAATGATCAATCACTTACTTATAAGCAAATACAGCAAATAAATGCAAAAACAGTGTAAGACTAGACATATCTAGGTGGAGATGGTGATCCCCTGGGAATTGTGCAAGAAACTGAAGTTTGACCGTACAAACAGGTGGTATATGCACAACCCAGAATCAGTATTGGAGAATGAGAGACCCAAATTTCTCTGGGATTTTGAGATACAAACAGATCACCTAATCTTGGCTAGACAAGATCTAACAAAAAAAAGAACCTGCTGAATAGTGGACTTTGCCATCCGGGCAGACCACAGACTAAATGTAAAAGAAAGTGAAAAGAAAGATAGATATCTAGACCTTGCTAGAGAACTAAAAAAAAAACATCGAACATGAAAGTGACTGTGATACCAATTGTAATTGGTGCACTTAAAACAATCTACAAAGGATTGGTATAGAGACTGGAAGACTTGGAAATTAGAGGAGTGGAGACCATCCAGACTACAGCATTATTATGGTCAGCCAGAATACTGAGAAGATCCTGGAAACTTGAAGAGACTTACTGTCACTCAAACTTCAGTGAAAAACCAACAGCTAACACTGGTGTAGAAAACTCTCAAAGGAGTAAAATAATAATCTGGCACAAAAGGATTACAAGAATAGGCATGAGTGAGTAGGAAAAGTGCTCCTCAGTGAATTGTGCAAGCAACTAAGATTTAACTATAAAAATAAATGATTGAGGCACAAACCAAAATACATCCTAGAAAATGAGACACAAATAATCTCTGAGATTTTGAGGTGCAAAAAAATCCTGTCATGCAATTATGTTCACTTTTGGATGAATACCTTTGGGAAAGTTATGAACTACCTTCTCCTCCCAGCTACAAGGATAGATTTGGCATAAAATAACCCATGAAAGTTGATATGCAATTAAACAAAGAAACCAAATACAAACAGATTATCAAGTCCAGACCGAAAATCAAGACTAAGTTTTAATTAACAAGAAAAAAATACCGACTAGCGGATTTTGCCATTCCAGCAGATCAAAGTGTGAAATTTAAGGAAAACAAAAAACTGGAGAAATATCTGGATTTTGCCAAAGAGTAGAAAAAGTTATAGAACATGAAAGTGACAGTGATACCAAGCATTGTTGGAAGACTTGGAACAATTCTAAAGAACCTGGAAAAGAGACTGAATGAAATGAAAATCAGAGGAACAATTGAGATTTTCCTAAGATCAGCAAGAATACTTAGAAGAATCCTGGAGGATTGAAGTGACGTTGTCACTCAGACTTTAGTGATGACCACTAATTACTACTCATGTGAAAAACACAATAATAATAATAATAATATGGGAATTGTGTAAGAGATTAAGATTGGACTACTATATGGTATATGCACAAACCAGAATCTGTCCTCGCAAATGAGACCCATAAAATTTTTTGAGGTTTTGAGATTTAAATGACTATCCAATCCCAGCCAGAAGAACAGAATTAGTTTTAATTAACATGGAAAAAGAATTAGGCATCTTGTAGATATTGTTTTTCATATGGACTATAGAAGGAAAATGAAAAAAAAAAATGAAAAGATAAATAAACATTTGGAGCTTTTCTTCCCCTGTCTGCTATGACTGTAGAATATACTGACTGCATCTCTGAAGAAGAGTAAGACCCTCACAACAAGCATTCTGGATATGAAACTGAGCCATTTAATGGTGAGGAACTAGTTCTTTAGCTTAGGAAAATGTGGAGAATCCTTTATTGCTATTACTCCCAGTTCCACTCTGACCCAGACAGGTTGTACCTGTTAGAGTCCCATCTATTGGTCAAATAGAATTATTAGTGTTAAATAGCAATACTTAAAACCATTTAACTTTGTGCAAACAATAAATAGCAAGTCCTGAAAATATTTCACTGTGAGCAAACAAAGGAGCTTTGTTGTATTTAAAAATTATGTTGACTGTAAACTATTCTCTTACAAATTATATATATAAACTGAATCTGGGTGGATATGCCATGAAACACAACCAACCAACTGATCTTGGACCTTGCCACAATGCTGAAAAAGCTGTTGAACATGAAAGTGATGGTGATACCAGTTGTAATTGGTTTGCTTTAAATGGCTCCTAAGTGGTCAGAAAGAAGACTGGTGAATCATAACACTGTTTAGATCTACTCAATTCCTTGGAATAGTCCTTGAGATTTGTGGAGAACTGCTGTTACACAGACTTTAATGAAAAACCACTAGTTAGAACAAGTGTGAAAAACTCACAAGGAGTGAAATATTGAAAAGAAGAAGAAGAAGAAGAAGAAGAAGAAGAAGAAGAAGAAGAAGAAGAAGAATATTTGATTCAAAAGAACTTTCATTTGTTAGCTAATATCATATAAAAAATTGTTATTTCAACAATGTTTCAGCTGATATGTCCTGCAGTCTTCTTCAGGTGATTGTCGACCTTGAGAACCTTCACAGAACTTCGAACTACATCCTTTATTGAATCCACAAAGGTCGCCTGTTCTGATTCCGTTAGCTGTAATTGGGTACAAGTGTTAAGTATTCCTGTATTGTTACTCACCTGCAGTCAGGATTGAACCTACAACCTCCAGATGATTGTGAAGGTTTTCAAGGTCGACAAATACCTGAAGAAGGCTGGAGGACATATCAACCGAAACATTGTGGAAATAACAATAAAGATGAGAAAAATAGTCCAAAAACCCTAAGGATAAAAAAACATTAGTTGCTTTATATATATATCTTGTATATTTAGGCACCAAATCATTATCTAAACAGGTTTGGTTGAATACCGCAAATTATTTCTTTCTTAAAATTTTCAAGTGAAGACATTCAAGTCTCTCACTAGTCTTCTTACTTCTGGGTCAAGTTGGTAAAGAAAGAACCCTTATCATTACAAATAACACAAACTCTCCCTAAACCCCCCTAACTCAAACTAATGTAGTATACAAATTTACATGTTCATTTCAAAAAGGTTTCTCAGAAAATAACATAAAACCTAATACCTACATTGGCCATACAACAACTATACTCTCTCATTGCCTTATCTACCACCTTTCTGACAAGTGCCATAAAACAGCATATAATTACAATACATGACAAAGACACTGACAAATACAAATCCCCAGACATAAGAAAGATCTTAATTAACAATACAAAAATCTCATATAAAAATAACAATAAAAACCATTTACAAATCCTCAAAGTACTAACTATAAAAGAAAAAACCACTATAAATAAAATAGTATTCACCACAAGTTTAAACATATTAAACATATTCAATTAATAACCCCCCATCCTAACAGAAAAACCAACCCCCACCCATAATTTATATATATAATAAAAAAAAGCCCCTTCGAATAAATATAAAACACACTGCAATAAATGATCTAACACAAACCCCGAAGATGACCAGCAAAATGGTCAAAAGTGCTTGGACTAATATAGGGTTCTTTCTTTACCGACTTGACCTAGCAGTAAAAAGACTAGTGAGAAGACGTTAACGTCTTCATTTGAAGATTTTAAAAAAGAAAAAATCCACAGTATTCAACCAAACCTGGTTATATACATATATATATATATGTGTGTATGTGTGTGTGTGTGTGTGTTTGTACATCTGAGGAACTTAGTTATATTTTTGTAAATTCAAAGTATTCTTTCTCTGCGAGTGAAGTGGACAGTGATGCAAGATAATTCTTAGTTGATGAAGGAAATGAAGCTAATAAGCATCCTAGAGTGGTTGGCAGGATATTTTTTTGATATGACATAACAAAGGGATAATGGTATTATGGAAGGACCATGCAGAGAAAACATGATATATTCGACTATATTTTTTTTAAAAATGTCCAGCCTGGAGACAAAAAACCTTGAAAACATTCAACTTCCAAGTAATTGAAATATCATATAATTGCTCTCATATGAAATTGAAGAGAAATTCTTTTTTGATATCACATTTAACTCCGGTTTTATACATTTATATAAATTTAACTTTATTTTCATTCCTTAATATGAACATGTATTCAGAGCATTATTTTATTTTCAGTTCAAAATTCAAAAATTTTATTGAAGCTGAATAAATAATTGTATAGCTAAGCAACTTATATAACAAAATGATGATGTCCAGACAATCAAAAAAGGTCTAGATGAGTCAGTACACACTTTTAAAAAGTAATCAAGCCAGATTCAATACTTTTTGAAAACATAGATTCATGTAAATACAATGAAGGACTATGTGAAGAGGCTACGTCTTGATCTGGCATTTGTGACAGTTACTGTATTTTTTTTCCGAGGTTACATTATCCTGGAATGTCGGGGAGAATGTCCGACGACAGTACCGTACCACCCAAGCTCGAAATATTCTCCGTAACTAGTTATATTTTATTGATTGCTTTGAAAGCCCATATAACTAGCTAAGTATAAATCTTGTGTATAGGTTTAATTTTTTCGAGATACGGACGAATGAGAATGTGTCAAGGGTTGAAAGGTCGACGCGATATAAATGAACACGTGAAGAGTTCCGAACCGGACAAACAATATGATGCGTGGTTGTTTTTTTTTTCTTTTCTTTTCTTTATATGTGTATCTTTCTTACATATTTTATTTTTAAGAAAGCACAATTATAACAACAGAAAAACAAAAAGCAAAACAAATACAAAAAGAAAAATGCAGAAATGTGAAGGGCAAGTCGTTTCCGATAGTGTTTGACTATGTCCTTCCAATAAAACAAAGTTCTCCTTTTTTTTCTTTCTTTTTTCTTTTTTCAACTCGTCTTAAAATTACACCCGTATCTTCTTGTCCCTTTACAATTAAAGGGAGGAAATCTCTTCGTTCTCCATATTTGTTTTCTTATTCTTTCCCTTCTTTTAGTGAAGAACAAAAGTCTCTCCTCTTCGACCAATCGCATGTCTTTTCCCTATCTGGGTCAAGACTTTTGCCCCTTCTCGATTGGTCCTTCACTGTTGCTAGGGCTCGAGGACCCGCCAATCACCTGCCTTACTTCTGGTCCGCATAGTAGTCCTTGGTTTCCTACATTTTGACCCTACCGTGGCCACTGGCCGTCACACTCCCATACATCAAAGAAAAGAAAAATGGGTCTATTTTTCTTTTAAATCTAGCCTCTAGATTTCAAAACGGATCAATGTTTACTTCTCTGAGTAAACCAGCTCTTGTTGAGCGTTACAAATATAGGCCTGAGCCTTGCCTGGTCAGTCAACTTCTTGGCATCTTGATAGAGTATCGGCTATACAGTTTTCTTTTCCTTTCACATACTTTATTTTTAAATCATACTCCTGTAAAGTAAGATACCAGTTTTGCAACCTCCTATTCTTGTTTCGTGTCGAAGGGAGATTTCCTTGTTGGTAAAAGGGTCACAACTTTCTCGCCCTTGCAGAATTGTCTGCCCTTAGACCTCTGGTCATAATTCCTTCGCATTTTCTCTTGGGATTTACTCATATGGTTTTCTGCTGTTTTTTTAGCAGATTCCAATCTCTTCTGTAGATTTCCGACATAATTTGCCACTGTTTCTGTTCTTCCCACTGTTCCTTTGCTATTTTCAGGGGATTTCTCAACTCATACCGGTAGACTAACTCGAATGGGCTGTAACCCAACGATTCTTGGACAGAGTCCCTGATAGCGAAGAGTACAAACGGTAACTCTTTATCCCAGTCATTCCGTCTCTCAGTACAGTGAGCTCTTAGCATGCTTTTTAAAGTTGCATGAAATCGTTCTATGGCACCCTGTGACTGCGGGTGATAGGGACTTGATATAACATGCTTCGCTCCTAGCTGTCCAATTACTCTCTTAAATAAGTTAGACATGAAGTTTGTTCCTCTGTCAGTTTGGATAACCTTAGGGAGTCCAAATTTTACGAAAAAATTTATTATTGATTCGACCACTTTTTTCGTTGATATGGCTCGCAGAGGGATGGCCTCTGGGAATCTAGAACTTGCGCACATTATTGTCAATAAGTATCGATTACCCGACTTCGTTCTCGGTAAAGGGCCTACACAGTCCATTATTACTCGCTCGAACGGTCTCTCTTTGATGGTTATGGGTTTGAGTGGAGCTATAGCTACGCCTGGTTTGGGTTTTCCCGCCTTCTGACAGGTGTCACACGAATTACAAAATTTCTTCGCGCTGGTTTTGATGCCTAGCCAATAGAAATGCCGTATTAATTTGTCATACGTTTTATTAATCCCCAAATGACCTGCTAATGGGACTTCATGTGCTAATTGCAGAAGATCCTTTCGATAATCTGTCGGCATGACTATTTGATTGTACCTCTCTCTCCCTTCTCCTTTCTGCTTCGTGGGCTGGTAGCTTCGTTTTAATATTCCATTCTCTATATAATATCGATGTTTATGCTTGCTATCCATGGGTTTATCCACTTGCTTATTTAACTTTCTTAAGCTTTCATCATTTTTTTGCGCTCGCTTCAGTTCTTGACACGTCCTATCTACCATCGGAATATTTTCTCCTGTTTCAGCCTGTTTTTTACTGCGTAGGTTATATGGATTTGCCCTCTGGCCTTTCTCCTTTTACAATTTTTGCCTTGTTCATTTCCGAGTAGGAGGTCTATTTTTTTCATTGGTAGAGTCTTCACTACCCCGATTATTATTTCTCTGCTAATTTTCCCTATCGTCAATCGTAGGTTTAATTTTTAAAGATACGGACGAATGAAGATGTGTCAGGGGTAAAGAGGTCGACGTGATATAAATGAACACGTGAGGAATTCCGAACCGGACAAACAATATGACGCGTGGTTGTTTTTTTTTTTTTCTTTTCTTTTCTTTATATATGTATCTTTCTTACATATTTTATTTTTAAGAAAGCACAATTATAACACAACAGAAAAACAAAAAGCAAAACAAATATGTAGAGAAGAGGAAAATTTCGTATTTTGGTTTGGCGCGCAAATTTAATTCGACACTTACTTTCACCCACTCAGGATGACTTATCCTATTCACCCCGGACTTTCATTTCCGGCCACCAAATCGGGTGAGCTGCCAAACACATCCTCTTTGGCTGGAGACGCCGACCAGCGCAGACGTCCTATTGGCCGTTCTTCAACAGCGATGCTTTTTAGCTGGACAATGCCGCCCAGTGTAGACATCTCACTGCGGCTTTAAAATACCAGCAGCAGCAACATGGACACACGAGGGAAACCATCTAATTTATAGATTCCTTACGAGGAATCCCAGTTGAATATAAATTAAATGCATTCAACATGCCTCGCACAGGCACAACTTTATGTCCCCCCAAAATTGGCTATGTCGATCTGAGCGTAATCCCGCTCTCGACACGCATGGAGATAACGCCTACTCTCCCCAAATACAAGACACGAAACTCACGGTGACATCTAAAGTTCAATTCCTACAACTGCAACGTGTCTTTCGTCAAAAATACAAAAAACACAATCCCTCACACGTTCAACGACACACGCTGCCATCACAACCTTCTCAACTTCTCATAACTCAATTTCGTCTCAATACTCACAACCCTTCACGAGTCTTGCAACACCAAAAGCAAACCCAATATTCCATGCTGCAAATAAAAACCTATTCATAAAAACACCTTTCGACTATCGCCATCTTACTTCATCATCCCCCTTTTATTTCCTAACAATTATTAGCGAGGGACCTTACAAACGCAGCGGGGAAACAACACAACGTAAACACACATACGTTACACCTATCTTCCTCGCTAACAACAAACTTTCCCTCGCTACTAACAAACCAACTTCTCCAGCTAAAGTTCTCCTACAAAAATCCTCGTACAAATACAAAAAGAAAAATACAGAAATGTGGAGGGCAAGTCGCTTCCAATAGTGTTTGACTATGTCCTTCCAATAAGACAAAGTTCTCCTTTTTTTCTTTCTTTTTTCTTTTTGCAACTCGTCTTAAAATTGCACCCGTATCTTCTTGTCCCTTTACAATTAAAGGGAGGAAATCTCTTCGTTCTCCATATTTGTTTTCTTATTATTTCCCTTCTTTTAGCGAAGAACAAAAGTCTCTCCTCTTCGTCTTTAAAGTGGATATACAAATTTAAACAAATATGTTTTCCGCCGAAACTAGCTGCTAATGAACAACCTCAAAAAAAAATGTTTCTTTGGATATTCTTGATACGGTCGTTTATTTGGGTTACGTATATCATTTGTAATAAAATTTTTGACTAACCTTTTTTCTTTCCTTTCTTTTGTTATTTTTTTTCTTATATACGTTAATTTCTTATTAACAACTCGCAAGGCACCAGGTTTTTTTTCTTTTACGTTGAGCCTCAGTTTCTTACCCAACGGAGTTGACGGCTTCTATTAGGTCATTCTGTTATTAGAATTTCACCTTCCACCGGACAACGTGAAAAGGCGACTTTTCTCTTCCTTGGCGAAGCTCGGAACTGACTTTTTGGCTTTCGTTCTTTTTGGCGGTAAAACGTCCTCCCAGCCTAGACCAATCGCATGTCTTTTCCCTATCTGCATCAAGACCTTTGCCCCTTCTCGGCTGGTCCTTCACTGTTGCTAGGGCTCGAAGACCCGCCAATCGCCTGCCTTACTTCCGGTCCTCATAGTAGTCCTTGGTTTCCTACATTTTAACCCTACCGTGGCCTCTGGCCGTCACACATTTTAATGATGTGACAGAAAATCCACAAATTCTGGGGGTATTGTATGATACTGCTGGAGTTCTTTGGTTTTGTGATTGCTTCCATAATCCTCATCTGATAAAGCCCTCTTTGTTTGTTGCAGTATGTATATATAGTATTATAATATAACTCCAAGGTGTGATCAAAAGAATCAAAACAGAAGCTTTAAAATGTTTAGAATTCAGAGTTAAATAACTTATACAACAAAGGGATAATGACTAGATGTCTAGATAGCAGTCTAGACACATTGATAAAGTCTACATGAGTCAGTGCCAATTTGGAAAAATATGGGGCCAGTTTCAATAGTTTTGCATGAAATATTTTTCTCAAAACACATGATTGTACAAGTTTGGCATCACCTATACTCACTAGATTCATATAACTTCTTGTTTATTGCAATGAAAGTTCATCTCAGAGGTAAATGGGTTGAATGCCAAAAGATCTGCTATAAAAAATTAACATTTCATTCATTAACTATTTCTATTTTGCTAAGTACATCTTCAGTCTCAATATTTTCTGAACACAACTCTGTACACAATTCATGTATTGCTGAGTGTAAGCATTTACCCAACCTTTCCACTATGTGAAACAAGATCAGTTTTTAAACAGAGTACAGCTGGTTTAAAATTCAGAGTTTTCCTTCTCCAAGACAAGTTGGGTTATCAAGGTTAAAGAGCCAGTCTGGTCTACTATGTACACATTACTGGGAATAGAAAAAAGGAATTCATACCTTTTGTTTGGTTTCTTTGTTTAATAGCATATCAATTGCACCTGGTTACAAAGTAGCAGAAGTATCCTTGAGTAATCTAATATATATATATATATATATATATATATATATAAGTGTGTGTGTGTGTGTGTGTGTGTGTGAATGTATGTACACATACACGCTCAAACACACATGTATATATATATATATATATATATACACCTCAGCAAAACCAGGATGCAACACAAGTTCATTTTTTAAGCAGAGTTTAACTGGTTTAAATTAAGAGTTTTCCTTCTTCTAGACTGGTTACCATTGTAATTGGTGCACTTGGAACAATCCCCAAAGGATTGGTTAAGAGACCATATAAGTTGGAAATAAGAGGACAAGTGGAAACCATCCAGTCTACTGCATTATTGAAATCGATCAAAATTCTGAGAAGAGTTCTGGAAACTTTAGGAGATTTTCTATCACTCAAACTCCGGTGAGAAGTGATCAGCTAATGTTAGTGTGAAAAATTCTCAAAAGAGTAAAATGATAATAACAATAATAATAATAATGGGAAGAAGAAGAAGAAGAAGAAGAAGAAGAAGAAGAAGAAGAAGAAGAAGAAGAAGAAGAAGAAAATTGGTTTTGAAATCACATTTGAAATTTGATTTGGACACCAGTGTCCAAAGGAGAATGAAAGGGTTAAATAAACTGAACGTGTGATATCTTTTTTCCAGCAAAATAAAATATATGTACAAAATGAAATCTAAAAGCTATTTCTAAGTAGGCATACAATATTTCCCATAAATAATTCCACCCCTAACATTTTTGGGGGATAAAAAGTCACTAGGATTTTTATTGATTTTCATAAAAGATATTGTTGGATGTGTGTTTATTAATAGGGGGAATAGTTTATGCCTATTAAGCAAGAGTGTATCATCATCATCATCATCATGTCGTGCCGCCAGCACGGATATCCCAGACAATCTCTCGCCACTTCTCCCTATCATTCATCGCCTCCGGCAGGTCTTCTGGGTTACATCCTGTGTCCTCACATAGCTGCTGTATGTACGTTCGTGCTGGTCGTCCTGCTTTTGCTTGGCCATATGTGGGGGTCCATAGGAGTACATCACTTACGAACTCGTCCTTGCTTCTCCAGCAGTGTCCGGCGTGTCTGGCTCGTCTAACCTGTATAGTTTTCGTGATGGGAGGCAAGTGGCCCATATAGTTGGTGTCTCGTGGGGTGTTGTCGCCAGGACTTTTTCAATATTGCTCTCAACATTCTTGTGTAGTTGCCGTCAAGTTTCTTCTCCAGCCGTTTAGTTAGGGTCCATGTTGTGCATCCATGTAGCAGTATCGATACAACCGCTGCCTGGCAGAAGCTGCGTTTCATTTTATCAGTCAGGTCTGATTTCCATATGATTGAGAGCCTATCTATAGCCGTCCATGCTTTCGTCAGCCGTGTGTCGATGTTGTTTTCGGTTGATGAGACGCTACTTCCTAGGTAGGTGAATTTGTCCACTAGCCTCAGAGAGGCTCCGTCTAGTGTGGCAATGTTGCCCGTTTGGTTGTAACACATATATTCAGTTTTGTGCGCATTGACATGGAGGCCAATGCCTGCTGCAGCTCGTTCCAAACTATGCAGTAGTGTCTCTGCTTGATTAGGCGTATTCGCCAGTAACGCCAAGTCATCAGCGTAGTCGGCGTCTGTGATTGTTTTTGCGTGGTACCTTTTGATTCTTTTCTTAGTCAGCTCGAAGCCATTTTCTCTGATTTTGTCGGTCGAAGTTCTAAGCACGTAGTCTAGACAGATGATAAAGAGGAATGGGGCTAGCGTGTCTCCTTGTAGTACTCCTGCAACAATGTCGAAGTATTCCGTGTCTCCATCTGGTGAACGTACTTTTACTTTTGTGTTTCTGTAGAGGATCATTATTGCTGCTACGGTTTCTTTTGGTAGGCCGTATGCTAGTAGGATTAGTTCCATTTTCCCTCTGTGGATGGAATCGAAGGCATAGGTAAAGTCGACAAATAGTAATGTCGCCTGAAGGTTTTTTGCCCGAACGTCTTCAAGGATTCTACGGATGGTCAATATTTGTGAGGTTGTGGATCTATTTCTCCGGAAGCCATTTTGGTTTTTCCTAAGGATGTTGTCTATTTTGGGTTCTATGCGGTTTCGTAGTAGGGCATTGTAGATTTTGGCTGCTATGGATGTAAATGTTATCCCTCGTAGTTCTTGGCTAATCCGAGGTCGCCTTTTTTAGGGAAAGGAAGGATGCATCCCTTCATCCATCTTTCTATCCTATTTTGACTATAGACTGCGTTGCATTGCCGGAGCAGTATATCGTCGAATTGTCTAGTCTTCCACACTTCTGGGGGGATTTCGTCCAGCCCTGCAGCTTTCCTATTTTTTTTTTAAAGAACCGAGTCGAGTTCTTCTTTGGTGAAAGGACCTAGTTTAATGTCTAATTGCTGACTGATAATTCTGGTGATCGGTTCATCCGTTTTTTTCGGCGGGCTTCCTAGTAGATTTTTGAAATGCTGTTCCCACAGTTTTACTCTTTCTTGTTGACTTGCAGTTTTCAATTTTGCTTTGGCTGTGCTCTTCCTTCTACTTACTTCATTTATTGTTTGCCAGGCTATCCTGGATTGTCTATCTTCCACCGAGTCTCTTATCTTATCTATCTGAATTTGTATTTATTCTGCCTGTTCTTTTAGATATATTCCTGCTAATTGATATTGTGCCTTTTCTAGTTTTCAGGCATTGTGTTTGTTGGGTTAAGGTTTATTCAATAAATGAGGGGAATTTTGCCTAAGGAGGTAGCAATATGAAGCACCAATCACGATTCAATCTTTTTTATAAGAATAAATATTGATGGGTCCTTTCATATTCTAGAAGGCTGTCAGCATGGCCTTATTCACTAATTGCTGTATTCAGAATTTTTTCTTTGCTGTTAGGTTCAATGTGTTTCAAATTCATGGACTGTCTTTTCAATTCAGGCTCATAGTAGCAAACCCATGTTAAGTTTATTTTTAAACATTCATTTAACTAAAATATGATTTTCTGTACACACTACATATTCTTCAATAAACTTCACTTCTCAGCTACCAAAAATTTGATGATTGACCTCTGTTCAAGCCAAGAGTAATCTGTTTAATTTACCATCATTTTGAATTGCCACAAAACTTTCATTTTTGCAAGATTAAAATAATTTTTGTCATAAACCAATTCTAAATAATGCAAAGTTTACATTTATGGGAAAAGATTCTGAAAAAAGATCTTTGCTTTTTTTAAATTACTTTCCCTTTTTTATTGAATGATCCCCATAGATATTATTTTGCTGGAAACAGTATATTACACATTCGGTTTATATAACTGGCAATATTAATTATTTTGGGGTGATTCAGTATGTATCAGTATTTTTTGGTTATGCTTGATTTGATTTGGTTTGGTTTGGTTTCTTTGCTTAATGGCATATTAACCTTCATGGGTTATTTAATGCCAAAGCCAACCGTGTAGAAGAATAGTAGTGGTACTATTTAACCTAAGAGGGTTCATACTTTCCCACTGGATATTTGTTTAAAAGTGAATATAATAACACAACTGGAGTTTAAACTCACTTACTACAATGTTGCAGTTCATTACTCATTGGTCTAGTGGGTAGAGTGTTCGCCAATGGTCTGGGAGACCTGGGTTCAATCCCAGGTCACATCATACCAAAGACATTTAAAATAGTACTTAATACCTCATTGCTTACACTCAGCAATATAAGGTATGTATTAAGAGTAAAGTGGAGCAATCCAGGGAAAGGAGTAGCACCCTCCCCTACATTTTGGTGAAGTAGCTATTGAAAAGGGAGCCTTCTGGTCAACCTCGACTATGGTCGCCAACTTTACTTACTTACATTAGTGTCTTTTTGGTAATAGTTTATACAATGCTGTAACTGTATTAATAGAGTATAGATAAAAGATAATGAATATTTATGAATGATAAACATAAGTGAAAATCAAATTTTGAAGACATAAAAGATATAATAGTTTCTTGAGAATCATACAAAGATAAATTGAATAAATATCAAAAGCCATAAAATGAATTAAAAATGAATTACTAACCGATCAGGAAGAAAATAGAGACAGCATATA
Source organism: Sepioteuthis lessoniana (assembly GCA_963585895.1). NCBI lineage: Eukaryota > Metazoa > Mollusca > Cephalopoda > Myopsida > Loliginidae > Sepioteuthis > Sepioteuthis lessoniana. The sequence continues at coordinate 16,318,251 of OY757923.1, forward strand.
TGACATTAGGAGATAAAAACTAGTTCATACAAAGAGATTGAAACAAAAAATTTAAGAAGTGATGATATTTGAGAAGATATTATCAAGAATTGAAGCAGGAGGAAAAGAAAGAATTGGTTGAATGAAAAATTCGAAATGTCTTCAAAGGAAAGAGAATGGAAGATTGGTTAATTACACTTATTAGGTTATAAAATGGTGAAGTCACTTTTTTGGTAAGCAATCATATGGCTTCATGAAACTATTCCTATTTAATAATAATAATTTGTTTTATATACAGTATAGAGTCATCCATTCACCATCACTCCCAGCTTAACTTTAACCTGGAGTAGTAGCACCTGTCCAGGTCCTAACTATGTGTCTCAAATTGATCAGTTTGAAAATTATTAGTATTTGATAGGTATACTTGAAACCAAATCACTGAGTCCAAATTATTTGTATCAAGAATAATAACTTGAAGTTATAATTGTTTACTAAAGATTATTATAATTATTAGTTACTTCAAAATGTATAATGGCCAGCAAATAAAAGTCTAATTCTGGCAATCCAAGGAGGATTGACATACCATAAAACCAACTAACAGTTAAAAGTACACAACCTTCACCTTTTCATGTTTTGCATCAGAGTTGATAATGCTGGAATTAAAGTGTGGTACCTGTTAATCTCTCTCAGCTATGTTCCTGTCTTCAGTCATGACATAGCAGAAAAAATCTTATAGTACGAGTCACAAGAAGTGGAACTATTTTTGGTCAAGCTTATGAGTACATATATGTGCTTCCTCATTACATTGATTATATATCAAAACTACTTTTGAAGGAGGTTATTAAAATATCAGAATTAAAGAGATAGTTTTCATGTTTAAGACAACAATACTGCACTCACAGATATTAGATACAAAAAATTACTTTCAAATATTATTCATGAGGTGTGTTAACAAAGTTTCAAGACTGATGCTGTATTTACCAAGATAGAAATAAACAATTTAATGAAACATCAATTTTCTTTAAAACAGTTCCCTTTGCATTGAAAACACTTAATCCAGTGAGTTTTTCATTCATTGAAGCAGCTGTGAAACTCTTCTTTTAGTATGGTATGAAGCTGCATTGCCATATTTTTTTTAAGGTTTGATGAGTATAAAGAATTGAACAATCTCATTTTTGTCTAAAAAATTTAATTCAAAAAGTATTGAGACTGACTTCATAATTTTTTTTCAAACTGGCACTGACTTAACTAGACACCATCACTTTATTATATAAGTTGTTCAGCTCTGCTCAAGTAATAGTATTTTTAGAGCTTCATCTATTTAAGATATTTAACAAGATTTTGAATCACATGAATTCATGGACTCTAAAAACTTCTATTAAAAAATCTATCAAAATTAAGTTTGAAGTATTCACCAGTTTAAAATTATTAAAGATATATTTGGTGCTGTATATAACCAGCGACTATAGTTGTTAAGCTGTTTTTGTCATAAAATAACCCAGCAAGGGTTGACATGTCATAAAATCAAACAATCAATGCTCAGATGAATAAGAGGGGTAATCCCTGTGACTTAATGACAAAAATGCTGTGGTGCAGCCTTGAAGTAAATGAATTTGAACTCCAGTTACATAATTATGTTCACTTTCAGATTAATACCCTTGGGAAAGGTATGAACTCCTTTATTGCCCCGGCTATGGTTTAAGTAGCATCATTATTCTTCTACAAGGATGGCTTTGGCATTAAAGAACCTATGAAGGTTGATATGCTATTAAACAAAGAAACCAAGAATCAGATGAACACACATCTTCATTCAAATTTCAAATTCTAAAAATTTAGAAAAATATAAAGCTCCAATCTCAATAGTTTTTGAGATCACCTCATATTTAGATTATTCACACATTTATAAGTAAAATTAAACACTATTTTTCAAACAAATTAATAATTAGCAAAACAAAAGGCGAGTCAAAAACACCCCAATATGAAAAAATTGTTGGCATGATATACAATGTTAATATTAAGCATTATACTTACAACATAGTGATACTGCTAGATATCAGATGCTTATCATCTGCTTCAATAGAATAGAATTGAAAAGAAGAAAAGAAGAAAAGAAAAATAGAAGGAAAAAGAAAGGAAAATAAGATAGAGAGTGAAAGAAATGGAATTGATAGATAGACAGATAGATAGATAAAAGAAAAAAATGAAGAAAAAACTTAAAAATTTAAACTGAGTAATAAATAAAAGGAGCAAAGTTTTTTTGCTTTTTATGTATATCATTCCCTTTTAATTAGGCTATTTATAAAAAAAGATTTATTTTATAAGAAGTAGATTTTTTTTGTTTATCTGTCACATTTAACTTACGCTAAAAAATGTTTTCTGTTTGCTGTTAAATGATATTAACCCATTATAACCTCATCATCTTCATAATGTCACACTGACAGCATAGATCTCCCTGATCCTCTCTCGTCATTTGTCTCTACTGTCCATTGCTTCCAGGAGGTCTTCATAGCTATATCCTGTATTGGCACAGAGCTGTTGTATGTAGGTTCTAGCAGGTTTTCCTACCTTTGCTCGTCCATGTGAAGAGGTCCACTGGAGTATATCACTTATGAGTTCATCCTTACTTCTCCAGCAGTGTCCCACATATCTGGTTCATTTAACTTTGATAGTTTTTGTGATGGGTGTTTGGTGACCGTACAGCTGCTGCTTTGTGGGGTGTTGCCACCAGAACTTGTTCATTATTGCTCGCAGCATTCATGTGTAATTGCCAACAAGATTTTTCTCCATCTGTTTAGTTAGTGTCCATATAGTTCCTCCATATGGCAGTATCCATACAACCACTGCTTGGAAAAAACTGTATTTTATTCTATCTGTCAGGTCTGGTTTCCATATAACTGATAGCCTATTGATAACTGTCCATGCTTTGCTAGTCGTGTGTTGATGTCTGTCTCGGTTGATGAGACACTGCCTCCTAGGTAGATGAACTAGTCCACCAGTTTCAAAGGCCCACCATTTTTTAAAATTTTCCAATTCATAGAGAAATTATAATAAGGAAACATATAAAAATGGATAGTAAACACACTGAAATATCCACTTAACCTTTATTACTGTAAATATAAATATGAATTTTAGTAATGCAAGGCATACATTAAATTACGCAAAATGTGAGTATTTAATTAGACTTTCATATTTATTTTAACAGTTCATAAACAAGGATATTGGGTTATAATTGATTAACAGTATTTACATATTTAAATGTAAAATTGTCTCTATTATTCAAACAAATCAATAATTATTAGAACCAAAGACAAGTCAAATTCATCCCCAACATGGACACAATCCAACCAAAGAATTTTAGCCATCATATATAAAACTGTTATGCAAAAATGTTGATTAGAAATGTAACTGTTAGTTTATGATTTCATTTGTTGATATAACTGTTGTTAAATTACATATACAGTGTTGAGAAAGTAACAATGGTGAAGCTGTATTTATCAAGATACAAAGGAACAATAAAATAAACATTAATTTTCTTTGAAATATTTTCCTTGGCATTCAGCACACTTATTTTAAAAAGTTTTTTATTCATTGTAACACCTCTGAAGATACTCTTCTAAAATGATAGTAATTGAATTTCTTTAAAAAACAACTGTGAACAATATTTTCTTCTTGCTCGGAACATAGTGGTTTGCTTCAATGAGGAGAAACTGATACAGTCTTACTGTTGACTATCATAACTGGTGAGGAATTGTGGGTTAATAGTTATGATCCTGAAACTTAGATTCAGTCTTTTATCTGTAGTGTTCATCATCACTGAAGAAGTCTCCTCAAGTTCAAGACAAGATTTAAGTGTGGTTCATAGTCTTTCTTGACTAAAAGAGTGAATGCATTTACCCAAAACCTCCGCTACAAGCAAGATGTTACACAAGTTCAAGTTTTAAGCTGAGTAAAGCTGGTTTCAATTCAGAGTTGTCCTTCTCTTAGACTGGTTGCCATATCAAGGTTAAAGAACCCAATGCCTTGCTATTTATCCATATCTGGAAGGAGAATAGCTGAATTCATATTTTTCTCAAGGGTATTAGTGCTATGTGAATGCAATTTATATAACACACACACATACACCCAATACAGGACTTTCATCAAAAGACTTTTTCCCCATTTTATTAACATATAAATTTTCCTTTAGTTTTCCATATATAGAAAACTTTACTAAAAGATTTACTCTCTTTTATTGGATTCACACATATTTATTCTCTAGTAGCCCACATTTAAAAAAAATAAATTCTGTTTAGTTTTTCAATTGGGTTCACTTCATTTATTATTTACAACTGTCATAGTGACCACTCTGTAACAAAATAAAACACAAAGGTTAATATACCATTAAAAATAAAAGAAAGAAACCAACAAAAAGATCTAGTTCAACATAAAGATGCTCCTAAAGATAAATTTCTCACGAAAAGAAGTCTAGCACTATCTTTATGATAATGTGTATGATAAACAGCTAGATGTTTGGGAAACATGGCTACCACTCTTTTGCTGCTTTCAGCCTCTGGTTCTGTCTGAAAGACAATTCATTCCTTTCGAAGAGGAATGGTACAGGCTCATCTGGTCAGCAAACGACATGATGCAAGTAGTTTGAGTTTTTGGTTCTGCTATTTATTTTGGTGACAAAGTAGGAGCAGAAGTGAAAGAGAGAGAGAGAGAGAGAGAGAGAGAGAGAGAGAGAGAGAGAGAGAAGAAAAAAAAGTTTGGTCACCAACCACAAACTTCACTTTCTCTAAAGACATAGTTCGCCCACTGTCTCTCTGTCTCTTAGTAAATGAACTCAAAAAGGGTCTTTTTTATAATGATTTTCTTTAAGGCATTAACTTAAAGTGTTTTTCTATTTTACTAGTTTTCCTGTTCTGATGCTGGCAGTTAATTTATTTTCCATAATGAACTTGGCATTTATTTATCAATTATTCCTTATCATGAAAAGCAATTTTAATGTCTTTACTTGAAAAGTAATTTTAATGTTTTACAGTCTTTGAGTCACTTCAAAGAGACAGGTTAAACAAGTGATCACATCAGCCACACATATCTGTTTTTGGCCTAAATTCAGAAGGTTATAAATACAAATCCTTGCACACAAATGACTCAATCAGACAATCCACATTTATTTAATCACTACTCAAGCAAAAATTCATCAAGTAATTTAACTTCAAGTAATTTATACTGACTAAGCCTACAGTTTATGTTGTTTGTCACATGTTTTTTCTTTATACTTTTACTTTAACATATGGTCCATTGGTCAGTGGTAGATTCACCATGATAACACACCTGCACACTTGTTTAGCAGTTTTTGATGAAACACTGTTAATGACTTATTGATTTTTTTAGATGTTGCCAGTGATGTTAAGAGTTAAGTAATCGTGATTATTGAATTAGGATATTAATGGTGTTCTGACACTTTTAAACTTTGATTGAACCATCCTATTTTGGATTCAAATTATTTAAACTTTTATTTTTCCTAAGACCGAAATACTTTCTCTGAAGTTTGCTGATGAATAGAAATTTAAATTTTTTTCTCTCAGTAAATGTTTGGCTTACATGCAACCGAAAATGTCCTATCAAAATGGATATTTTGGTAAATTCACTTAAAAGCTATTTTACATTTTTAATTCAGTGTGAAGTCACATCTTAAAATTTATTTTAAATAAATTACTAAATAAATAAGAAAATGTAGTTTATAATTAGTGTTATATATTAGTTTCTCTCACTGTCTAACCAGATATAACAAACATTCAGTTAGATTGATTGACAGACGGTGTGTCAAAGTTCAAAATTCTCTGCTATGAAAAACTGAGTACCCCTGTGCTTGGCTGTAGATAGTCATGTGTCAATTAAATGAGTTAAATTTTTAAAAGTGATGCATTGAGTTTTAGACATCAAGGGAAACAGACATATTTTGGAGCTTAACCAAGACCTATTTATGACAGAATAAATCTTTCTTTCATTGACTTAATAAAAAACTGTCTTCCTCCTTCCTTTTTATGAGACTAGTCTGAAAAGAACATGTAATATCCAGAATAAATATGAGTGGATTTTTGTTATGTGTTTATTCTTTTGTTACCAGGATCAAGTGGCATCCTATTTCATTGCCTCTTGATCTCCTCAATTTCTCAAACTACTAACAATATTACATCAGTATCTAATAGTTATCTCTGAAAAGAATTAAATTAAATTTGATTAGTGCAAGTACAGACCAATGAGTAAGTTTTCCTAGTTTTGGCATCGAGTATAGCTCAGAGAGGAGAATATTGAAAAGAAGCTTTTGGGAAAAGAGAAAAGTAAAAAGAAAGACACTGCACCATAAATAGCAGAATTATAGAGAGAAGAGAACAATGTAAGTAATGTTTTTTAAAAAGAACATATTTGTTTTTAAAAGGAACTCTATAACAGTTATTTACTAAGGTTTTCCTTGTCTGGCACAAACACTTCAAGTAGCTTACTGTACCTGTTATGGGTAAGTGATTACCCATCCAAGTATCAAGCAGGTTCATTGTTGCTTAACCCAAGCATGTTAACATTACTTGTTGAGCACCAAATGATGTTAATTGATGACATCCTTTTTGAAATTCACACTTTCTATTTTTTTAACCACTGCCCTCTGTTGTGAGTAAATAGCTTCTTTCATGCAATGTTATTTAGATTCTTAGTGTTCTATTTTAGCTTACTTGGTTGCTTAGTTGTTTGGTTTTACAACATGTCATCAACCCTTGATGGGTTATTTAATGCCAAAATCAGTCGGGATTTTTTTTCAAGCAATTACATGATTGAGTAATTAATTCTGACTGCATGTCAACAAATCAAGGATTATTTTATCCCTAAAAGTTAGGGAGTCACATTCATTCTGTATTCATATTTACATTTTTTTGTAGTTTTTTTCTTGCACATGGTCCTGTTGAATACAAATAATTTTTAAATTGAAAAATTTGACTCAGAGATGGGACCCTAAGAAGTACTATTATCAAAGTGGAACAAGGAGTAATAACAATGAAGAGATACTCTACACTCCCCAGAGCTCCACAACTGGAGCCTCACCTTTTGATTCAGTTTAGTATCATACCCAAGACACCTCATTTTTGGAGGGGGTCTAACCCTTTTGCAGGGTATACAGTCAGTGCATTCTAAGCCCCACTGAAAGGGCAGAAGCAATTATATGTTTTTAAGTAATCATTCCCATTCAACAAAAATACATATTCATAAACAATAATAGCTTCATGTAACTATTCTTAGTACATATAATTTGCACAGTTATATAGTTTCAAGTAACTTTCTATTTAATAATGATCATTTGTAAATAATTATATATCTTCAAATAACTATTCTTATCTATTACTTATAATTTACAAGATCTTTTATGACTGAATAATTATTCTTATCTAATACAAGTAATTTACAAACATTTATATGGTTTCAAGTATTTCTAACTGTTATCAATAATTTATGGGCAATTAAATGTAGTTCACAATCAATACTAAATCAGTAAACATTTCATATTTAGTTGCAATATTAATGTTTTAAGAAGCAATGTATTAATGTAATTCAAAATCATCCTAAACATCATTTTAGACAGATGAGACCGAAACAAGTGTATTGTTAGTGGTTGTTTGGTTGGTTGGACAGTTAAACCCATTTTGGAGTTTTTAATGCCCAAATCAATCTATATCTTATAAGCATGTATGGCTTCAAATATTCATATATAACCCTAAAAAAAATTTTAATGGATTCGTTTGAACCAAAAGATTTTAGGAGTTATATTCAGAATTGTTATAAAACAATGTTGAAGAGAAATCATAGGGCTCAAATAACTGAAAGGTTTAAATATAACAGTCCATACTTTCCTCTTTGTTGATGTGACTGTTTTATATTACATACACAAGGTGTGCTTTTTCATTGTTATTGATTTTATCTTTAATTTCAGAGTTTGGATGTAGTGGAGTTTGGTAAGTAATAATACCTAATAAAAACGATTTTGATTATTTCAAGTTCAACTAAAAATAATGAAATCCTGGTATCTTTGATTTAGAAGAAAATTCCTTTTTATAAATTGATAGTAGTATATTCATTTAGATATGACCATAAAGCTAAGATTCTTATATATATATATATATATATATATATATAAGTTCATAGTAAGAGAAAAATGAACAACCATCGAATATAATCGGTGTTAGTTGAAGTTCATGCAATGATTTGCTTTTGAAAAGAGAAATTGTGTACCCAACGTTACGTTGCATTACAAAAAGTGGCTGACGAGACACATAAAATCTTACAGGATACAAAGTTTGATCAGCATTTTTTCTTGGCAATAAAGAGGGATTGAAATTGAATAGTTATTTACAAAGCCGAGCTTGACTGTCACGAGGCCAAAAGTATGAAGCACCCACAGAGAATCAAACTCATTTGCATGGATCTGGTAGCCTTGCTCACAAAATATAACACACGTACTGCCCTGCTTTGAAGTAGAGTACTGTAATTGTTTGTGTATAAGACGCACAACCCTTCCTTATTTTTCAGCTAAAAATTTAGAAGTGCGTTTTATACACGAGAGCTAAATATTAACTTCTTTTTTTGCGGTCACATGTGTCGCCATATTCGAGACAGCATGAACGAAAGTAAATTATATCTATGGTTCAAACTAACTAGTGGCGAACAAATAAAATAATAAAAGGGTAACTCTGTTAATAACGCACCTCAAAACATTTAGAGGTCAATCCACTACAGAACGCACCAACGTAGTCGCTAGTACATCACGTTACGTCCAAATCCATTTTCCGACCAATCAGGTTTATTCCTGCCCCTATTCACGGCGTCGTTCTGCTGGAGCTAGTCTTTGACACATCCATTCTTTGATTCACTAATTGTATAAGTACAGGCAACAGCGGTTAAATTGTCAGTCTAGAGTTACACTTCAGCCGGCCGGGGTGATGACGGCACGGATCTGGTCGGGTGTGGTGCCATGTGGAAACGCTAGTCAGTTGAGGCTGCCGAGCGCAGGTGCCGAAGAGGCTTAGCATTCGCATCACACAGTTCAAACTAACTTACTCCTCAAGCTCCTGGGAGCCGTTACCCAGGCTCTAACCATCCTCTGAGGAGCTAGGTTTATTGCCTGGCACCTGAGGAACCTCTTTTTAGGGAAATGCCGACGGGGCCCGACGCATTTTGGGGGATACTGGCTGTGTCTAGGACACCATCCTGCACCTGGACCCACCTTAAAAAGGCCTCGTGCCACACTCGCTCGTTTGGTGGGGCGTATGACAAATACTATCAAGTTTCAGCATTCACCAGCCGAGAGCCTACAGTCTACGATACTTTTCGACTCAAACACCAGGGACATTTTATTCACAGCAGATCAGCAGCTATGTGCACCCACGTGATTTCTTGCGGCCAAGAATGCCAGTGCAAGCAGCAGTCGTCATAGGCTAACATTTGAAAATGGTAAATCACCGTCAGCAGCTGACGATAACGAAGAGAATTTGAACCACTACAATATAGACGCTCTCTCTCTCTCTCTCTTTCTCTCTCTCTCTCTCTCTCTCTCTCTTTCTCTCTCTCTCTGGATAAACCTTCTTTTCGGCCTTATGAACTCATTTACCCGCGTACCCATCACTCAAGCGGCACTGTTGTAATTATCTTGTTGTAATGGAAACATCATCTTGGAAGGGACTTTTATGGTTGTCACTGCCGGACGGAAATGACGGGATTTTTTTGAACTGCTGAGGGAATTACCCTTTTCGGCTCAAGCCACGAAGCAGTCAAGATGTGAATTTAGTAGTCCTGTGAATTTTCGCAGGATGTGCTGGTTTTTAAACCTTGCTGTTCCCTACAGTTAAGGGAAAATAGTGAATAGGTAGTAAATCCCTCAGAGAATTTTGCTGCTGTGTTGGACTTCTCCTGGAGAAATATGCTGTTGACTATATGTGTGAATTTGTGCTGTCTCGACTTTAACCACAAAGTGTCCATCAGAACTACTCTGCTGAGCTGAATTCTTCCTAGCGAAATATGCTGTTACCAATATCTGAGAATTTGTGAAATCTTGACACAGACCATGAGTTGTACAATTGAATTTGCTGTCCTATACAAGTACTGAAAGAATTGCTGAGTGAACCCTAATGTGTCTGCATTATTCGCTGTATTCTTGAGGAAAAAGTGAAAAAGTTTTCCCAAGAGATGTTTTTCGCCTAAGAGACTCTTCCAAATCTTTTTGCCATTCATATAACACCCCTTTTTTGAGTTGTAAGTGCCAGCAACATTGTGTGTTGAAGACATATCAGTTCCTTGTAATTTATAAGTGACCCAGTGTTTTTTCGAAACAATTTGTATCATTGCTACCGGATTCAGTTTTTTTGACTGGTCGCTAAAATAGCAATTAATTTTAGCAACTAGTGTTTTTCTTCAAAACTTTGTAACTCATTTTTCTTCATTTTTAATCACTTGGTAATAAATAGTTCTTTGTTGTACGCATGAGGTATGTTTGTCTTTTTGGTTTTTCCTCTTTTTTTTTCTAAAGTGCTGTTTTATTTTCCTTGAAAGGATTCGTTTTTTTTTTTAATAAAAATTAATCCTTTTAGCACACTTCACTGACACACTATGACTTACTCCACACTCTGAGCTCACTATTGTACTTCGGTCGACTCTAAATAAATATTAATGTTACATAATTTCTTGTCTTCTTATCGTATGTTAAATTTGAAGCTGACATAATTTTTACCTTTATATTGCATTTTAAAACTTGAAAATCGGCTACAGATAATCATCCACTTCTTGCCTTTGTTTCAAGATACAAGATAAAAAGCTTAAACTACTTTTGGTGCACACGCTTAAATAGCTTAAGCTACTTCCAATTTACCAAATACAAACATTCTCAGCTGTGGTAGTGTTACTATCAAACTTGACTTTCTCCCAAACCAGCAACATTAGATATATTACAAATCTAATATATATATATATATATATATATATATATATATATATATATATATATATATATATATATATATATATAATTATTTGGGGTTTAAGTTCAAGTAATTCTCTACTTAAATTATTTGTCAATAATCCTTGCTCATCTGAAAATTTTGTAAAATATTCTACGTTTATTTTTGGTTTTCATATTTTCATTAAGAAAATCAGGTAAACCTTCACATTTAAGAACAAAACATTAAAGTTAAATTTTGCCTAAGTTTTAGAAGAAGCTAAAAAAACATTAACTTTGAAACGAAGAACATCTTTTCCAGACAGTTTAGCTACTTTTAAAATCCTGAGGCACTTAAAAATTTATAAATTTTCTTTCTCTAATGAGATGTTGCTCAGATACAGTGATATATTGAAAGCATGCAGAGCAGAAAATATTGCATAGAATTGTTTACTTCTTTCTTTTAAAATGGTTGTATCTAGTTGTCACACACACACACACACACACACACACACACACACACTATGGCACCTTATTTTAAGCTGGAGCAATGGCAGTGGGTTTGCATTTTTGCATTTTCTGGTTATCTGCACACATGTAAGAATGAAAGCACATCCAATTTTTTTTTCTGTTTTTATATTGATTTTTCTCAGATAAATTTATTTCAAACTATCTTGTTTATTTGGCATGAAAATTTTATTATTTAATCTAAGCTTCTGGTATAATACCTGAATTCTTTTTACTGATCTCACCTATGTAATTACAGATTGTTTGTGTGTAAACGCAGTCATGTAAATCCAATGTTTAGAAAATCCACCATATATATATATATATATATATATATATATATATATATATATATATATATAACACCTTTATTCATAATTAGGAGCTGTGTAAGTGAAAAATTTTTAAAAAATATTAAATAGCTAGTTTCAACTTTTCTTTCACACCACTAATTAGGATGTCACCAGAATATCACACCTTTCTGGATCAAAAGGAATTTATTTAAAATCATCTCTTTCTGGAAGGGATATAGGTTACAATTAACATAGTTGATGTAATGGTTAAGAAATTAGTCTTACAGACAAATTTCTAATGAATAGTCAGTTCAATCTTCGCTAGCTGCCCCATACTTTAAGTGTTGTCTCAAATCTAAGCAACTTTTAAAGAAAACCGTTTGGGGTTTAATGTTTAGAAAATTAAGCTAGCAAGTCATTGTTTGTGGGTTTGGTGCTCTTTATTTTCAGTCTTGTCCCAAGCTAAATTGAATATTACAAAACGAATAAAACTGTGGAAACAACATTTCTAGAATCTACTGGGGAAGCCACCAAAAGTTACACATGAACCAATCACAAGAATTATTAGTAAGCAATTAGACATCAAACCGGGACTGTTTACGCCAGAAGAACTCGACTCAGTACTTAGAAAAATTAGAAATAGGAAAGCCGCAGGGCTTGATGAAATTCCCTCAGAATATGGAAGACCAGACAATTCGATGACATACTGCTCCGACACTGCAATGAAGTCTATAATCAAAATCCGATAGACAGATGGATGAAAGGATGCATCCTCCCTTTCTCTAAAAAAGGCGACCTCGGATTAACCAAGAACTACCGAGGTATAGCACTTACATTCATAACAGCCAAAATCTACAATGCCCTACTACGCAACCGCATAAAACCCAAGATGGACAACATTCTTAGGAACAACTAAAATGGCTTCCGGAGAAATAGATCCACGACCTAACAAATATCGACTATCCGTAGAATTCTAGAAGGCGTACGGGCAAAAAACCTATTGGCTACAATATTATTTGTCGATTTTACCTCTTTATCCTCTGTGTAGACTAGGTGCTTAGAACACCGATCGATACAATCAAAGAAAACGGTTTCGGGTTGACAAAGAAAAGAAGCAGAAGGTACCCCGCAAAAACAATTACCGACGCCGACTACGCAGATGACATAGCGATTTTGGCAAATGCACCCGCCCAAGCCGAAAACCTGCTTCATAGTCTGGAATGAGCTGCCGTAGGCATTGACCTCCATGTCAATACACAGAAAACGGAATATATGTGCTATAATCAAACAAGAGACATTTCCACACTAAACGGTAGCTCTCTGAAACTGGTAGACAAGTTCACCTACCTAGGAAGCAGTGTCTCATCGATCGAGGCAGACATCGACACGCGACTAACAAAGGCATGGACAGCTATCAATAGGTCATATGGAAGTCAGACCTGATCGATAAAATGAAACGTAGTTTCTTCCAAGCAGCGATCGTGTCGATTGTGCTATATGGATGCACTACATGGACGCTAACTAAACGCCTGGAGAAAAGGCTTCACGGCAACTAAGCAAGAATGCTGCGAGCAATATTGTACAGGTCCTGGACAGGCAACACCCCACAAAGCAGCAGCTATACGGTCACCTACCACCCATCACGAAACTATTCAAATTAGACGAACCAGACATGCAGGACACTGCTGGGGAAGTAGGGATGCGCTCATAAGTGAGGTACTCCTGTGGACCTCTTCACATGGCTGAGCGAAAGCAGGGCGAACCTACATATAGCAGCTCTGTGAGGATACGGGGTATAGCCCTGAGGACCTGCCGGAAGCGATGAACGATAAGGAGAGGTGGCGAGAAAGGGTCAGGGATATCCGTGCCGATGGCACAACATGATGATGATGATGATGAAGTAGCTTAGAGACCCAGTTTAAAACAATCCCTCTGAATTGATAGAATCTCAAAAGGGGTAAGGGCTGAGTTTATTGCCTGGTATCTGAAACGCCCCTGAAAGCCTATGCCGACAATGAGCAATTTTCAAAATTGACCCATGTGAGGTTCGTTTACGGAAAGGTACCCTATATTAAATCAACCCTATGTGACATTTTGGCCTCGTCGGAAACCAAATAAATATTGAGTAAACCCAACCTAAAGGCAGCATTATATTGCAGCTGTGACCCCTTCAAAATGAACTATGTTGGTATTTCTATCTCAGCAACTTTTCACATTAATGTAACATATAATTATGAACATTTAAAAATGTCTTGAATATTAACTCTACGAACAGTGTCATTCAGCAAGCAATAAGTTTAGCTTTTTACAAATCAAAGTATATTTTGCGAATAAATTCTTATGAGGCCTTTCGGTTTAACTGAACGTTCTGCTATGGTCCCTAACTCACGTCTGTCACCAAATCTAAAAATTGAAAAAGACCCACCCGTGTCATGGTTTCCAGCCACAACTTTTCACATTTTTTCGCCTAGAGCTGGTGGGGGTAGAATACTAACTAACTAGTGAGTAGCAGTCCAACAGTACAGGGCACCTCTGGTGGTGTAATGGTTAGCAAGGTAGACTAGCAAACCTACACGAGTGAGTTCGATTCTCATTGGGTGCCCAAATCATGCAGCCTTGTGCTACATCTAAACAGTCCAACAGTACAGCAGTCCAAAACAAATAGTCGTTAAATTATACTCGCCGAACCAAAAACATCAATCACAACACTTCCCGAAGGTAAATAAGTTTTATCATCTTACAAATTTCAAAATCGGCTCGCAAGTATGCATGTAAAAGATACTACTAGCCCAGTCGGCTTGGGCTATAGAATACACCAATTGCATCACTGCAGGAGGGTACCCCTCCCCCAACGAGTTTCCTGGATATGGCATCAAACAATCCGATGGCGTGGCTCCAACCCTAGAGCTTTGGGGAATGTGGAGTACCTCTTCATCATCATTGCTCACAGGTCGACTCTGACCCAATGTGGTAGCACCTTATAGTTTCATATCTATTAGTCAAATAGAACTGTCTCACATTTAAACTGTGCGCAAACAAATGACTTACATTAAATCGAATTGTTAGAATGTAAATGGTTTAAACATTTAGCTGCGTAAACAAATAACAGATGTTTAATTGAATTGTTAGAGATCCATGTCAATACTTGAACTCCTTAACTGTGTGTCTAAATTAAATTATTGGTATTACATAGCACTACTTGGAACCATTTGACTGAGTGCAGAAGAATAAATTTTGTTGAATAGAATAGTGTTAATAGTGTTATATGACCAAAAGAGATCTCTTTCTAATTTATCGTACACACAAAAAAATGATTGCAACTGGCGCCCACGAGATCATTCACCGGAAGTTATCAGTGCTGAGACTTTCTTCAAAATGGGAAAAAGGGGTTTCTGTGCATAGTATCAGCGCATAGCGAAATGTCGATGAAATTTGTCAAAAAATAAGAATAATTAAAAGTAATTTTTCGGCCAATCCGAGACCTTCGCGGTAAAAAAACAAAGAAAACCCAGCAGAGAAAAGCAATTAAAAAGACAAATTTCTCGACAGTGGGGTCAGATCAAAAGAAGGCAGACGACTGTCCGCGGACCAGAACTCCAATAGAGAGAGAGAGAGAGAGAGAGGGGGACGAAACTTGAAACCACGCATCACCCACATTGACTTTCCTCTTCTCTACTTTGAAGGAAGTGACTAAGCCGTAAATCACCCAACACCCCTCTCCTCTCCCCACTCGTAACATCTGATTGACCGCGTGCATGTAAGTCTAACAATCCTACCTCTATTAAGCATAGGACATTTTTCTACATTTTAATTCCATATCAACACGTTTTTACAAACCCAGCTACTTGAACTTTTTACTTATTTGTTTCCAATACAATTGTTAAAATTTTTACGTGCCTTCATGTTCTTTGTTTTTTTTACTGTGTTTATTTCTTTCCTTGCAATCATCCGTTGATATAACAATAGCAGGACTTGTAAACACTTCACTATCTGCAAGTAAATGATTAATATTGAATAGAATTATTAGTGTTATATAACAATAATTGAAACCATTTAACTGTGTAGAAACAATAGTAATATTAGTGTGCAAATAAATTAGTTCTAACTCATTTAAAAATGTAATTACCGACAAACTAATCTCTTACATACGTATATCGATTAAAATGTGTGCAAACAAATGACTAATGTTGAATTGTTACTATTATATAGCAATACTTATAATCATTTAACTGTGTGCAAAAAATAAGCTCAGGCTCGTTTAAAAATGTTATCAACAAAATGTGTTTACATATATATATATATATATATATATATATATATATATATATATATATAAAGAGGATTTGGCATTAAATAACTTACAATGATTGATAGGCCATAAAAATAAATCTAACAAAAAAAATGCAAAACCATTTACATTCACCGTAAACAAACAGAAATTAACACACAAACATCATATCTTTTGTAAAGCCCAACCTAAAAACTGCGTCATATTGCCCCCAAAAGCTGCTGCTATGAGATCCTTACTAAAGATAATATATAAAAAGATGTTTTTTCGACTCTACCTCCTGTTATTCGTTTTGTTGTTTACGTATTTTATTTATAATTAATTTCAGCATTAACCTTTATATCACAGTTGTCGAAAAACTCCTCTGCTACAATAATAAACTATATTTCGTTACGAACTCGTTAAGCATACGTCACTAACCATCATAACAATTCCTCGTGCCATTATTCTTTGAAATCCGATATGAATATATATTTCACCTTCTCTTCCTCCAAACGTTTCTGCTATGAGAAAGAATAAATTCGAGCTAACAGTCAAACTCCACGAGAGAGATTTATATTTTTGATTGTTGATAGTTTATTAATAGTATTTAGATATTTAATTGAAAATGTTTATGTTTAATTCTTTTGCATCCTAAATAGATTGGAACAAAAAGTACTGCACAATAGTACTGAAAATGATATGAAAATATCAATATCATCATCATCATCATCGTCAAGACGTACTGACAACACGAATTCCCTTAACTCTCTCACTCTCTCTTTCACTCTCTTCATCTGTCTCTATCGACTCTTGGTAAGTCGTCTAGATGACATCCAGTGTCTACACAGGGCTGTAAGTTTTTATTGGTCGGTCAACACTTGTGTGTTCATGTGTTCATTGGAGATAGTCAATTTTGAGTTCGTCCTTACTTCACTAACAGTGCCTAGCGGGTCTTGCTTGCCTTACTTGGATGATTTTTATGATGAGAGATCTTGAATCTAAGTAAGTTTGATTTGGGATCTATTGCTGATTTTTTAAACTCTGATGCCATAGCTTCAGCAAAAACGCAGCCCTTATTGAGCCATATGAAAGAGGATGCGTTTTGAATGTTTGGCTTGCATTCAAGTCATGGTTATCTTTTAATGGCTATTTTTTCACCAATAGATGCCTCTTTTATTAGTAGTTTTCTGGGTATAGGTTTTTTTTTATCCCGGCCGTTGAACAAAAAGGTGTATCCTCCTTGAATCAGATGAAGTATGCCGCTAACCGGCTTTTGGATTCATCCATCATGATCCATAACTATCATGCTGCATCCCACGGTTTCCAATAAAACACGCTTGTACGACTAGTGTAATACTCTCTCTTCCCAAGGAATCAGATAACCAGTGACAAGGCGACTGAATGATTGTGGTGGCCGCAAGTTTGTTATCTCCGGTACTACACTTTTGGGGGTTTTGATCATGTGTTTTTTCTCGAAGAAAATGAAGAATTGAAATAATATTAATAATATAATTGATTTATTGAAAGCTTTTAGATATGTGCAAGAAATTTAGGGTAATGGTTTGTGATAAAAATGAATATACTTTTGATACACCTTGATATATAAATATAACCATAGTTGAATCATAGCAGACTTAGACTACAATTCAGTAACTACACTGTTTTATTACTATCCTTGCATAAATAGAAATGTTGCACTTGATTATCTGCCTTTGTTTTTGAGTATCCTGCACAGAGCCTTTCAGTGTGATCCATATATGTCCTTGAGGGTTAATAAAATTTTGACTGGGTGAATAAAAGCATAGGGGTCCTCAGTGAGTAAATTTACTAGTTAATAAAAGCTTTTATAACAGGTGGACAAAATCACGGGATCATATAGATATTGTACAAATATCGTACACCTAACAGAATACCGGAATGGGTGTGATGGCCATAAGTGATTTGTCATTCAAATACGACCCGTTACGAAAGACGTTAAAGTGGTAAGTGCAAATTTAGTGCAAATTCAAACGCTTTTCTTAGGAATTTATTGAAATGACTTTTGATCTTGCATAGAAATCAATGTACTCATTTAAAGGAAATGGATATTACTGGATGAACAATAAAAGTAGCAAAATATCCGACACTTTATGCAACAGCTGAGATCACTTTACTAGCTTTTCTAAGTTCATATATGGTGGAATCTAAGTTTAGCCATGCGCATTATTTACTAAGCAAACAAAGAAGCATTTTGAACATAGAACGTGGTGATTTGCGGCTCAAACTCATAAACCTGTAACTTAATTTTTGTGATCTCCTTGTCGCTGTTGTAAGTGAAAATTAAACTTATTAAATACAAAAAAGTAAGAAAAATTGAAATAAATTATTTTTAAAAAATTTCTTTCAACATATCATGCAACAGAGAGTTCCCGCTAAAAAAAAGAAAGAAAAAAAAAAGATTATCAAAAGGAGTTTTAGAGGAATTATGGAAATGTACAGACGTGTTAAAATTGATCGGTAATACTTTCTTTGAAAGCACAGACTCTAAGTAAAAATATAAAATTACTCCTACATTTTTAAATTGAATGATTCCAAAGATTATTATTAATTTTCAGAACACTTTTGCAAACATCTCTTTTTAAACTTATATATATTTGAATATTATAAATTTTATCATTTTAGTCATTTGAGAGTTTTTCACACCAGCATTAGCAGATGGTTTTCCACTAGAGTCTGAGTAACAGCAAGCAAGTCTTCTCATGTCTCCAGGACTCTTCTTAGTATTCTGGCCGATCTCAACAATGCTGTAGTTTGGATGGTCTCCACTCGCCCTCTAATTTTCAAGTTCTCAAGTCCCTGTATCAGTCCTTTGGTGACTGTATTAAGACCACCAATTACAATTGGTATCACTGTCACTTTCATATTTCACAGTTTTTTCAATTGTCTACTAAGGTCCAGGTATCTATCTCTCTTTTCGCTTTCCTGCATTTTTACCTTGTGGTCAGCTCGAACGGCCAAGTCCACTATTCGGTAGGTTCTCTTTTTCGTTGACTATCTCTTGGTCTTGTCCTCTAGTCGTGATTAGATGATCTGTTATTTCTTAAAATCCCAAGGAATTTTGTGCGTCTCATTTTCTTGGACGGATTCTGCATATACGATTTATTCGTATGGTCAAATTTAAACTTCTTGCACAATTCCCAGTTGGTCTCCTTGCCCACCCAGTCGTGTCTTGTCTTATACTCTCTTTGCGCTGATTTTATGCATTCACTTATAATGTGAATGACCATTTTGTCTTCGTCACCACATAATCTACATCTGCTATTTTTTTGCGTCTTGTTTATTCCTGCTTTGACATAGTTAGTCCTTGTAGCATTGTTTTAAGCTGCCATTAGAAGAGATTAAGCTTCTCTTTAAAGGTTTTCTTTTCTTAGCCATGTCCAAGTTTTCTCGTGTGAGATTTCGTTTGAGATTTTATTTTCCATTTTTGTTTTCTGGTTATTTTAGTTCTGTCGATGCTTGTATTGTCTGTATTGTTTCTAGTGGCTTCAGTTTTTCTCTGTCCTTTTTTTATGTAGTCTTCTAGTATTTGTCTCGATGAATGGACGCTATCTTGAATGCCGCCAATTCCTCTTCCTCCTTCTTTTCTGGGCATATACAGTCTGTTTTTCTTGTTCTCTGGCCCAGTTGCTGAAGTTCTTCTCTCATCCACTTTAAGAATGGTATTTATCCTTTTGATGAAATTTCTGCTATTTACTTTGGACTCCAGTAGTTTTCTCGTTCTCCTGTGGTATTCTTTTTTATTTTTTCTTTCATTTCAGTATGTTTGATGGTGTCCACTTCAAGTATTCCTAAGTATTTGTTGGTTTCTTTTTCTCTGAGCGTTCTGATTTCATTTTGATTGTTCTATTCCTTCCGTCATATGCAGTTTTCCGCTTTTCATTATTAGCACGATACATTTTTCTATGCCATATTCCATCCCTATATTTTTACTGTAAATCCTCACTGCCAGTATTAGGGTTTCCAATTCTTTCTCATTTTTGGCAAACTGTTTGATGTCGTCCATGTACATTTGACAGTTGATTTTTTTGCGGTTTATGTATCCGCCTGTATCCTTTTGTGCATTTCCTAAGTATGTGATTGAGTTGCATCATCGCTACTACAAATAGTAAAGGTGATAGTGTATTTCCTTGGAAGAACCCTCTTCGGATTTTCACCTCAGCTAAGCTTTTTCCTTCTGCTGTCAGTTCGACTCTCCCATTTTCATGGTATTTTCGATAAATTTTATGATTTCACTTGATATCTTGTACATTTTGAGACAACCAATTACCCAGCTTTGCAAGACCATATCGTATGCCTTTTTGTTGTTAATCTACGTCATAGCTGGATTTTTTCGTCTCATCTTGTTCTCGTGAAAGATGTGTTGATCAATGTATAGTAGCTCTCCTGTGCCTCTAGTCTACCTGCGGTATCCTTTCTGTTCCTTGGGGAACAGTCCACGGCTTATTAGCGAATCGTATATTTCCTCCCTAATTCGTACTGTATTTTCCACATAATCGGTAGGCATGATGTGGGTCTGTAGTTGTTGTAGGCAGTTCCCATATAGGGATCTTTTTGGATCAATGTGGTCTCTTTTTTTGTCATCCATTCGGGTATGTCTGTTTCTTGTAGGCTCCTATACATTTTGACAGCTAGTCTGTCATGAATGGAAGTGACTTTTTAAATCAGTATCCATGTATGTCATCATGGTCTGGCGTTTTCCAATTTGGTACATTTTCGAATGTTGATCTAAGTGAATCGAGGTGTATTTTCGACTTCGATTTTTCTTTGAGGCCTTCTAACTTTTTTTTCCATGTTGCTAATCCATTTGTTTTTTCTTGTTCTCTTCGTTCCCATATTTTTCTTCAAGATTGCTTTGTCTCCTTTTCATCCGGTTGTTAGTATGTCTTTGTGTATTCTCCCCCTATTTTTTCGTTGTTTTTGAATGCCCTATTTAGTCTGTATTGTTTAATCCTGTCTCCGCATCTTTGTAGTCTTCCTTCCTTCGCTAATACCGTCTGATTTATTTCCTTGAGTTGTATTGTTTGTTTTATTTGTAGAGTTGTTTTTTCTTTTCGTCTCATGTTCCGAAGAAGAACTGTACTTCCAGTCCTATTTTTTTAAAGATGAACTTTACGCTTAGGCAGACCTGTTATACTGTCGCTGCTACTGCTGGATATCAACAAGCCTTTTTCAACGATAAGCAGCGCGTTTTTTTTTTACAACGAAGCTCTTAAGGCTGAATCCTACCTCTCGTGGTCTCATTCGCCTTACTTCCCAGGCTGAGTCCCACATCTCGTGGTCACATTTGCCTTACTTCCTAGGCTGAATCCCACGCATTCACCTCTCATCTCCTAGGTATACCAAAAAAGTCCGTCTAAGGACCATTTGGGTCCCCCTTTGTGGGTCGGAGTATCTCTGACAGTCCTTACGGACACGTCGAAGCAGACAGCCAGTCGGCATACACGAAGAGGACCCTAAGACCACCGGATCTTAACCAACTCGGTCAGTTCCGTTGTCCGTTCGTCCGCTTAGCTGCGCAGCGCTAAAGCACGGGTTAGCATTAGCCGTCTGTTGCCTTGTCCGTTTGTACGGCTGCGCAGCGCTAAAGCACGGGTTAGCATTAGCCGTCTGTTGCCTTGTCCGTTTGTACGGCTGCGCAGCGCTAAAGCACGGGTTAGCATTAGCCGTCTGTTGCCTTGTCCGTTTGCACGGCTGCGCAGCGCTAAAGCACGGGTTAGCATTAGCCGTCTGTTGCCTTGTCCGTTTGCACGGCTGTGCAGCGCTAAAGCACGGGTTAGCATTAGCCGTCTGTTGCCTTGTCCGTTTGCACCGCTGCGCAGCGCTAAAGCACGGGTTAGCATTAGCCGTCTGTTGCCTTGTCCGTTTGTACGGCTGCGCAGCGCTAAAGCACGGGTTAGCATTAGCCGTCTGTTGCCTTGTCCGTTTGTACGGCTGCGCAGCGCTAAAGCACGGGTTAGCATTAGCCGTCTGTTGCCGTGTCAGTTTGTACGGCTGCGCAGCGCTAAAGCACGGGTTAGCATTAGCCGTCTGTTGCCTTGTCCGTTTGTACGGCTGCGCAGCGCTAAAGCACGGGTTAGCATTAGCCGTCTGTTGCCTTGTCCGTTTGTACGGCTGCGCAGCGCTAAAGCACGGGTTAGCATTAGCCGTCTGTTGCCTTGTCCGTTTGTACGGCTGCGCAGCGTTAAAGCACGGGTTAGCATTAGCCGTCTGTTGCCTTGTCCGTTTGTACGGCTGCGCAACGCTAAAGCACGGGTTAGAGTACCTTTCCGTAAACGAACCTTACATGGGGCAATTTTGAAAATTGCTTATTTCCGTTTGTACGGGTGAGCATTAGCCGTCTTTTGCCTTGTCCGTTTGTACGGCTGCGCAGCGCTAAAGCACGGGTTAGCCTTAGCCGTCTGTTGCCTTGTCCGTTTGTACGGCTGTGCAGCGCTAAAGCACGGGTTAGCATTAGCCGTCTGTTGCCTTGTCCGTTTGAACGGCTGCGCAGCACTAAAGCACGGGTTATCTTTAGCCGTCTGTTGCCTTGTCCGTTTGTACGGCTGCGCAGCGCTAAAGCACGGGTTAGAGTACCTTTCCGTAAACGAACCTCACATGGGGCAAAATTGAAAATTGCTTATTTCCGTTTGTACGGGTTAGCATTAGCCGTCTGTTGCCATGTCCGTTTGTACGGCTGCGCAGCGCTAAAGCACGGGTTAGCATTAGCCGTCTGTTGCCATGTCCGTTTGTACGGCTGCACAGCGCTAAAGCACGGGTTAGCATTAGCCGTCTGTTGCCTTGTCCGTTTGTACGGCTGCACAGCGCTAAAGCACGGGTTAGCATTAGCCGTCTGTTGCCTTGTCCGTTTGTACGGCTGCGCAGCGCTAAAGCACGGGTTAGCATTAGCCGTCTGTTGCCTTGTCCGTTTGTACGGCTGCGCAGCGCTAAAGCACGGGTTAGCATTAGCCGTCTGTTGCCTTGTTCGTTTGTACGGCTGCGCAGCGGTAAAGCACGGGTTAGCTTTAGCCGTCTGTTGCCTTGTCCGTTTGTACGGCTGCGCAGCGCTAAAGCACGGGTTAGCATTAGCCGTCTGTTGCCATGTCCGTTTGTACGGCTGCGCAGCGCTAAAGCACGGGTTAGCATTAGCCGTCTGTTGCCTTGTCCGTTTGTACGGCTGCGCAGCGCTAAAGCACGGGTCAGCATTAGCCGTCTGTTGCCTTGTCCGTTTGTACGGCTGCACAGCGCTAAAGCACGGGTCAGCATTAGCCGTCTGTTGCCTTGTCCGTTTGTACGGCTGCGCAGCGCTAAAGCACGGGTTAGCATTAGCCGTCTGTTGCCTTGTCCGTTTGTACGGCTGCGCAGCGCTAAAGCACGGGTTAGAGTACATTTCCGTAAACGAACCTCACATGGGGCAATTTTGAAAATTGCTTATTTCCGTTTGTACGGGTGAGCATTAGCCGTCTGTTGCCTTGTCCGTTTGTACGGCTGCGCAGCGCTAAAGCACGGGTTAGCATTAGCCGTCTGTTGCCATGTCCGTTTGTACGGCTGCGCAGCGCTAAAGCACGGGTTAGCATTAGCCGTCTGTTGCCTTGTCCGTTTGTACGGCTGTGCAGCGCTAAAGCACGGGTTAGCATTAGCCGTCTGTTGCCTTGTCCGTTTGAACGGCTGCGCAGCACTAAAGCACGGGTTATCTTTAGCCGTCTGTTGCCTTGTCCGTTTGTACGGCTGCGCAGCGCTAAAGCACGGGTTAGCATTAGCCGTCTGTTGCCTTGTCCGTTTGTACGGCTGCGCAGCGCTAAAGCACGGGTTAGCATTAGCCGTCTGTTGCCTTGTCCGTTTGTACGGCTGTGCAGCGCTAAAGCACGGGTTAGCATTAGCCGTCTGTTGCCTTGTCCGTTTGAACGGCTGCGCAACACTAAAGCACGGGTTATCTTTAGCCGTCTGTTGCCTTGTCCGTTTGTACGGCTGCGCAGCGCTAAAGCACGGGTTAGCATTAGCCGTCTGTTGCCTTGTCCGTTTGTACGGCTGCGCAGCGCTAAAGCACGGGTTAGAGTACCTTTCCGTAAACGAACCTCACATGGGGCAATTTTGAAAATTGCTTATTTCCGTTTGTACGGGTGAGCATTAGCCGTCTGTTGCCTTGTCCGTTTGTACGGCTGCGCAGCGCTAAAGCACGGGTTAGCATTAGGCGTCTGTTGCCATGTCCGTTTGTACGGCTGCGCAGCGCTAAAGCACGGGTTAGCATTAGCCGTCTGTTGCCTTGTCCGTTTGTACGGCTGCGCAGCGCTAAAGCACGGGTTAGCATTAGCCGTCTGTTGCCTTGTCCGTTTGTACGGCTGCGCAGCGCTAAAGCACGGGTTAGCATTAGCCGTCTGTTGCCTTGTAAGTTTGTACGTCTGTTCAGCGCTAAAGCACGGGTTAGCATTAGCCGTCTGTTGCCTTGTCCGTTTGTACGGCTGTGCAGCGCTAAAGCACGGGTTAGCATTAGCCGTCTGTTGCCTTGTCCGTTTGAACGGCTGCGCAGCACTAAAGCACGGGTTATCTTTAGCCGTCTGTTGCCTTGTCCGTTTGTACGGCTACGCAGCGCTAAAGTACGGGTTAGAGTACCTTTCCGTAAACGAACCTCACATGGGGCAAAATTGAAAATTGCTTATTTCCGTTTGTACGGGTTAGCATTAGCCGTCTGTTGCCCTGTCCGTTTGTACGGCTGCGCAGCGCTAAAGCACAGGTTAGCATTAGCCGTCTGTTGCCATGTCCGTTTGTACGGCTGCGCAGCGCTAAAGCACGGGTTAGCATTAGCCGTCTGTTGCCTTGTCCGTTTGTACGGCTGCGCAGCGCTAAAGCACGGGTTAGCATTAGCCGTCTGTTGCCTTGTCCGTTTGTACGGCTGCGCAGCGCTAAAGCACGGGTTAGCATTAGCCGTCTGTTGCCTTGTCCGTTTGCACGGCTGCACAGCACTAAAGCACGGGTTAGCATTAGCCGTCTGTTGCCTTGTCCGTTTGTACGGCTGTTCAGCGCTAAAGCACGGGTTAGCATTAGCCGTCTGTTGCCTTGTCCGTTTGTACGGCTGCGCAGCGGTAACGCAAAGGTTAGCTTTAACCGTCTGTGGCCTTGTCCGTTTTTACGGCTGCGCAGTGCTAAAGCACGGGTTAGCATTAGCCGTCTGTTGCCATGTCCGTTTGAACGGCTGCGCAGCGCTAAAGCACGGGTTAGCATTAGCCGTCTGTTGCCTTGTCCGTTTGTACGGCTGCGCAGCGCTAAAGCACGGGTCAGCATTAGCCGTCTGTTGCCTTATCCGTTTGTACGGCTGCACAGCGCTAAAGCACGGGTTAGCATTAGCCGTCTGTTGCCTTGTCCGTTTGTACGGCTGCGCAGCGCTAAAGCACGGGTTAGCATTAGCCGTCTGTTGCCTTGTCCATTTGTACGGCTGCGCAGCGCTAAAGCACGGGTTAGAGTACCTTTCCGTAAACGAACCTCACATGGGGCAATTTTGAAAATTGCTTATTTCCGTTTGTACGGGTGAGCATTAGCCGTCTGTTGCCTTGTCCGTTTGTACGGCTGCGCAGCGCTAAAGCACGGGTTAGCATTAGCCGTCTGTTGCCTTGTCCGTTTGTACGGCTGCGCAGCGCTAAAGCACGGGTTAGCATTAGCCGTCTGTTGCCTTGTCCGTTTGTACGGCTGCGCAGCGCTAAAGCACGGGTTAGCATTAGCCGTCTGTTGCCTTGTCCGTTTGTACGGCTGCGCAGCGCTAAAGCACGGGTTAGCATTAGCCGTCTGTTGCCGTGTCAGTTTGTACGGCTGCGCAGCGCTAAAGCACGGGTTAGCATTAGCCGTCTGTTGCCTTGTCCGTTTGTACGGCTGCGCAGCGCTAAAGCACGGGTTAGCATTAGCCGTCTGTTGCCTTGTCCGTTTGTACGGCTGCGCAGCGCTAAAGCACGGGTTAGCATTAGCCGTCTGTTGCCTTGTCCGTTTGTACGGCTGCGCAGCGTTAAAGCACGGGTTAGCATTAGCCGTCTGTTGCCTTGTCCGTTTGTACGGCTGCGCAACGCTAAAGCACGGGTTAGAGTACCTTTCCGTAAACGAACCTTACATGGGGCAATTTTGAAAATTGCTTATTTCCGTTTGTACGGGTGAGCATTAGCCGTCTTTTGCCTTGTCCGTTTGTACGGCTGCGCAGCGCTAAAGCACGGGTTAGCCTTAGCCGTCTGTTGCCTTGTCCGTTTGTACGGCTGTGCAGCGCTAAAGCACGGGTTAGCATTAGCCGTCTGTTGCCTTGTCCGTTTGAACGGCTGCGCAGCACTAAAGCACGGGTTATCTTTAGCCGTCTGTTGCCTTGTCCGTTTGTACGGCTGCGCAGCGCTAAAGCACGGGTTAGAGTACCTTTCCGTAAACGAACCTCACATGGGGCAAAATTGAAAATTGCTTATTTCCGTTTGTACGGGTTAGCATTAGCCGTCTGTTGCCATGTCCGTTTGTACGGCTGCGCAGCGCTAAAGCACGGGTTAGCATTAGCCGTCTGTTGCCATGTCCGTTTGTACGGCTGCACAGCGCTAAAGCACGGGTTAGCATTAGCCGTCTGTTGCCTTGTCCGTTTGTACGGCTGCACAGCGCTAAAGCACGGGTTAGCATTAGCCGTCTGTTGCCTTGTCCGTTTGTACGGCTGCGCAGCGCTAAAGCACGGGTTAGCATTAGCCGTCTGTTGCCTTGTCCGTTTGTACGGCTGCGCAGCGCTAAAGCACGGGTTAGCATTAGCCGTCTGTTGCCTTGTTCGTTTGTACGGCTGCGCAGCGGTAAAGCACGGGTTAGCTTTAGCCGTCTGTTGCCTTGTCCGTTTGTACGGCTGCGCAGCGCTAAAGCACGGGTTAGCATTAGCCGTCTGTTGCCATGTCCGTTTGTACGGCTGCGCAGCGCTAAAGCACGGGTTAGCATTAGCCGTCTGTTGCCTTGTCCGTTTGTACGGCTGCGCAGCGCTAAAGCACGGGTCAGCATTAGCCGTCTGTTGCCTTGTCCGTTTGTACGGCTGCACAGCGCTAAAGCACGGGTCAGCATTAGCCGTCTGTTGCCTTGTCCGTTTGTACGGCTGCGCAGCGCTAAAGCACGGGTTAGCATTAGCCGTCTGTTGCCTTGTCCGTTTGTACGGCTGCGCAGCGCTAAAGCACGGGTTAGAGTACATTTCCGTAAACGAACCTCACATGGGGCAATTTTGAAAATTGCTTATTTCCGTTTGTACGGGTGAGCATTAGCCGTCTGTTGCCTTGTCCGTTTGTACGGCTGCGCAGCGCTAAAGCACGGGTTAGCATTAGCCGTCTGTTGCCATGTCCGTTTGTACGGCTGCGCAGCGCTAAAGCACGGGTTAGCATTAGCCGTCTGTTGCCTTGTCCGTTTGTACGGCTGTGCAGCGCTAAAGCACGGGTTAGCATTAGCCGTCTGTTGCCTTGTCCGTTTGAACGGCTGCGCAGCACTAAAGCACGGGTTATCTTTAGCCGTCTGTTGCCTTGTCCGTTTGTACGGCTGCGCAGCGCTAAAGCACGGGTTAGCATTAGCCGTCTGTTGCCTTGTCCGTTTGTACGGCTGCGCAGCGCTAAAGCACGGGTTAGCATTAGCCGTCTGTTGCCTTGTCCGTTTGTACGGCTGTGCAGCGCTAAAGCACGGGTTAGCATTAGCCGTCTGTTGCCTTGTCCGTTTGAACGGCTGCGCAACACTAAAGCACGGGTTATCTTTAGCCGTCTGTTGCCTTGTCCGTTTGTACGGCTGCGCAGCGCTAAAGCACGGGTTAGCATTAGCCGTCTGTTGCCTTGTCCGTTTGTACGGCTGCGCAGCGCTAAAGCACGGGTTAGAGTACCTTTCCGTAAACGAACCTCACATGGGGCAATTTTGAAAATTGCTTATTTCCGTTTGTACGGGTGAGCATTAGCCGTCTGTTGCCTTGTCCGTTTGTACGGCTGCGCAGCGCTAAAGCACGGGTTAGCATTAGGCGTCTGTTGCCATGTCCGTTTGTACGGCTGCGCAGCGCTAAAGCACGGGTTAGCATTAGCCGTCTGTTGCCTTGTCCGTTTGTACGGCTGCGCAGCGCTAAAGCACGGGTTAGCATTAGCCGTCTGTTGCCTTGTCCGTTTGTACGGCTGCGCAGCGCTAAAGCACGGGTTAGCATTAGCCGTCTGTTGCCTTGTAAGTTTGTACGGCTGTTCAGCGCTAAAGCACGGGTTAGCATTAGCCGTCTGTTGCCTTGTCCGTTTGTACGGCTGTGCAGCGCTAAAGCACGGGTTAGCATTAGCCGTCTGTTGCCTTGTCCGTTTGAACGGCTGCGCAGCACTAAAGCACGGGTTATCTTTAGCCGTCTGTTGCCTTGTCCGTTTGTACGGCTACGCAGCGCTAAAGTACGGGTTAGAGTACCTTTCCGTAAACGAACCTCACATGGGGCAAAATTGAAAATTGCTTATTTCCGTTTGTACGGGTTAGCATTAGCCGTCTGTTGCCCTGTCCGTTTGTACGGCTGCGCAGCGCTAAAGCACAGGTTAGCATTAGCCGTCTGTTGCCATGTCCGTTTGTACGGCTGCGCAGCGCTAAAGCACGGGTTAGCATTAGCCGTCTGTTGCCTTGTCCGTTTGTACGGCTGCGCAGCGCTAAAGCACGGGTTAGCATTAGCCGTCTGTTGCCTTGTCCGTTTGTACGGCTGCGCAGCGCTAAAGCACGGGTTAGCATTAGCCGTCTGTTGCCTTGTCCGTTTGCACGGCTGCACAGCACTAAAGCACGGGTTAGCATTAGCCGTCTGTTGCCTTGTCCGTTTGTACGGCTGTTCAGCGCTAAAGCACGGGTTAGCATTAGCCGTCTGTTGCCTTGTCCGTTTGTACGGCTGCGCAGCGGTAACGCAAAGGTTAGCTTTAACCGTCTGTGGCCTTGTCCGTTTTTACGGCTGCGCAGTGCTAAAGCACGGGTTAGCATTAGCCGTCTGTTGCCATGTCCGTTTGAACGGCTGCGCAGCGCTAAAGCACGGGTTAGCATTAGCCGTCTGTTGCCTTGTCCGTTTGTACGGCTGCGCAGCGCTAAAGCACGGGTCAGCATTAGCCGTCTGTTGCCTTATCCGTTTGTACGGCTGCACAGCGCTAAAGCACGGGTTAGCATTAGCCGTCTGTTGCCTTGTCCGTTTGTACGGCTGCGCAGCGCTAAAGCACGGGTTAGCATTAGCCGTCTGTTGCCTTGTCCATTTGTACGGCTGCGCAGCGCTAAAGCACGGGTTAGAGTACCTTTCCGTAAACGAACCTCACATGGGGCAATTTTGAAAATTGCTTATTTCCGTTTGTACGGGTGAGCATTAGCCGTCTGTTGCCTTGTCCGTTTGTACGGCTGCGCAGCGCTAAAGCACGGGTTAGCATTAGCCGTCTGTTGCCATGTCCGTTTGTACGGCTGCGCAGCGCTAAAGCACGGGTTAGCATTAGCCGTCTGTTGCCTTGTCCGTTTGTACGGCTGCGCAGCGCTAAAGCACGGGTTAGCATTAGCCGTCTGTTGACTTGTCCGTTTGTACGGCTGCGCAGCGCTAAAGCACGGGTTAGCATTAGCCGTCTGTTGCCTTGTCAGTTTGTACGGCTGCTCAGCGCTAAAGCACGGGTTAGCATTAGCCGTCTGTTGCCTTGTCCGTTTGTACGGCTGCGCAGCGCTAAAGCACGGGTTAGCATTAGCCGTCTGTTGCCTTGTCCGTTTGTACGGCTGTTCAGCGCTAAATCACGGGTTAGCATTAGCCGTCTGTTGCCTTGTCCGTTTGAACGGCTGCGCAGCGCTAAAGCACGGGTCAGCATTAGCCGTCTGTTGCCTTGTCCGTTTGTACGGCTGCGCAGCGCTAAAGCACGGGTTAGCATTAGCCGTCTGTTGCCATGTCCGTTTGTACGGCTGCGCAGCACTAAAGCACGGGTTAGCATTAGCCATCTGTTGCCTTGTCCGTTTGTACGGCTGCGCAGCGCTAAAGCACGGGTTAGCATTAGCCGTCTGTTGCCTTGTCCGTTTGTACGGCTGCGCAGCGCTAAAGCACGGGTTAGCATTAGCCGTCTGTTGCCTTGTCAGTTTGTACGGCTGTTCAGCGCTAAAGCACGGGTTAGCATTAGCCGTCTGTTGCCTTGTCCGTTTGTACGGCTGCGCAGCGCTAAAGCACGGGTTAGCATTAGCCGTCTGTTGCCTTGTCCGTTTGTACGGCTGCGCAGCGCTAAAGCACGGGTTAGCATTAGCCGTCTGTTGCCTTGTCAGTTTGTACGGCTGCTCAGCGCTAAAGCACGGGTTAGCATTAGCCGTCTGTTGCCTTGTCCGTTTGTACGGCTGCGCAGCGCTAAAGCACGGGTTAGCATTAGCCGTCTGTTGCCTTGTCCGTTTGTACGGCTGTTCAGCGCTAAATCACGGGTTAGCATTAGCCGTCTGTTGCCTTGTCCGTTTGAACGGCTGCGCAGCGCTAAAGCACGGGTCAGCATTAGCCGTCTGTTGCCTTGTCCGTTTGTACGGCTGCGCAGCGATAAAGCACGGGTTAGCATTAGCCGTCTGTTGCCATGTCCGTTTGTACGGCTGCGCAGCGCTAAAGCACGGGTTAGCATTAGCCATCTGTTGCCTTGTCCGTTTGTACGGCTGCGCAGCGCTAAAGCACGGGTTAGCATTAGCCGTCTGTTGCCTTGTCCGTTTGTACGGCTGCGCAGCGCTAAAGCACGGGTTAGCATTAGCCGTCTGTTGCCTTGTCAGTTTGTACGGCTGTGCAGCGCTAAAGCACGGGTTAGCATTAGCCGTCTGTTGCCTTGTCCGTTTGAACGGCTGCGCAGCACTAAAGCACGGGTTATCTTTAGCCGTCTGTTGCCTTGTCCGTTTGTACGGCTGCGCAGCGCTAAAGTACGGGTTAGAGTACCTTTCCGTAAACGAACCTCACATGGGGCAAAATTGAAAATTGCTTATTTCCGTTTGTACGGGTTAGCATTAGCCGTCTGTTGCCCTGTCCGTTTGTACGGCTGCGCAGCGCTAAAGCACGGGTTAGCATTAGCCGTCTGTTGCCATGTCCGTTTGTACGGCTGCACAGCGCTAAAGCACGGGTTAGCATTAGCCGTCTGTTGCCTTGTCCGTTTGTACGGCTGCGCAGCGCTAAAGCACGGGTTAGCATTAGCCCTCTGTTGCCTTGTCCGTTTGTACGGCTGCACAGCACTAAAGCACGGGTTAGCATTAGCCGTCTGTTGCCTTGTCCGTTTGTACGGCTGCGCAGCGCTAAAGCACGGGTTAGCATTAGCCGTCTGTTGCCTTGTCCGTTTGTACGGCTGCACAGCACTAAAGCACGGGTTAGCATTAGCCGTCTGTTGCCTTGTCCGTTTGTACGGCTGTTCAGCGCTAAAGCACGGGTTAGCATTAGCCGTCTGTTGCCTTGTCCGTTTGTACGGCTGCGCAGCGGTAACGCAAAGGTTAGCTTTAGCCGTCTGTTGCCTTGTCAGTTTGTACGGCTGCTCAGCGCTAAAGCACGGGTCAGCATTAGCCGTCTGTTGCCTTATCCGTTTGTACGGCTGCACAGCGCTAAAGCACGGGTTAGCATTAGCCGTCTGTTGCCTTGTCCGTTTGTACGGCTGCGCAGCGCTAAAGCACGGGTTAGCATTAGCCGTCTGTTGCCTTGTCCGTTTGTACGGCTGCGCAGCGCTAAAGCACGGGTTAGCATTAGCCGTCTGTTGCCTTGTCAGTTTGTACGGCTGTTCAGCGCTAAAGCACGGGTTAGCATTAGCCATCTGTTGCCTTGTCCGTTTGTACGGCTGCGCAGCGCTAAAGCACGGGTTAGCATTAGCCGTCTGTTGCCTTGTCCGTTTGTACGGCTGTGCAGCGCTAAAGCACGGGTTAGCATTAGCCGTCTGTTGCCTTGTCCGTTTGAACGGCTGCGCAGCACTAAAGCACGGGTTATCTTTAGCCGTCTGTTGCCTTGTCCGTTTGTACGGCTGCGCAGCGCTAAAGCACGGGTTAGAGTACCTTTCCGTAAACGAACCTCACATGGGGCAAAATTGAAAATTGCTTATTTCCGTTTGTACGGGTTAGCATTAGCCGTCTGTTGCCTTGTCCGTTTGTACGGCTGCGCAGCTCTAAAGCACGGGTTAGCATTAGCCGTCTGTTGCCATGTCCGTTTGTACGGCTGCGCAGCGCTAAATCACGGGTTAGCATTAGCCGTCTGTTGCCTTGTCCGTTTGTACGGCTGCGCAGCGCTAAAGCACGGGTTAGCATTAGCCGTCTGTTGCCTTGTCCGTTTGTATGGCTGCGCAGCGCTAAAGCACGGGTTAGCATTAGCCGTCTGTTGCCTTGTCCGTTTGTACGGCTGTTCAGCGCTAAAGCACGGGTTAGCATTAGCCGTCTGTTGCCTTGTCCGTTTGTACGGCTGCGCAGCGGTAACGCAAAGGTTAGCTTTAGCCGTCTGTGGCCTTGTCCGTTTTTACGGCTGTGCAGTGCTAAAGCACGGGTTAGCATTAGCCGTCTGTTGCCATGTCCGTTTGAACGGCTGCGCAGCGCTAAAGCACGGGTTAGCATTAGCCGTCTGTTGCCTTGTCCGTTTGTACGGCTGCGCAGCGCTAAAGCACGGGTCAGCATTAGCCGTCTGTTGCCTTATCCGTTTGTACGGCTGCACAGCGCTAAAGCACGGGTTAGCATTAGCCGTCTGTTGCCTTGTCCGTTTGTACGGCTGCGCAGCGCTAAAGCACGGGTCAGCATTAGCCGTCTGTTGCCTTGTCCATTTGTACGGCTGCGCAGCGCTAAAGCACGGGTTAGAGTACCTTTCCGTAAACGAACCTCACATGGGGCAATTTTGAAAATTGCTTATTTCCGTTTGTACGGGTGAGCATTAGCCGTCTGTTGCCTTGTCCGTTTGTACGGCTGCGCAGTGCTAAAGCACGGGTTAGCATTAGCCGTCTGTTGCCATGTCCGTTTGTACGGCTGCGCAGCGCTAAAGCACAGGTTAGCATTAGCCGTCTGTTGCCTTGTCCGTTTGTACGGCTGCGCAGCGCTAAAGCACGGGTTAGCATTAGCCGTCTGTTGACTTGTCCATTTGTACGGCTGCGCAGCGCTAAAGCACGGGTTAGCATTAGCCGTCTGTTGCCTTGTCCGTTTGTACGGCTGCGCAGCGCTAAAGCACGGGTTAGCATTAGCCGTCTGTTGCCTTGTCAGTTTGTACGGCTGCTCAGCGCTAAAGCACGGGTTAGCATTAGCCGTCTGTTGCCTTGTCCGTTTGTACGGCTGCGCAGCGCTAAAGCACGGGTTAGCATTAGCCGTCTGTTGCCTTGTCCGTTTGTACGGCTGTTCAGCGCTAAATCACGGGTTAGCATTAGCCGTCTGTTGCCTTGTCCGTTTGAACGGCTGCGCAGCGCTAAAGCACGGGTCAGCATTAGCCGTCTGTTGCCTTGTCCGTTTGTACGGCTGCGCAGCGCTAAAGCACGGGTTAGCATTAGCCGTCTGTTGCCATGTCCGTTTGTACGGCTGCGCAGCGCTAAAGCACGGGTTAGCATTAGCCATCTGTGCCTTGTCCGTTTGTACGGCTGCGCAGCGCTAAAGCACGGGTTAGCATTAGCCGTCTGTTGCCTTGTCCGTTTGTACGGCTGCGCAGCGCTAAAGCACGGGTTAGCATTAGACGTCTGTTGCCTTGTCAGTTTGTACGGCTGTTCAGCGCTAAAGCACGGGTTAGCCTTAGCCGTCTGTTGCCTTGTCCGTTTGTACGGCTGTGCAGCGCTAAAGCACGGGTTAGCATTAGCCGTCTGTTGCCTTGTCCGTTTGAACGGCTGCGCAGCACTAAAGCACGGGTTATCTTTAGCCGTCTGTTGCCTTGTCCGTTTGTACGGCTGCGCAGCGCTAAAGTACGGGTTAGAGTACCTTTCCGTAAACGAACCTCACATGGGGCAAAATTGAAAATTGCTTATTTCCGTTTGTACGGGTTAGCATTAGCCGTCTGTTGCCCTGTCCGTTTGTACGGCTGCGCAGCGCTAAAGCACGGGTTAGCATTAGCCGTCTGTTGCCATGTCCGTTTGTACGGTTGCACAGCGCTAAAGCACGGGTTAGCATTAGCCGTCTGTTGCCTTGTCCGTTTGTACGGCTGCGCAGCGCTAAAGCACGGGTTAGCATTAGCCGTCTGTTGCCTTGTCCGTTTGTACGGCTGCACAGCACTAAAGCACGGGTTAGCATTAGCCGTCTGTTGCCTTGTCCGTTTGTACGGCTGCGCAGCGCTAAAGCACGGGTTAGCATTAGCCGTCTGTTGCCTTGTCCGTTTGTACGGCTGCACAGCACTAAAGCACGGGTTAGCATTAGCCGTCTGTTGCCTTGTCCGTTTGTACGGCTGTTCAGCGCTAAAGCACGGGTTAGCATTAGCCGTCTGTTGCCTTGTCCGTTTGTACGGCTGCGCAGCGGTAACGCAAAGGTTAGCTTTAGCCGTCTGTTGCCTTGTCAGTTTGTACGGCTGCTCAGCGCTAAAGCACGGGTCAGCATTAGCCGTCTGTTGCCTTATCCGTTTGTACGGCTGCACAGCGCTAAAGCACGGGTTAGCATTAGCCGTCTGTTGCCTTGTCCGTTTGTACGGCTGCGCAGCGCTAAAGCACGGGTTAGCATTAGCCGTCTGTTGCCATGTCCGTTTGTACGGCTGCGCAGCGCTAAAGCACGGGTTAGCATTAGCCATCTGTGCCTTGTCCGTTTGTACGGCTGCGCAGCGCTAAAGCACGGGTTAGCATTAGCCGTCTGTTGCCTTGTCCGTTTGTACGGCTGCGCAGCGCTAAAGCACGGGTTAGCATTAGCCGTCTGTTGCCTTGTCAGTTTGTACGGCTGTTCAGCGCTAAAGCACGGGTTAGCATTAGCCGTCTGTTGCCTTGTCCGTTTGTACGGCTGTGCAGCGCTAAAGCACGGGTTAGCATTAGCCGTCTGTTGCCTTGTCCGTTTGAACGGCTGCGCAGCACTAAAGCACGGGTTATCTTTAGCCGTCTGTTGCCTTGTCCGTTTGTACGGCTGCGCAGCGCTAAAGTACGGGTTAGAGTACCTTTCCGTAAACGAACCTCACATGGGGCAAAATTGAAAATTGCTTATTTCCGTTTGTACGGGTTAGCATTAGCCGTCTGTTGCCCTGTCCGTTTGTACGGCTGCGCAGCGCTAAAGCACGGGTTAGCATTAGCCGTCTGTTGCCATGTCCGTTTGTACGGCTGCACAGCGCTAAAGCACGGGTTAGCATTAGCCGTCTGTTGCCTTGTCCGTTTGTACGGCTGCGCAGCGCTAAAGCACGGGTTAGCATTAGCCGTCTGTTGCCTTGTCCGTTTGTACGGCTGCACAGCACTAAAGCACGGGTTAGCATTAGCCGTCTGTTGCCTTGTCCGTTTGTACGGCTGCGCAGCGCTAAAGCACGGGTTAGCATTAGCCGTCTGTTGCCTTGTCCGTTTGTACGGCTGCACAGCACTAAAGCACGGGTTAGCATTAGCCGTCTGTTGCCTTGTCCGTTTGTACGGCTGTTCAGCGCTAAAGCACGGGTTAGCATTAGCCGTCTGTTGCCTTGTCCGTTTGTACGGCTGCGCAGCGCTAAAGCACGGGTTAGCATTAGCCGTCTGTTGCCTTGTCCGTTTGTACGGCTGTGCAGCGCTAAAGCACGGGTTAGCATTAGCCGTCTGTTGCCTTGTCCGTTTGAACGGCTGCGCAGCACTAAAGCACGGGTTATCTTTAGCCGTCTGTTGCCTTGTCCGTTTGTACGGCTGCGCAGCGCTAAAGCACGGGTTAGAGTACCTTTCCGTAAACGAACCTCACATGGGGCAAAATTGAAAATTGCTTATTTCCGTTTGTACGGGTTAGCATTAGCCGTCTGTTGCCTTGTCCGTTTGTACGGCTGCGCAGCTCTAAAGCACGGGTTAGCATTAGCTGTCTGTTGCCATGTCCGTTTGTACGGCTGCGCAGCGCTAAATCACGGGTTAGCATTAGCCGTCTGTTGCCTTGTCCGTTTGTACGGCTGCGCAGCGCTAAAGCACGGGTTAGCATTAGCCGTCTGTTGCCTTGTCCGTTTGTATGGCTGCGCAGCGCTAAAGCACGGGTTAGCATTAGCCGTCTGTTGCCTTGTCCGTTTGTACGGCTGTTCAGCGCTAAAGCACGGGTTAGCATTAGCCGTCTATTGCCTTGTCCGTTTGTACGGCTGCGCAGCGGTAACGCAAAGGTTAGCTTTAGCCGTCTGTGGCCTTGTCCGTTTTTACGGCTGTGCAGTGCTAAAGCACGGGTTAGCATTAGCCGTCTGTTGCCATGTCCGTTTGAACGGCTGCGCAGCGCTAAAGCACGGGTTAGCATTAGCCGTCTGTTGCCTTGTCCGTTTGTACGGCTGCGCAGCGCTAAAGCACGGGTCAGCATTAGCCGTCTGTTGCCTTATCCGTTTGTACGGCTGCACAGCGCTAAAGCACGGGTTAGCATTAGCCGTCTGTTGCCTTGTCCGTTTGTACGGCTGCGCAGCGCTAAAGCACGGGTTAGCATTAGCCGTCTGTTGCCTTGTCCATTTGTACGGCTGCGCAGCGCTAAAGCCCGGGTTAGAGTACCTTTCCGTAAACGAACCTCACATGGGGCAATTTTGAAAATTGCTTATTTCCGTTTGTACGGGTGAGCATTAGCCGTCTGTTGCCTTGTCCGTTTGTACGGCTGCGCAGTGCTAAAGCACGGGTTAGCATTAGCCGTCTGTTGCCATGTCCGTTTGTACGGCTGCGCAGCGCTAAAGCACGGGTTAGCATTAGCCGTCTGTTGCCTTGTCCGTTTGTACGGCTGCGCAGCGCTAAAGCACGGGTTAGCATTAGCCGTCTGTTGACTTGTCCATTTGTACGGCTGCGCAGCGCTAAAGCACGGGTTAGCATTAGCCGTCTGTTGCCTTGTCCGTTTGTACGGCTGCGCAGCGCTAAAGCACGGGTTAGCATTAGCCGTCTGTTGCCTTGTCAGTTTGTACGGCTGCTCAGCGCTAAAGCACGGGTTAGCATTAGCCGTCTGTTGCCTTGTCCGTTTGTACGGCTGCGCAGCGCTAAAGCACGGGTTAGCATTAGCCGTCTGTTGCCTTGTCCGTTTGTACGGCTGTTCAGCGCTAAATCACGGGTTAGCATTAGCCGTCTGTTGCCTTGTCCGTTTGAACGGCTGCGCAGCGCTAAAGCACGGGTCAGCATTAGCCGTCTGTTGCCTTGTCCGTTTGTACGGCTGCGCAGCGCTAAAGCACGGGTTAGCATTAGCCGTCTGTTGCCATGTCCGTTTGTACGGCTGCGCAGCGCTAAAGCACGGGTTAGCATTAGCCATCTGTGCCTTGTCCGTTTGTACGGCTGCGCAGCGCTAAAGCACGGGTTAGCATTAGCCGTCTGTTGCCTTGTCCGTTTGTACGGCTGCGCAGCGCTAAAGCACGGGTTAGCATTAGCCGTCTGTTGCCTTGTCAGTTTGTACGGCTGTTCAGCGCTAAAGCACGGGTTAGCATTAGCCGTCTGTTGCCTTGTCCGTTTGTACGGCTGTGCAGCGCTAAAGCACGGGTTAGCATTAGCCGTCTGTTGCCTTGTCCGTTTGAACGGCTGCGCAGCACTAAAGCACGGGTTATCTTTAGCCGTCTGTTGCCTTGTCCGTTTGTACGGCTGCGCAGCGCTAAAGTACGGGTTAGAGTACCTTTCCGTAAACGAACCTCACATGGGGCAAAATTGAAAATTGCTTATTTCCGTTTGTACGGGTTAGCATTAGCCGTCTGTTGCCCTGTCCGTTTGTACGGCTGCGCAGCGCTAAAGCACGGGTTAGCATTAGCCGTCTGTTGCCATGTCCGTTTGTACGGCTGCACAGCGCTAAAGCACGGGTTAGCATTAGCCGTCTGTTGCCTTGTCCGTTTGTACGGCTGCGCAGCGCTAAAGCACGGGTTAGCATTAGCCGTCTGTTGCCTTGTCCGTTTGTACGGCTGCACAGCACTAAAGCACGGGTTAGCATTAGCCGTCTGTTGCCTTGTCCGTTTGTACGGCTGCGCAGCGCTAAAGCACGGGTTAGCATTAGCCGTCTGTTGCCTTGTCCGTTTGTACGGCTGCACAGCACTAAAGCACGGGTTAGCATTAGCCGTCTGTTGCCTTGTCCGTTTGTACGGCTGTTCAGCGCTAAAGCACGGGTTAGCATTAGCCGTCTGTTGCCTTGTCCGTTTGTACGGCTGCGCAGCGGTAACGCAAAGGTTAGCTTTAGCCGTCTGTTGCCTTGTCAGTTTGTACGGCTGCTCAGCGCTAAAGCACGGGTCAGCATTAGCCGTCTGTTGCCTTATCCGTTTGTACGGCTGCACAGCGCTAAAGCACGGGTTAGCATTAGCCGTCTGTTGCCTTGTCCGTTTGTACGGCTGCGCAGCGCTAAAGCACGGGTTAGCATTAGCCGTCTGTTGCCTTGTCCGTTTGTACGGCTGCGCAGCGCTAAAGCACGGGTTAGCATTAGCCGTCTGTTGCCTTTTCAGTTTGTACGGCTGTTCAGCGCTAAAGCACGGGTTAGCATTAGCCATCTGTTGCCTTGTCCGTTTGTACGGCTGCGCAGCGCTAAAGCACGGGTTAGCATTAGCCGTCTGTTGCCTTGTCCGTTTGTACGGCTGTGCAGCGCTAAAGCACGGGTTAGCATTAGCCGTCTGTTGCCTTGTCCGTTTGAACGGCTGCGCAGCACTAAAGCACGGGTTATCTTTAGCCGTCTGTTGCCTTGTCCGTTTGTACGGCTGCGCAGCGCTAAAGCACGGGTTAGAGTACCTTTCCGTAAACGAACCTCACATGGGGCAAAATTGAAAATTGCTTATTTCCGTTTGTACGGGTTAGCATTAGCCGTCTGTTGCCTTGTCCGTTTGTACGGCTGCGCAGCTCTAAAGCACGGGTTAGCATTAGCCGTCTGTTGCCATGTCCGTTTGTACGGCTGCGCAGCGCTAAAGCACGGGTTAGCATTAGCCGTCTGTTGCCTTGTCCGTTTGTACGGCTGCGCAGCGCTAAAGCACGGGTTAGCATTAGCCGTCTGTTGCCTTGTCCGTTTGTACGGCTGCGCAGCGCTAAAGCACGGGTTAGCATTAGCCGTCTGTTGCCTTGTCCGTTTGTA
Organism: Sepioteuthis lessoniana; assembly: GCA_963585895.1. Classification (NCBI taxonomy): domain Eukaryota; kingdom Metazoa; phylum Mollusca; class Cephalopoda; order Myopsida; family Loliginidae; genus Sepioteuthis; species Sepioteuthis lessoniana. The sequence goes on from OY757923.1 coordinate 16,357,315, forward strand.
CGGCTGCGCAGCGCTAAAGCACGGGTTAGAGTACCTTTCCGTAAACGAACCTCACATGGGGCAATTTTGAAAATTGCTTATTTCCGTTTGTACGGGTGAGCATTAGCCGTCGGTTGCCTTGTCCGTTTGTACGGCTGCGCAGCGCTAAAGCACGGGTTAGCATTAGCTGTCTGTTGCCATGTCCGTTTGTACGGCTGCGCAGCGCTAAAGCACGGGTTAGCATTAGCCGTCTGTTGCCTTGTCAGTTTGTACGGCTGTTCAGCGCTAAAGCACGGGTTAGCATTAGCCGTCTGTTGCCTTGTCCGCGCGTACGGCTGCGCAGCGCTAAAGCACGGGTTAGCATTAGCCGTCTGTTGTCTTGTCCGTTTGTACGGCTGTGCAGCGCTAAAGCACGGGTTAGCATTAGCCGTCTGTTGCCTTGTCCGTTTGAACGGCTGCGCAGCACTAAAGCACGGGTTATCTTTAGCCGTCTGTTGCCTTGTCCGTTTAAACGGCTGCGCAGCGCTAAAGCACGGGTTAGAGTACCTTTCCGTAAACGAACCTCACATGGGGCAAAATTGAAAATTGCTTATTTCCGTTTGTACGGGTTAGCATTAGCCGTCTGTTGCCATGTCCGTTTGTACGGCTGCGCAGCGCTAAAGCACGGGTTAGCTTTAGCGGTCTGTTGCCTTGTCCGTTTGAACGGCTGCGCAGCACTAAATCACGGGTTATCTTTAGCCGTCTGTTGCCTTGTCCGTTTAAACAGCTGCGCAGCGCTAAAGCACGGGTTAGAGTACCTTTCCGTAAACGAACCTCACATGGGGCAAAATTGAAAATTGCTTATTTCCGTTTGTACGGGTTAGCATTAGCCGTCTGTTGCCATGTCCGTTTGTACGGCTGCGCAGCGCTAAAGCACGGGTTAGCATTAGCCGTCTGTTGCCTTGTCCGTTTGTACGGCTGCGCAGTGCTAAAGCACGGGTTAGCATTAGCCGTCTGTTGCCTTGTCCGTTTGTACGGCTGCACAGCGCTAAAGCACGGGTTAGCATTAGCCGTCTGTTGCCTTGTCCGTTTGTACGGCTGTTCAGCGCTAAAGCACGGGTTAGCATTAGCCGTCTGTTGCCTTGTCCGTTTGTACGGCTGCGCAGCGCTAAAGCATGGGTTGGCATTAGCCGTTTGTTGCCTTGTCCGTTTGTACGGCTGCGCAGCGGTAAAGCACGGGTTAACTTTAGCCGTCTGTTGCCTTGTCCGTTTGTACGGCTGCGCAGCGCTAAAGCACGGGTTAGCATTAGCCGTCTGTTGTCTTGTCCGTTTGTACGGCTGCGCAGCGCTAAAGCACGGGTTAGCATTAGCCGTCTGTTGCCTTGTCCGTTTGTACGGCTGCGCAGCGCTAAAGCACGGCTTAGCATTAGCCGTCTGTTGCCTTGTCCGTTTGTACGGCTGTTCAGCGCTAAAGCACGGGTTAGCATTAGCCGTCTGTTGCCTTGTCCGTTTGTACGGCTGTTCAGCGCTAAATCACGGGTTAGCATTAGCCGTCTGTTGCCTTGTCCGTTTGTACGGCAGCGCAGCGCTAAAGCACGGGTTAGCATTAGCCGTCTGTTGCCTTGTCAGTTTGTACGGCTGTTCAGCGCTAAAGCACGGGTTAGCATTAGCCGTCTGTTGCCTTGTCCGTTTGTACGGCTGCGCAGCGCTAAAGCACGGGTTAGCATTAGCCGTCTGTTGCTTTGTCCGTTTGTACGGCTGTGCAGCGCTAAAGCACGGGTTAGCATTAGCCGTCTGTTGCCTTGTCCGTTTGAACGGCTGCGCAGCACTAAAGCACGGGTTATCTTTAGCCGTCTGTTGCCTTGTCCGTTTGTACGGCTGCGCAGCGCTAAAGCACGGGTTAGAGTACCTTTCCGTAAACGAACCTCACATGGGGCAAAATTGAAAATTGCTTATTTCCGTTTGTACGGGTTAGCATTAGCCGTCTGTTGCCTTCTCCGTTTGTACGGCTGCACAGCGCTAAAGCACGGGTTAGCATTAGCCGTCTGTTGCCTTGTCCGTTTGTACGGCTGTTCAGCGCTAAAGCACGGGTTAGCATTAGCCGTCTGTTGCCTTGTCCGTTTGTACGGCTGCGCAGCGCTAAAGCACGGGTTAGCATTAGCCGTCTGTTGCCTTGTCCGTTTGTACGGCTGCGCAGCGCTAAAGCACGGGTTAGCATTAGCCGTCTGTTGCGTTGTCCGTTTGTACGGCTGTGCAGCCGTAAAGCACGGGTTAGCTTTAGCCGTCTGTAGCCTTGTCCGTTTGTACGGCTGCGCAGCGCTAAAGCACGGGTTAGCATTAGCCGTCTGTTGCCTTGTCCGTTTGTACGGCTGCACAGCGCTAAAGCACGGGTTAGCATTAGCCGTCTGTTGCCTTGTCCGTTTGTACGGCTGTTCAGCGCTAAAGCACGGGTTAGCATTAGCCGTCTGTTGCCTTGTCCGTTTGTACGGCTGCGCAGCGCTAAAGCACGGGTTAGCATTAGCCGTCTGTTGCCTTGTCCGTTTGTACGGCTGCGCAGCGCTAAAGCACGGGTTAGCATTAGCCGTCTGTTGCCTTGTCCGTTTGTACGGCTGTGCAGCCGTAAAGCACGGGTTAGCTTTAGCCGTCTGTAGCCTTGTCCGTTTGTACGGCTGCGCAGCGCTAAAGCACGGGTTAGCATTAGCCGTCTGTTGCCTTGTCCGTTTGTACGGCTGCGCAGCGCTAAAGCACGGGTTAGCATTAGCCGTCTGTTGCCTTGTCCGTTTGTACGGCTGCGCAGCGCTAAAGCACGGGTTAGCATTAGCCGTCTGTTGCCTTGTCCGTTTTCACGGCTGCACAGCGCTAAAGCACGGGTTAGCATTAGCCGTTTGTTGCCTTGTCCGTTTGCACGGCTGCGCAGCGCTAAAGCACGGTTTAGCATTAGCCGTCTGTTGCCTTGTCCGTTTGTACGGCTGCGCAGCGTTAAAGTACGGGTTAGCTTTAGCTGTCTATTCACTGGTCCGTTTGAGTGCCTTAGCACAACAACGGCACGACCATTTAGTTGCTATCAACTTAGACCCCGACCAACAGCAGCTACCCGCATCGAACGTCTAGCTGCACCACTACGACTCGACCGACATCAGCTACCTGCATCGAACGTCTAGCTGCACCTTCTCTATAACTTCAACCATACCAGCTACCGACACCAACCATTTAGCTGAAGACACAACAACTTCCACGAACTTTACATACACCCTTGTAAATACGACAAATAAATTGTCATCTTTGTTATATTGTTACCTCGCCTTTGTTTCCTTCATTGTCTTTTGGCTGTCATTACTCGCAAGCTTAACCTTATTAATCATTTACGGGGTCGACGTGCTTATAGGCTCCGCAACAATGTTTTTCGTTTAGAGGTGTCAATAATTTGTTTATTTTTCAGTTCATGCCTTGACTGTTCTCCAGCTTTCTTTTCAGACAGAATTCTCTAAAAATTTTCAAAATTCATTTCATCTTCTGTTAGTGTTTGTTCTGTGTGGTGTTACGAATTTGGACCCTGGGGCTGATCAAATTCATATTTCCTCAAATGTAGAATCTCTCTCTCTCTCTCTCTCTCCCTCTCTCCCCCCCTCTCTCTCTCTCTCCAGCGGATATAGACGAAAGGTCTGGAAATTGAAGTGTGTCAAGGTCGCGTGTGGATCGATTGCCGGTTGCCAAGGCCTCGTGAAACGGTTTTGTTATTAATAGTAATAAGACAAATAGCCCCTCGACAACAAATGACCGTTATAAGGGCTGAATGTTGATTGGTTGGTACTCTTGTACGATGCGAATCGGCGGGAAGTCTGAGATCCCGAGTAGAGAATTATTGCAAGTTCAATTGCCCGAAAATCGTCATCGGAAAAAGACGTGCCTGTTATTTGGCGAATAATGTAAGCTAACACCCCAAGCCAACTCATGTGGTGAGCTTACGAAAACAGTCAGAAAGATAAAAGAAACTTTGGCCCTTTTGTTTCTTAATTGACAGTGAAAATAGAATCTGAATGGAACAAACTTATCAGATCACGAGGAAAGAAGAATATGACAAGTTAAACCAGGATTGAATGTTCGCGGAAAATTGAAAGAACAAAGACAACGAAAAAGCCGACCTCGGTGACCCATTTTCTTCTCGGTGAGAAATGCTACAAATTAAGAAATAAAGAAAGGAAAAAAGGACGCTGAGAAAAAGAACTTTGCACCGAAAAGAATCGACTGAGAAACAGCGAATTCAAAGAAAAAAAAAAGGAAAAAAGGAAAGAGAGAGATAAACTGTAAGTGTAAGTAAAAACAAAGAGAGAAAAAAGAGAAACTTTTGTTTTTCTTTTCACCCACTCCGTAGAATGCACATATACAAACACTTAAAAGAAAATTTCATCGCACACCTTTCCAGATAAAAATTAAGTGAATTACCCCAAGTTGTTGAGATATAAACATTTTATTCTTTTATGCTGAGTCAGTTTTATTTCTGCCAATTCTCTTTTTTTTTTCTTTTTTTTTTTTTTGGGGATGGGGGTTATTGATAAAAAGAGTTTGTACTTTTAATCGTGTGTTTTGTGGTATCTTCATTTAGTCGCTCGAAGGTTCAGTGTTGCAACTTCCCCTGTTCGCTTTTGGTAGAATAACATCCCATAAAATGAGTCACAAAAATATATAGTTCAGCTGTTTCTTTCATCATCAATAGACGATGGGTAGCAGTAGTTCCATATCAATTATCGATGGGTTGCAGTACTTCCCTGACTGAACTATTTGACCCTGACCGTTGAACTTGAATTTCTTCACCCTGGCTCACCGTTGACCCAACTTTGGATTCATTCATCCTGTTGCTTCCCATGGCATTTAGTGATATGTATACAGTGATTTTTTTTCATTCTTCCCTTTGTGGTTTGTTAAGTTTTCATTGAAGTTAAAGACTTGCGTTTCTCTATTTTTCTTTTCCTATCTTTATGTAGCAAATATATAGCTTAATAGCTTTTCAAAATCACCCTCTCTTCGTATCTTACTGCTATACTAAGTTAACACGATTTACATCCATTTTTTAAACTGTAGGAGGTGTTTATCTGTATTTTGGTTCCCCTTAATTTTATGTTTTGAAAGTTTATATTATAGGTTTAGTTTAGAATTAAGGTAGAATAGGCATAATATAGGAATAATATAGGCACATGGATAAAGAAGTAAATGAAGGTAGCCAATGAGTAAAGGATATACAACAAATTAGTAAACGATATGAAACGGCGCGGAAAAAAGGAACATTTAAAACAAAGCGACGAATAAAACAAATTTATATATAATAAAACTTACATTGATACATAAAAAATATAACTAATTCTATTAACAAAATAATAGTGTGTGTATATGTGTGAGTGTGTCTGTGTGTGTGTGTGTGTGTGTCTAACACAACTAAGCTACAAAAGGATTACATATTTAAAATGTCTTTCTTCTTATGATTGGAAACAGGCAGTTTCTCTGAGACTGGAAAAAGTCTCATAGTCAATGTATATTTTGAATGTCTGCGAGGCCCATCCATGTTGTTGCTTTTCGCTCCTGTTGATTCACACTGGAGGGAGTGTGTTGCCGCTGCGAAGAATTTGAGTAAAAGAGAGAAAGGGTGTTTGAAGACGACGTATTTATAGAAAATACGCGTCTTGTAGGTGGCTCCAAACGCAGGACGAAAATTTACGCGCAGACGTAGTTTTAAACATGTCACGTGGTTCTCCTGGCTAATGGTTTCCCGAGACTGAATATGTGAGCGTCCGCCATCTTTGTTGTGGGAACAAGTGGCATACTGCCCACATTAAATTATAGGAGTGTAAAGTCCTATAAAACAGCAAAAATATAATAAAACACAGTAACTAGAATAAAACACGGCTACTTCCAAATACTTAAGGCAAATACAAAATTATGGACTCAATACATACATTTGTTAATGTTCTGGACATCGTTCTCCATCGAATTTCTTTTGTTTTTGACTGATAGTGCTACCTGTAGCTGAGGATACCGTTTTACCGTTATTTACTCTGAAATTGGTCGCGTGACTACGAAAATTTTCCCCTCCTTCCTATCTTTATACATTAGAAATATAACTTAATAGCGCTTCAACACCACCTCTCTTCACATTCTGCCAAGTTTTTTGTGTAATTTCGTTCGTTTTTCTCTTTTAATTCCTCTAATGTAAGATGTGCAATAATGAGAATGACCCCAATCTGTTGCCAATATATTTTCGTCTTGTCGCTGAATGGAAACTAGACGGAACTCCTCTCAATAACCTGAACAAAAGTATTCACCTCGACAACCACAGCAGATATGGCGGACCGAAATTCAACCGGCTCCACGCACCCACGTCTAAGATGAACGCGAGAGAAAAATATATGGTAATAAAAATATTTTCCGACCAATTAGAAACCTAGCTACGTGACTCTCAGAAAAATCCGATCTTATCCACTTGTGTGCTGTTTAAAGAAAGTCTATTTGACCCAGCAGAAAAAAAAAGAGAACTCAAAACGTACAGAATGAGCACTCCCTACAACCGGCTCAACCATCCATGACAATTGGCACGACAAGCTAACCTCGTACGTGGATTTTTCATATGGTCCTTCTCAACTACAACATTTGGTACGTGACATTGCTGAATTAACAAACAAATATCCCGAACGACCATAAACGAGAATAAAATTTTTCATTTTTTTTCTTCTAAAGATGTCTGGTCGTCATGTTTGTGTTACTGTTCGTTTTTTTCTAGTCAGTACAAGTTATTCTAACCCTAGATGGCTTCATTAGTTTTGGTTTGGGTTTCTTTGTTTAATGGCATATCAACCATTGTAGGTTATTTGACGCCAAAGCTCTCCTTCTGGAAGAACAGCAGTAATGCTATTAGTAATGCTATTAGCTGGGAGGATAACGGGGTTCATACCTTTCCCGAGGGTATTGTCCAAAAGTGAACGCAAAAGCGCGACTGGAGTTATAACTCGCTTACTACAATTCCGCAGTCCGGTGCTTTAACCGTTACACCATGAGGAAACCCCCATTTCATTAGTACCAGGCTAATCCTCAGTCGTCGGCACCATAGTTTCTGCTACATCCTCAGTGTGCACTCAACACATCCTTCCCAATAAAAAGGATTTAAGAATTAAAGATTTGTGATTCTTTACTCATACAAATTGTATTAAACACGGGTAAATCAATAATGTTTTGTTATCTAATATTTAATCAATTCATTTGGGGGTGAATGGAAATTATATTTTGTTAAAAAGGGTGTATCAAGTAAAAAGTTTGAGAGACCCTGATCTGGGATATCGGAACCTGTCAAAACTCCTTTTTTATAACTCAACCAGAAGATTTATTCTCGACAACCATCGCTTATTTAGCAAAGACAAACCGAAATTGCGACCAGTTCTGCACATCCACTTCCAGGACGAATACGAGATAAAATACAAAAGGTAATAAAATATTTTCCGACCAATTCGCAATCATTTTGCAACTTTCAAGCAAGAAGATTCGAGAAGACCCAGCAGTCAGAAGGAAATGGAATCTGGTAGCGGCCACTTCAAAGAGACGTCAAACGATGGCTAAGCAGCAGCCACTCCGAAGAAATCCTGAACGGTCCCGTGGAAGCAGCTACAGCAACCTCAAAGGAAGAACCGACAACCAAATAATATTATGCGACGACAACTAATCCTTCTACATTAACCGATGATAACGGTGTTCCTTGATTTATCTCATACAGGTCTCGTCTACCTTGTGTCACTTCTCAATCTTTTATTGTTAGTACGAGTTATGGTACATAAAGATAACAACATATGTATAAGAGTTAACTCCATTTGTCGGAACTATGACTTCTGCAACAGTTTACTGAGAGAAGTGAGCGAGATAAAAGAGGAATTGACAAGTACTAAATTTGCATAATTTTTTTAGAAGAATATTAGTTGATATACTTTCCTCGTATTGAATATATATATAAGAATAAAGAGGTGAAATTAATAACAACATATTGCCTCAGCAAACCAAACAGAAAAAATGCGAAAATAAAAGAGTTACAATTTGCATAAAATTTTTAGAAGAATATTAGTTGATATAATTTCCTCGTATCGAATATATATAAGATCAAAGACGTGCAATTAATAACAACATATTGCCTCAGCAAACCTGACAGAAAAAATGTGAAATTAAAAGAACTACAAAAAAGTGTACTTAGTGTGTGTGAAGTTTTCAAGAGAATGAAAGTTTAGGGAAAGATCAAATATTCGGAAAGTGTTCCTCGGTTGATGGTTGAGCAGAACTATCATAATATGCCTGTATGTGCATAAATAACGTTTTGTACTATTTTGCCGTATCGTGTTCAATGCTAAACGAGGTTCGCTGGCGACAAAAAAAAAAGTTCCTCTGAGCGGCACTAGAACAGGTCCACGAGTCAAGGTCACTCTTCGAAGAAAAAATATCTTTACACACCCTTCTTGTATACTGCTTTAATAACGTCATCAAGCGGTCGTTAGTAGATATTTCTTGGTATACAAGGGTGATAATCTTACCATATAAATTCATTAAGTCCCAAGATTTTCCCTCTTTCTTCCTTTAGTCCTGTAAAGCTAGGCACACAAAATTGTCCTCTGTAATTTTTTCAGTATCTTTAATCTTTAATTTCCCATCATCCTCGAGAAAAGACTTTTCCCATTATTTCTGCACTTTTACATTTCTTCTCTACATATGAGGTATTATAAAAACAAGTACTGAGACAGAATCATAAAATAGTTTCGAGAGCTACATTTGCCACGAATGAGGATAGACCTTGTACGAATGTAGACGTCTTAGGATGCCATAACAAGTGCTAACAGGAAAATAGTGAAAAGTAATACACCAATGGAGGTGAGACGTGTTTGAAAGAAAAAGAAATATTTTACACTCGTTTATGATCGGTTGAAGTACAGAGATTGTTGTTTGCTGTCATTGCATGTTATAGTTAAACGTTATCACATAATTAGTTATTATTGCATAGGGAGAAGTGGCGAAGGCGATGAACGATAGGGAGAAGTGGTGAGAGATGGTCAGGGATATCCGTGCTGGAGGCACGACATGATGATGATGATGCATTGTGTAGTTGGATGGTATCACATATTGTAGTTGGTCACGTCTTCGATGAGTTTGCTACTGCTAAGTGATCATTCGGCATCTCTTTGAAACTGTTGCTGCTGCTGCTGCTGTTCCTACTGTTGATGTTAAGCGATCGTTCGGCATCTCTTTGAAGCTGCTGCTGCTACTGCTGTTGTTTTGTGATCTTTTCTTCTCTCGGGGTGCTGGATCAAATTATCCCTTCTTTATACTACCTTAGTTGCTCCGATCGGTTCAGAAATCGATTGGCTGAAAAGTTGCACAATTAAAATAGCTCGGAAAATATTTTTCGGCCTTTTATTTTTTCCTTACGTTTTCTACACGGAAGTGAATGCGTGGAGCCAGTTGAAATTTCAGTCTGTCTTTACAAAATGAGCGGTGGTTAATGAGGTGAACACTCCCGGTTGGGTTATTAAAAGAAGTTTTGGCAGGTAATGTCAAATTTTCATTTTATTTTAAAATTCAAAAGCAGATTTATGCATTGCTGTGTATTTTATAAAATCAAATGATGAATTTCAGGATATCAAGAAAAGACGGTGACAATTTAAAAAAACAAAACAGTTTTGATTCTTTTTTAATAGCAGTTTTTGATGAAATACAGGATTATGCAAGTTCTACCCAGTGTAAACGCAATTATCCCTAATTTTTACAAAAATTTCTTTCTATTATCCTCTTTTTATGTACTTATAGAGTTTCAATTTAGTAGGCCCGAGAAAATGAATTATATTGGAGATTTCATTTTCTTGTTGTTTTCAAAGGAAAGTATTAAAATTAAAATTTTAGTTTAGTTTACTTAAAAATAAGATAATGATAAGAACTACAATAATAATAATAATATGTGATTTTATCTAATAATTAAAATTCAAATCTGAATCCTAAACGATTCATAATAAAAACAACTATGCCAAACTTAGCAAACCTCTTGACGAATATATACGTAGAAGAGACTATTCTTAGGTTTTCAAACTCCAAATTCTTTGATCTGATCCAATTACAGGCTATTTAATCAAACTGTGGAATATTTATGAATTGAAACGATAGAAACAAAATTATTTTTTCATTCTACACACACACACAGAGAGAGAGAGAGAGAGAGAGAGAGAGAGAGAGAGAGAGAGAGAGAGAGAGATAGAGACGTTATGAGTATATCTTTGACTATTAAAGACTTCTTGTGAGGCGCAGAGACCCATCTTTCAAGCTGCATGTAGCCTGAAGGTAGCAATTTTCCCACTTCTGATTTCAGAGAAGGCCAACAGCTTAATTCAGTGAATAAATCAGTAAGATTTATCCTCAGTTTCATGGATGTTCTATTGATAGAGAATTATTTTTATAATATTTTGTTTTAACATTTTGAATTGAAATCAGTAAAAATATCAAAAACCAAGACCAAAGTACCAAAGTTACATTCCAACAAATTTTAGATAATACTCAAAAAGAAAAATTAACTTTGAAACAAAGAATCTCTTTCCAAGACAGCCCAATCGACTGTGGATGTAGAATACGCTAACAGCATTTATGCAGAGGGATAAGACCTCCACCCCATCCCCGAACAAATGTCTTGGATATGACAATAAACCATCTGATGCTGAGGTTCCAGTGTTGAAACATTGGGGAATGTGGAGTACTTCTTCATTGCCATAACTCCCCGCTTCACTCTGACCCGGAGTGGTTGTCCCTTTTAGGGTGTCATCTATGGGTTAAAGAGAACAATTTAATTCTTTACTATACTTGAAACCATTTAACTGTGAGCAAATAAATGATTAATATTAAACTGAGTTATAAATATTTGATTGCAATGCTTCAAACCATATAACTGTATGCAAATAGAATTATTAGTGTTTCTTAGCAATACTTAAAACCATTTAACTGTGTGTAAACAAATGAGTTTTCGCTCATTAAAAAGTGTAATCTACAAACTAATCGTTTGCAAATTATATATGTATGTATATTTAGAGAGGGAGAGAGAGAGAGAGAGAGAAAGAGGGAGGGCATTTGCCATTAAATAACCTACAAGGCTGCCATAAAACACAACCAACCAACCTAGCAATCTTTCGCAGAGTACTTTCTTAAATCTTCGGGATTTTAAAAATTTATAGATCTTCTTTCTGGCTCGATAATAAAAAGTTAAGATCTAAATACAGAAATAAATGTTAAAAGTATTGCGTAAAAGTGTTTACTTCTTTTAAATTGCTTAAATCTACAAGCTAACAAGAAGCATTGCAGATAGATGGTTAAACTTTTGCCTATGTGAACAAGGCTTTTCTCGATTTTTTCCACCTTTCTGTTACATTTAAAGAAACTCAGGGCATTCTAATATCTGCAGTTTAACTGAGTGGAAGGTATGCAATTTTGTAGAATCTGCAGTAATGTATGACCTTATACCACTATTATTATTTTTATTATAGAATAAATAGATAAGTAGAAATACTCGATAATTAGCATTAATAAGATGTCTCCATTGAGAAACAATGATAGAGGTGTGTGAAAATCCAAACCCATGCTAATATTGTTAATTTGCAAAAAATTATGGAATTCATTGACAAAAATCATCAGAATTAATACTTAGTTTTTTTCTCCGCGAGCTTTAAATTCTTTTGGGCAAGAACCTAATTTTCACCATAGATTTTGAATTGGATTTAAATCCAATTCTCTGACCACATGATTTATTTACTTACTGACAAATAAAGAATTGTTCAAGTGATTGGTATGATTACTAATTAGGAAATTATTGGATATAATCATTTTCTTAATAATTGCTGCAAAGTAGTTATTTAGGCCACCATATGCCTGATTTAAGACATGACTGCAAGACCTATACTCGCGATGAAGGAATTGGGTTCTAAAGTTTTGGTTGGCTTGGTGGTTTTAGGATTTATAACCACATCTATCTGGTGAATGGTACATACAGAAATAAACAACTCAAAATGCACACAATGGAAAAGTGAGGGAAATATAATTTTTCTGGATGAACGTGGACTTTATTTGAGAAGTTTTAGCAAATATCAATTTCCTTGTTCTGAGAAATCCTATTCATCCAATACGTCAGTTCATACTCGAATCATTCATATGAACTCAAATCTCTGAAATGTTCATTTCTTTAGGGAAAAGCCTATAATCAAATGTTTTGGATTGTGTGGATCCGATATCCATTGATGAAATAAAGTCAGTATATTTCAATTATTTGGTACGTTTAGTTGAGTACGTATTTACCCAATCCACCCATCATGAGCAAAGATGTGACACAATGTTGATTTTAAAGTGGAGTAAAACTGGTTTGAATTCAGTTTTCCTTCTAGACTTGTTCTCTAAAGAAAACTAAAGAAGCAAGGCTGCCAAACTATTTACCTATAAAACAAGCAAACATAAAACAAATGACATGAGTTTAAACTAAACTAGACGTTGTTTTTTTTATCTATTATTTTGGCAATAATCAATAATTCATCAAACATATTTTTGTGTGAGAATTAATATTTGCACTTATACTGTGTACGTAAATATTTTTTGTATTCTTTCTTCAGTTCCTCTGAGCATAAAATTTGGTAATCAGAGTGAAATTCGGGACTGACATTTTTTATCCTGAGACTGGAGTATCTAAGTTCTGGGTTTGTTATTTTTACCTTTTTTTGACGATTTGGTAGCAACTAAATAGTCAGGAATAGCTAGTTTTCAGACCCACTAAGTTTAGGCTACAGAATACGGAATCTTTTTTTCCAGAAATGATCATATATGTAGGTGTTTTTAATTTTTTAGTAAACACTTAAGTTGAGGAACATTACGTATCTTTACATTTACTCGATTGGCTTTGTAATTTTGCCATGTATTAAACATTTTCTTTTTGTACACAAAACAGATAAGTATGGTAAAATGCAGTTATTAAACAAGTCACCAACTTAGTTTATTTATTCCAGATGAGTGTAAAAATATTGAGTAAGTGAAAAAGTTTTCTTGGCTTATTGTACTGTTCTTTGTGTCACGTGTTAATAACCCGGCGTATCATAGGCGACTCTACTATGACGAATTTGGGGGGTGGGTGCACCGTACTATATCTACACAGCAGTCGCCACGAAGATAAATTACTAAGTGTGTAATTGATTACCGTTTCGGAATGCTATGTTTGGTGCGGGTTTTTCGAAAAGTAGTTCTTCACCGGTTTTTGTGCGAAGAGTGGTCGAATTTTCGTCATCCTTTGGTTTCCCGAGAAACAAGCAGGTTCCCGACTTCTTTCAGGAGACAAGATATCTTTCTTGTTAGGTCATAACTCACTAACACCTACTGTCAGTTAGTTATAACGTGACAGGGAATTTGAGTTTTATTTTTATTTGTCTGTAGATAGTTAATCAAGATACGATTAATTTTTGGAGAGAGAGAGAGAGAGAGAGAGAGAACGGGAGAAAGCTGACAATTAGGTATTTCTCATGGTTCACTTCTGATACCAACTATTAGACTCTTCGATTTGAGAGATCAAAACTTTCTTGACTGTTCGGGTTGTTGGTCGGATAAATTCTCTTTCGCTTAAATACACACAATCTCACTCCTCCTCATTTTTTCATGGCCAAATACTGACTGACTTCAAATCCAATATGACTAGCTATATGAGAGGCCTCCCCAAAAAACTTAAAAAAAACAAACCCTTAGCCTAAATTTTCTGATCGCCCAGCATGAACTTTAAAGGACGGCCGGTCTGGGATTGGTCATTTGTTTTATCCGTATGTGTGGACCGACAGGTGATCTAGTTTAAATCAAGCAACTCTATCAGCTCCCAAGTACAATGTAACATTATTAAATAAAAAAAATATTTTTTCAGATCAACATTAAATTTACTTGACAAAAAACTTAACATTTTTTCCTATTACCTTCTGCCATCATTCAACGAAATTAATCATTCCATGTTCCCAGAACTTTCTTAGCAGAGAATTGCTCTTGGTGCCTTTTGCAATTTTCCTAGGAAGGGATTTTTTATCACCAAAAGAATTCTAAAAACACGAGAAAATTATTAATCCAAAGGAGCAATATCTGCTTAATACATTTAATAATAAAAACTTCTTAGTTAAGCTATCACAAGGAAAATCTTGTATTCCTATCATAAGTACCTCCAAGATAATCAATAGTAAATCTAAAAAAAAGGAATAATGACACAACTTCTGAAGCAGGGGTATATGAAATACCCAGCAAAATTTCTACCCCCACTTCCACCTCAGAATACATGAAAAAATCTTAAAGATCTCTTTAAAAGGGAACACTGTAGGGAATTAAAGATGGATGATAAGGCCTGAATGATAAAAAAAAAAAGAAGAACAAAACATTTCAAAAAGATTTTAGAATCTACTTTAACTTACTGAACAAAACAAGAACATAAGAAACGGTTTCTTAAATTCCTTTATTAAACACATGCACAATCTTACATGTTATATATATATATATATATATATATATATATATATATATATATATATATATATATATATATATATATATTATTTATACATATATGGGAGTAAATATGGATCTGAATCTGACAGTATGAAGAAAGTAGGAAAACAGAATAATCCAAATTAGATGAATTTATTTTGGTGTAAAGTCAACGTTAAACATTTTGGTTTTAATAACCTTCATCAGGCCTTTAATATCATGAGAACTGTTCACACAGCGATAGACCCTTGTCGAGATAACAGAAGCAAAGAAAATGTATATAACGAACGATATATAAATACCCATTTAATGTTCCTAATTTAAAAGTATTAAGTACGTGTTTGGCATGTAGAATGATGTTTGAAAATGTTGGATGTTTATATATATATATATATATATATATATATATATATATATATATATATATATATATATATATAATAGCGAGCATAAAGATCAGAACGATGTTAAGAAAAAGTCTAAATGTGAAATAACTTTTTATTTTAAAGCTTCATAGAACATTTTATCAAGGAAAAATAAGGATATAAAGGTAAACTATATCATTACAAAATATAAAGCTCAATAAAGTTTTTTTTTGAAAAAGTTACAAGAATAATTATATAACATTAAAAAAATAGATAATCAAAAACATCAGAACGATTAAGAAAATCATACTTTTATAATGGATATATCATATCAAAAGGCAAATAGCGTTCATAGTTCATTGGTAATTGACGTGAAGACCTTTACTTTCATAACAGCTCGACATCTTTTGCTACACGAGCAAATTAATGTATTGCATTCATCAACGGATATTTTCTCCCATTATCCTTTCAAATTAGCCTACAGTTCTTCAACGTTTCTTGGATTCTTTTCTTTAGCTCTTTCATTTAGTAACTTCCAAACATTCTCAATAGGATTCATGTCTGGACTTTGAGCAGGCCACTCCATAGCAGTAACCTCCTCCTCAGAAAGAATAGTCTCAACAGACTTCGCTGCATTATTTTGCATTAATAAAGCTGGTTGGTTAATTTTTGTCCTCAAATTAGGAACAACGTGTTTCTCCAATATCACTTTGTATACAGTTGTGTTAATTTTACTGTATAGCCTGACAAGTCCTGTACCAGCTTCAGAAATTATGCCAAACACCATCACACGTCCTCCTCCAATTCAACCCTGCTTTTAGTACACAAAAGGTGAATATCGTTCCCTAGGATTGCTACGAACGAACCTTCTTTTGTCACAACGAAACAGGTTAAATTTTGACTCATTGCTGAAATGAACACAATCTCACTGTTCTTCAGACCATATGACGTGTTCAGTTGTTAATCTCAATCGATTCATTTTGTTATTTTAAGAAATATAAGGCTTCGAAGAAGCTGCTCGACTGTCCAAATTTATTTCATTAAGTCTTCGGGAAATAGTGTGCCTTGATATTGTAATCCTATTTACCAACCCCTCTGCTCGGGCAGGATATGACACAAGGTCAATTTAGTTTAACAGGTTTGAATTCAGAGTTGTCCTTCTCCTAGACTAGTTCCCTCACCAAGGCTGAAGAACCCAGTCTATCCTACTATTTACCCATAGCTAGAGGGAGAATAAATCGATTCATACCTTTCCCAAGAGTATTAGTGCTATGTGAAATGCAATCAGTCTTGTCCAGGAATTGAACTCGTATCGCCGTGTTCATATCCTGGGACGATAACTATTACACCAAGTTTAGCATTAGCTCTTTTAGAGATAGCGGTTGCCGTCGCAAATCGATCCTTTTTTTATTCATTACCAATCCATCTGTCTTCTCTTGCAGTAGTTTTCCCTAGGCCTGCCAGGTGGATTCTTGGCTTCACATGATCAAGTTTCCTCAAGGTTTCTTAAAATACTATGAATAACAGTTTTAGATTTCCCCACAGTCTTTGAAATATTCCCAATTGAGAGTTTATCTTCATTTCTTAACTTGACTATCAGTTTTCTAAGTTTCAATAATGTCACAGATCTTTCGCTATGTTCACAATGCAAGAACCGGTGTAATTCAGTAAAATACTTTATTTTATATTCTTACCCTGAAAATTCTTTTATAATGCAAAATAATTATTAAATTTTACGGATTTATTTAATCGTTCTGATGTTTTTGATCATCTATTTTTTTCGAATGTTATATAATTATTCTTATAACTTTATCAAAATAAGTTTATTGATCTTTATATTTTGGAATTATATGATTTACATTTATATCCTTATTTTTCCATGATAAAATGTTCTATAAAGCTTTAAAATAAAAAGTTATTTCCCATTTAGACTTTTTCTTAATATTGTTCTGATCTTTATGCTAGCTATAAATATATATATATATATATATATACACTTGGGTTCGTGTGGATACAGTCAATGGCGCTGGGTGACTTTCAGTGTTGCCAATGTAATCATCTGACCAAGTAGTTCCCACATGGTTGGTCTGATAATCATATAGACGAGAAACTGACAGTAACCAAGTACCGTCGACTTTGTGTCTACGCTACTCTAACTTGAATATATATCCTCTATCACCGATATTGAACTCTTTATTGACCAATATACCAAGCTATTCTTGTGAGATGACTGGATTCATAACTTTATCGAGGGCATTTGTGCTATGTGAAATGCTATCAGCATCGTCCAGGGTTTGAACTCGTGTGACCGTCTCCATTTCCTACGGCAATAACCATTAGACCAAGGGCAATACACTAATATTTATGTTAATTTCATCATGACAATAATGTAATTCTTTTTAAAACTGTATCTTCCTTGTCTTTTGATTTTAGATACGAAATAAAAATGAAGAATGAATTTAAAATTATTTGATATATATATATATATATATATATATATATATATATATATATATATATATATATATATCTTCCTACCAGCAAATATTGAAAAAGCATAATTATGTTTTGTCTGTCTCCTATTTGTTTTGAAATTTAAAAATACTATTTGTTGATATGATTTTGATTTATTAATTCTTGCTGTTGTCAGTGGAATCATGTATACTTATACAACAGTCGTCAGAAAGCTACTTTTTACAGTTTAATGACAAAAAAGGAATGAATATGTATTCACCAATCCCTCCGCACGAACAGGATGGGACACAAGATGAACTTCTTAAGAGTTTTACAGGTCTGAATTCTAGAGTCTTTTTTCTCATAGCTTGAGGGAGAATAGTTGGATGCATACCTTTCCCAAGGGTAATCGTGCTATGTGAAATGTAAACAACCTCTGCCAAGATTTGAACTCTGGTCACCGTGCCCCTTTTCCCACAACAATAACCATTACACCATGAGCAAGTCATAAAATGACAAAAAAAAGGAATATAATAGAATAAAAGAAAATAAATACTAAAAATAAATAAATCAAAACATGATTACTGCTCTTGCCAATGATTGTCTTCTTGCACTTATATAAGACATATGATGGAAAGCTCTCAAAGGCATATAATGGTTGTTTTATTTTCTATTTTTATTCTTTATGCTTAGCTGCAAACATCCAGCAAAGTCCATGAGTTAGAAAGGATACACGTTCAGAAAAAAGATAACACTTTTGAAAATTGGAACTAACTCATTTTTCTTTTACTTAACTAACTATATAAAAGGGCTCAAATTTTGAGGACTCTGTTATAAAATAATTTTTTACATACCTTGTATGAAGTAAAAATGTGTATACATTTCAAAGCCTCTTTATTGATTAAACTTGCATTCACTTGCCTCCGGGTAGGCGGATTGGCATTCGTGCCTGTCGTGAATCATTGACAAGCAAAGATTCAAATTGCACCTGACCTTTTGACCTGATGAATTGATGACAAGCAAAGGTTCCCATGGCACCGGTTCTTCTGGTCTGATGAGCACCTGGTTCCGGTGGTCCGCCCTCAAGCAATATCCGCTTTGCGGGGCTAAGTTTATCGCTTGGTGCCTAAGGGACCAAACATTTTTGCACCAGCCGTGTACGAGTCTCTATTCGTGCGTAGCCCCCCATTAAAATTACCTTTCGTCAAATCCTACTTGTTGGGAGATACGGATAAATATCGCCTCTTTATTGACTAAGTAGGTTGTTGCTTACAGTAAAATAAAACCAAAAGGGTCCGCTTAGGACCTTACAGTACTATCACAATATCCTCCATTAAAACAGAGGAGAAGGAAAAACAAAACAAAATAAAACAGGGAAAAGTTCATTAGTACGTCTGAAGGCCATATTTTGTATCATTAGGAATTATGACATCTGCCACTTCGTGTTGAACGATGCAGTGACTGAGCTTCTAGATCTCGGTCTGTCCGTTTGCATTTAGGGTGCTGACCATGAAAGACTAGTATATACCCTAACGGGATTATGTTTTCAGGGTCAACATATGGGTTAAATAGGGCTTTCTCTCGTGTTTTGAGTAAGTGGCGTCGATTGCGTTTTTAGTGTTTAAAGGTCAGTTTCCATAAAACTATAAATTAATTGACAATACGAATAAATAACGAAACTTCTTTTGAAAACACAACAACGAAAGGTTTATTATTTTAGCAGAAGTAAACAAGTCAGAGTGAGAAAAGGTTCTTTTAGTGTCGACTGATAGTATGTTCGTCCTTGAGTTTGTTGGAAGTGTGTCACTGTAGCAAGTAGCTCGTGTGACTGGCTGCAAGACTGGGTCTTCTGTGTGTGAAGCTAGTAGCAGCGTGTTCTTCAGTGAAGGTGTTCCATGTGGAATGTCCGTAGCAGTGGACGCGAGAGAGGTCTGTCTTCGCTGCTAGCTGGTTGCTCTCTGACTTGTCGTGATTTCCAAAAAGGACAAAAAATAGTTCTAGAGAAGAAGAAAGAATCAATGCTCTCTGCCCCTGATGGGTCAGTGTGTGGCCGAATCGCTTGCGGGGGCATTGATTCGCGAGAGGAAATAGATCTGTGACTGTGTGGGGGGAGTATGTAATTTGGTTATTTCAGTAGATTGCTCTCTAAATTATTCCCACCACAAATACAACACAAAACATTACAATCGCGCAAAAGAAATGGAATAGAACACAACGAACATTAAATAACAAACAATTTAATATGCACATAACAGAATATGAAAAACAAAATACATGATGTGTAAATGGCCTTTTGGAAAATAAAGTTTGAAGAAGAGAATAAATTTGTTGAAAGATGTGTGTATGTTCATGTTATCAGAGTCCGTAAATAAGTCGTTCTTACTTACATTAAGTTTATAGCGGGTTTTATGATTGTGGCGACAGCGCGTCTCGTTGATGAAAGAAAGTTTGTCGGGTTTTCCTTTTGAATATAATTCTCGATCATTTGAAAAGAGGTCATGAACTTTAGTTGAGGAAGGAAAGGAATTGGTTGGATATAGTATCGGCTACTGGCTTAGTGGCTTGTGTTCGTCTGTGTCTTCGTTTGTGTGTAAGCTTGTGTCTTGTGTCTGGCTTCCTAACTCTGTGTTATTTATATCCTACAGGTGGATCAAAGAATCGTCCTAAAATCTTGGCGCGTAGACATTTATTGACCAATCAGATTTGTATTTTACTATTTTATTTTCGAGCCTAAATGTTTTCTGTTTGTTCACTTCCGATCCTAATTTTCTAGAATGTTCTATTCCATGTTTTTAGCTGATTGGTTGAAAAATATAAAAATGTAATTTAAATGCTAATGCGGGTTTGATCCTAAATTTCTAGAATGTTCTTAAGTATGTTTTTATTGCTTATTTTACGACTAGAAGAAATGTGTATCCAATAACTGCAACACATTTAATTTTGATGCCTTAATCGGTCTTCACTAAATAGAAACGGGGATACTTTAACTTGTTAAGCACTTCTCCTTTCATTTCCTATTTATTTTCGTGTGTATTCGTCAACAAGTTTGAGTTCAGATAGAGTCCAAGTCAAATTAATTGGTGAGTATTCTGGTTTGTATTGGTGGTGATGTTTTATATGTGGTAGGGTCTTTCGGAGATTTTTACCCTAAGTTGTGTTGCTGGTTATGACACATCATCAAATATAGTAGTCGTAGGGCAAGAACAGCTAAGTATTGCTTTTCATTGCCTTCTTCAGAGTGTGTTTGAAGGTTTACAAAGTGCGTTCCACAAGATCATTGGATTGAAGAGAGACAGGGCCAGAAATCTCATTCATTTGCTTTGAATTTAAGACAATTGTAATTAATGACTGTCTGTAGAATGCCGAATTTCACAAAACATACTCTTAGGATGCATGATAACAGCAGGAGATTGTTTGTCTGAGAATGATTGCCGAAAAACTTGTTGGTATAATCAATAATCATAACATAGGTTTTCTTTGTCGAGTTCAAAGATGTCTGTGCCAATTTTTGTCCATTTCTGGGTTTTTCATGGGGAATAAATCGTTCTGGGGGCTGTTGGTATAATTCATCAAGACAGGTGCTGTAGTTGCTAGCCATATCTTCGATTTCTACTCTGATACTAGGCCAGTAAAAATATTCTCTTGCTCGGGCAATACATTTCTCAACGCCTTGGTGTCCCGAGTGAATGAGATTTCGGACTTCTTCCGTAGGTCAGTTGAGACGAATATTCTATTCCATTTTAATAGTATTACATTTGTCATAGAGATATCCTCTCTGCTATTATAGAACGGTTTTACCGACGGTTCTACATTATCTTTTTCAGGCCATCCATGAACAGTATATTTGGGGTTTTAGTGACTCGTCAGTTGCTGTTTTTTTCACAGCTAATCACATTTCTGATATGTTATGAAGTAATTATTTTTACATGGCTTGTATGAGGTACTGATAGCTGGAGAGTGAGTCAACATGTGTATACATCTCAAAGCATCTCCATTAATAAACTAGATTGTCATTTACAACAACGTAAAACAAAAATAGGACATCTAGGTCCTCTCAGTACTATCAAATCAAATTCTATTTCATTGTAAATGATGAAACAAAATGTCAACGATGGACATTCTCACAACGAAATGAACATTCTGATATTCAGCTCTATTTCATGTCAAAGACGCGGGTAAAAGCTCAACATTAATAACATTTCTCATAACAATCGGAAACTTCTGAAATAAAATCTGTATTCATATCTAACTTGTCTAGTGCTAATATTGGACCTTGGTGAATGGGGACTCGACAAAATATCTTCCTTAAAACCGGGCAATCTTCGACAGTAAGACAAATTTGAAAGAAACAGAATAAAATATTCATTTTCAAGAAGGAATTTTATTCTTCATTTCAATGAGTTTTATATCAACAAAATTGATAACTGAATTTGTTTTGACCAACTGCATTTTGAAATTACAGCACACACACACACACACACACGCGCGCGCATGAGCACACAGAAATTAGGAATCAGTGGCTGGCTGTGTAGAATTAAAAAAAGACTGAACAATGAAAAATGAATTTCCTCTCCATTTTGGAATACACAATTACGGAAAAATAAAGATAGAATCATCTTGGAAATAAATTTCTTTGGGAGAGGGTTAGAACATGAGCCAGCTCAAATGTTTCAAAGAAAAAAATCACTAAGAACAGGAAAACTCAAAGATTATGGGGAAATATTAACAAGAATTCATCTCAAGACTTCAAGTTTTGAAATATCATTTAAAAGTAATCATGGAGAAATTCCGGTCTATTTTCTGAAAAAAACTTTCAATATAATATGAAATTTGCTAGAGGTTAATGAGTTGGCAGGTAGTAGATTGCTTCATAATTCTTCTTTTTTTTTTATTCTAAGGAACTTAGAAAGATTAACTAAATGACCCTTAAACCTCTTGTGAATTTCCCACTGAATGCACTTGTACATTACTTTGCTCATAGGATCACTGCACTCGCACACTCTTAAAAATCACAACACTCGCTACTTTATGCACTTGAAACTTACTGACACTTGTATAATTACTGAATCAGTGCAATCACTGTATTTCTAGTTATACAATCAGTGAACTTGTGCATTTATTGCTCTCGTCCACTCGTTGCACTTATGCACACACTACATTCACACAATTACTGTTATATTATGGCACTCATACAAATGAGAAACACGAGACTAATGATTGAGTGATTGCTGTAGATCGGCTTTTTATTCAGGTATTGAGAGAAAGTTGGGTGAGGGTGTATCAAGCAAGACTGTATCCTTATTAGTATTTGGCAGAAAGCGTACATTTCATTATGATATAACATTCCCCTTTTATAGATGAAATTCATTGTCCTTCAATCATGTCATTTTAAAGATCCCTCAAGTACGATAGTTGTCTAACTTCTCTTCGAATGCGATTAAGAGTTCTATTCAGAAACTGAACAGCCCAGTCGGCTGAGAGCGTGGAAAACTGACTGCATCTCTGCAGCGGGATAACATCCCCCACATATAACAGCTAATACACTGGATACTATACAAAACCATCTCATGGTGAAGCTCCAGTCCTGGAGCTTGAGTTAGGTGGAGTACTCCTACATTGCCATTACTCCAAGATCTTCTCTGACCCAGAGTGATAGGATGTGTTGGGATCCTATAGAACTATTCAATCATTTACAAAATTTGAAACCATTTTGGTGTATGCAAACAAATGATTAATGTTAAATCAAATTTTAATATTACATTGCAATGCTTGAAACTATTTAACTGTGTACAAAAGAATGAATAATATTTACTTGAATTAATAATGCTAGATAGCAATACTTGAAATCATTTAACTATGAGCAAACAATAAATCGCAATACTTGAATTCATTTAACTGTTTGCCGACAAATGAGCTTTGGCAAGTTTTAAAATAATATTACCTACAAACTATTCATTTACAAATCCCCACACACACATATAGGTATATAAAAGCAGGATTTAGCATTAGATAACCATCAAAGATTGATATGCCATTAAACAAAGTAGCCTACCCTAACCAAACCGAAGATTGAAATTCGTTGTATTGTTGAACTATCCTACAAGATAGCTACAGGCAGTGAAGATATGGCATATATATCTATATATATAAACACTGATAGATGCAATAGAATATGAATATATATATATAAGATACCATTTTTTCAGTAAAATAATATACATGTATATATATATATATATATATATATATATGAAACAGAATATATGATGTTGGATATGATTATATAAGCTATTAGTAAACCGACATACAGTATCTCACCCACAAATAATTACATCCTGAACATTTCTTAATAAAAATTTAATTTTTTCTAAACAAAGATATCAGGATTTTATTATTTCTAGTTGATTATCACACAATCAAAATAGTAATAGATAATAGCTAACAGTAACATGGAGGTGCCCGTGGTGTAATGGTTATCGTCATAGGAAATGGACACGGCGACACGAGTTCAAATCCTGGACGAGGTTGATTGCATTTCACATAGCACTAATACCCTTGGGAAAGGTATGAATCCAATTATTCTCCCTCCAGCTATGAACATATAATAGGACAGACTGGATTCTTCAGCCTTGGTGAGGCAACTAGTCTAGGAGAAGGAAAACTCTGAATTCAAACCTGTTAAACTCTGCCTAAAAACTGACCTTGTGTCTTATCCTTCCCAAGCAGAGGGATGATGAATATGGATAATAGCTAACAGTATCTATTTTGACTGTATAATGTTCCACTAGAAATCATAAGATCTAATAAGCTTTAGTTTAGAAGAAAATGAACTTTTTATGGATTTATAATTTGTATTATTCAATCAAAATGATTATAAGTAAAGTAAGTAAAATTTGGTGACCATAGTCGAGAGTGACCAGAAGGCTCCCTTTTCAATAGCTTCTACACTGAGGTGTTGGGGAGGGCACTACTCCTTTCCCTGGATTGCTTCATTTTACTCTCGATACATACCTTATATTGCTGAGCATCAAGCAAGGAGGTATCAAGTACCATCTTTAAAGTCTTTGGTATGATGCGACCAGGGATTGAACCAAGGTCTTCTGGACCATTGACAAACACTCTACCCACTAGACCAGTGAGCCAGTTTAGGTATTATTCATTACCAAACTCTACAGCATAGAAATTCTGCAACCAAAAATAAAGTTGCAGCATCTCTGTTACCAACAATAAAATTGCAAAAATATATATAAAAAGAGAATTTATTTCTGGATTGATGCATAATCATATTTTCAGAAATAGTTTCAAGGCTGAAGAATTCAGTAATAAATAATATCTAATGATATCTATTTCCATTAGAAATAATAAAATCCTGGTATTTTGGACTTATTTATCAGAAATTGTTTGGGGT
The DNA here is from genome assembly GCA_963585895.1 of Sepioteuthis lessoniana. Classification (NCBI taxonomy): domain Eukaryota; kingdom Metazoa; phylum Mollusca; class Cephalopoda; order Myopsida; family Loliginidae; genus Sepioteuthis; species Sepioteuthis lessoniana. Next base: position 16,382,041 of record OY757923.1, read on the forward strand.
GTACTCATTTATAAGTGACACTGTATGTAAAATTTGTAAAATAGAATTAAATTGTTATGCAAATATAAAATCTGATAATGCTATGTAAACAGATGGAGAGATATTCAGATAGATGAAGAAAAAAAAAAGATGCTGTATGGCTAAATTTAGTATTATTATATGGCTGAATCATCAATACCATGAGACATCAGATTGCTGAGAGGCTTTTTGGAAACCAGAAGAGAAGCTAATGATAAAAATAGTTGCATTTCTCTAATCTGATCTAATCTTTGCCTAATTTAATAAATTTTGTTTCAAGGAGACTGAACCGAGAATTTTAAAATTACTTTCAGATTTGAAAGAAAAGCAAATTACCACATAATTTGCTCTGGGTTAACAATTCAACATTGCTCTCTTTGAGCTATATAACAATCTGCTTGCCTCTCGGAGCCTTTTGTAGTATAATGGTTTGTGAACAATGCTTGCAAACCATTGTTAGTGGTTCAAGTCTCACTGAAAGCTTTATACTTTTAGCATTGCATCAAACTAAGCTGAGTAAATTATTTGAGTATTTTGTGTAGTGTTATAATGTGTAAGCTAGACTAGCAGACTATTTTTAGTAGTTTGATTTTCTCTGAGGGCCTCATATTTCTGGAAATGTGCCAAACTAAACTCAGATAATTGTTAGTGAGTTTGATTCTCCTACAATTACTATTGTTGTTACCATTGTCTTGTCTTAGAGGATGATATTGATATTGGAGGTAATGGTTCCTTGGCATTCAACTCCCTTATTTCAGTGAATTTTTCATTAGTTGAAGCACCTCTGAAATTCCTATTTTGATATGATATGAAGCTTCATCATAGTATTTCTTTTAATGTTTTCTACATCCTCAAATCTTCACCTTGAGATGAATTTTCTATTTAGGAAACATGAAAAACTCTCTTTGAGCTGTTTTGCTATTCAAAAAGTATCTTGTCTGGTTTCATAATTTTTTCCAATTCCCATTAATCTATTTAGAAAAGACGTCTTCACTATTAATTAAGTTATTCAACTGTACACACATCTCCATTTATGTTTTAAATTTCTAAATCAAAAATGCTTAAAGATTCAGTTATAATCATTTTTTATCACACACATGCACATACATTCATACACATGCATGCACATGGATGAGTGGAGTCCTTATAGTGTAGTGGCTAATGTACTGGACAGTGACATTGTAGAAAGCAAGTTTGAACTCTGGTCACACTAATACATTCACTCCTTTATCCTTCCACCAGCTATGGCTTAAATTGCACCACTACTGTTTTTCTACAGAGATTGCTTTGATATTTGATAACCTATGATGGTTGATATGTCATTAAACAAAGAAATCAAACTAGATAGATGTCCCCTAGTACAAATGTCACTTTGATGGATAATCTTCTGGTATGAAACAGCTACTTGAGTTTTGACTGATTCAGATTAATTCCTTCTTTATCAACCTGGAAGCAACAACTGGATAAGCAGACATTCAAGGAAAAGAGGAAAAAATTATTTGAAAACATGGGAGGAGTCTCTGCATCTTGAAGCAGAAACCATTCTTTGATGATTTTAATCTGTGGCAAGTAATTCTATAATTGCTGATGGTAGAAGCAACATTTGCATACTTTGAAGTACATTCAACAAGTATTGAGACTGAAGCTGTATTTACAAAGAAAGAAATAAACAATAAATGAAATATTGATTTTTTTCAAAATAGTTTCCTGGGCATTCAACATATCTATTCCAGTGAGTTTTCCATTTGTCAAAGCTTCCTTAAAAAAAATTTTCTGTATGGTGAGAAGCTGCATCATTATCTTTCTTTTGATGTTCTCTATGTTCTGAAAGAACCTTGAGATAATTTTTTGGGGTGTGCAGCACTTGCACAAACCTGTATTTTACCACAAATATTTCATTAAAAATTATTGAGTATGCCTGACTTATCTAAATGAAGTTTTTGATATTTAGAAAGTATTACTTTCTTGTATAAGTTTCTTAGTATTGTATTAGTCTTTGTTTGAATTTAATTTTTAAATATAAAGGAAGATTTAAGGATTTTTGAACTGACCCGATATATTTTGCACTAGAAAAATTAAATATTTTCTCCATTTCACATTACATATATTGAAGGATGTATAACAGATTGTGAACAGAAAATAATTTTAAAGATAAATATCAAACATCTGATTCCTTTCTTGGAATAATTGTTGTATTTTGACTATTGACCAAGCCATCAATCAAAGATTCTCTAAACAGGAAGTACCTGTGAAAATAAGTGGAAGCAGTCATGTGGTTGATTGGAAATGTGTGGGTGTTATGAAATGATATATGCGCATACCCACATGAGGGTCTTGGTCAGTTGGAGTCAGTGTAAGCTTTGTGTAAGTGCCAGCTTGCAGCAGAGTTGAGTCGGCAGATAGAGAACAGTGGCTGCAGGGGGCCAAGCAGCCCCCTAGTGAGTACCAGCTGATTATGTCTTGTTAGAAGAGAAGACATAAGGCCTTGAAGATAACACAGTATGGTATGGTCAGAAGAAGAAGTTATGGGTCAGTATGGCCAGCTGTCTTTGTCTCTCTCCATCCATCAGTTTCTCTCACACCCCAGAACTTTGTTTCTAAGAAGAATAAAGAGAGTTATATTTCATAACCAAGTGTTATTGTCATTCTTTTTCCATGTATATTCATTTGTTATTCATTTGTGTACAAAATAATGATACAGAGGGTTTTTTTAGTTGGAAAGGTTATAAGAAAACAGCAACTACAAACAACATAAATGGTAGGCTTAGCCAGTTTAAAATGAAGTTAAATTACTTGATGATTTTTTTCTTTAGTAGCAATTAAATAAATGTGGTTTGTCTGGTTGAGTCATTTGTGTGCAAGGACTGGTATTTATAACTTTTTGAATTTAGGCCAAAAAACAGATATGGATGGTTTATGTGATCACTTATTTAACCTGTCTCTTTGAAGTGACTCAGAGACTGTAAAACATTAAAATCACTTTTCAAGTAAAGACATTAGAATTGCTTTTCAGAAGTAGGGGTAGTTGATAAATAAATAGAAAGCTCATTATGGAAAATCAATTAACTGTTGTTACTGGAGGCGAGGCATCATGACAGGAAAATTAGTGAACTAGAATAATACTTTAAGTTAATGTCTTAAAGAAAATCATTATAGATAAGATTTTTTTGAGCTCATTTACTTAGAGATTGAGAGGCAGTGGGCAAGCTATGTCTTTGGAGAATAGCCAGGTCAGAAGGAATCCCACTGAAAGAGAGTAAAGTTTGTGGTTGCTAACCAAATTTTAACCAAAGGCTAAGACTTCTCTCTCTTTCTATCTCTCCTCTGCTCTCTCTTCCCTGCCAAAATAAACCACAGTACTGATTAACTTAGACTGCTTGCATTTGTGTTGTATGCTTACCAGATGAACCTGTACCATCCCCTGTCAAAAAGATTTGGTATCTTGTTATAACTCTCAGGCAGAATTAAAGGCTAAAAGCAGCAAAAGAAAAACCCATACTTGAAACTAGGGTTAAAAACAGAAGTCACAAAATGAAGAGGTCACACACATATATATATATATATATATATATATATATATATATATTGAAGCTCTGGTGTTGTCCATTGAGCACTTTCTTTGCTCTTGTTACTATGGAGAGAGCGAACATAAGTTATCCATACAAGAACATACCAATACCTGATAGGCATCAGTATAAGTTAGTTCTGTTGAGGAGGATAGAACCCTTTATAAAAAATATGAGGTGGAAAGCATATTTTTTTCTCAATACAATTAACTATATAGAAAAAGAGGGAAGGGAGAAATATCAAAGAGATGGAAAAATTTGAGGCTGAAATGATAGGAATGGTTAAGGAGATAAAATTTAGGAAAATGCGCAATAATATTCAACAAAAAATGTATGGGGATATGAGGAAATTTAAGGAGTCCGGAAAAATATTTGTAAAGTCAGATAAGTCGGGCAATTTATATAAGATAGAAAAGGAAAAATATAGGCAAATGGTATCTAAGGAGGTGGTTAAGAATTATAAGAAGGCACAACCTAATCTAGAAAAAGAGTTAAATAATGAAGCAAAGATGTTGGCGCATAAATTAGGTATTGTTGATAGAGTAGAAAAATACAATACCAAGAATTGTTTTATTACTATAAAAGACCACAAAAGTAATTTCAAGACAAATCCAGAATGTAGGCTCATTAACCCGGCCAAGACTCAAATAGGTAGGATTAGTAAGATAATCGTACAAGAAATATGTGAATCACTTAGAAGGGCATTGAGCATCAACCAGTGGAGGAGCACTAATGACTGTATTAAGTGGTTTGAGGAGTATGAGAAGGATAATAGGTGCTCCTTTATTAAGTATGATATAAAGGATTTTTATCCTTCAATAACAGAAAAGACATTGGATAGGGCGTTAGATTTAGCTAAAGAATATATGGTTATACCTCTAGATAAGGTGGAAATAATTAAGCATTGTCGTAAAACATTGTTATACTATGAAGATAGTGTATGGATAAAAAAAGGGGAGGGTGGAAATTTTGACGTTTCGATCGGAGCATATGATGGTGCGGGAATTTGTGAACTCGTCGGATGTGTATTACTATATAACATTAATAAGATTATGGACCCTAATAATCATGGACTGTATAGGGACGACGGGCTGATTATAGTGGATAAAAGTACGCCGAAGAAGTGTGATGGGATTAGAAAAAAATTGTATAAGCTGTTTGATGACTTTGGATTTAGATTAGATGTAACAACAGATTTAAAAATAACTGATTATCTTGATATTACTTTAAACTTTATAGTGGAACAGTATCTCCATTTAGAAAAAGGAACCAGGATCTGCGTTATGTAAACAGGGGATCTAATCACCCAATACAGGTGTTTAAACATGTACCTAAAGGAATAGAGCATAGATTATCTAATAACTCCTCCAACAGGGAAATTTTTGAACGAACTAAGCAGGAATATGAGGAGGCTCTAAAAAATGACGGATATAGGGTCAATTTAGAATATAAGAATAGGGATAGAATTGGAACACAAGGTAGGAGAAATAGACCTAGAAAAATCTTATGGTTTAATCCCCCTTACAACATGGAAGTAGTTAATAACTTGGGAAAGGAGTTCTTCAAGATATTAAAAAGAAACTTCCCTAGTGGGAGCCAATTACATAAGATATTTAATAAGAATTGTATTAAATTAAGTTACAGTTGCATGCCAAACATTAATGGAATAATAAATAGGAGTAATATAGCTAAATTAGGTACAAAGAAGCATAAGGTGATTGACAAATGCAACTGTAGGGATAAGGTTAGGTGTCCTCTCGAGGGAAAGTGTAAGCAGGAGTGTGTAGTGTATAAAGTAGAAGTATATAGTGATTCGAATAATAAGAGAGATAAAAAGATATATTTTGGGTCGACCCAAGGGGATTTTAAAACTAGGTACTATAACCATAGAACAAGTTTCTCGCACGAGAGGTATAGGTATAGCACTGCTTTATCTAGTTATGTGTGGGAGCTTAAAGAAAAACAAGGAGTAGATCCGATAATGAAATGGGAAGTAATAAAGAAATGCCGCAAATATAGGGCAGGTAATAGAACCTGTAATCTTTGTATGGAGGAAAAATTGGTAATAGCAGATTGTAAAAGCAAGAATATGCTAAACAAAAGATTGGAGGTGTTGAATAGTTGTAAACACAAAAGAGCGTGGTTACTATATAATTAGGAAAAGTTATAGGGTTTTTTTTTGTTTTGTTTTTTTGCTAACTATAAGATTTTTTTTTTTTTAAATTTTTTATTTATTTATTTTTTTTAAAATTTTTTTAATATGCAAATTCTAGGATAGGTGGAGGTTTTTGGTGAATAAAAGCAAAGCAATTTCTCCTTAGAATGGTCGAGGCGAAACTTCCTGATGATCCGTTAAGGTGAAACTTTAGTAGAAGATTTTCGACTAGCGATTTAAGTTAATTCTATATATATATATAAGTAAGTAAGTAAGTAAAGTTAGCGACCATAGTCGAGGGTGACCCGAAGGCTCCCTTTTCGATAGCTACTACACCAAGGTGTAGGGGAGGGCGCTACTCCATTCCCAGATATATATATATATATATATATATATATATATATATATAAGTGTGTTTGTGGTTTTTGGGTGCCTTGACCAGGATTTCTCATGAAAACAGAACTTAAGAGGATAGCCAAAGAAACAAAGAAAAATAAGATGGGACAACATCATTGGAAAATTCCATTAGACTAACACATTTGAAGATCATAGACATTGACATCAACCAATCCTTGAACACCTGGAAACAGAAGAAAATGAAGGTACTGAAGGAACTCATGCACATATCACAGAGACAAAAATGCTAGCTGCCTCTTTACATTGCTTTAGATAACTTTTTGGCATTTCTTAATGATGCAATGTCAATGCATTCCAAGAGAACCACCAGCTTGTCACTTACAGTAGAGTTTCCAAACAATTTTGTTATGGCTACTTACACTCAATAGAAGAAACATGCACAATAAAGCTCAGTGTAAGCTAAATAGACAATAGATATGAAGTGGAAAATGGCCTTGGGTTAGCAAAGCATATAAACATATGTGAAAGAGAAAACCACTGACTTTCAGCAAAGATGTTGCATGCCATTAAGTAGACACAGGCTTATCATGTATTGCAAGTGAGTGACTAATGAGGTCGATAAAGGCTCCAGTATTAATGCTCTTTGTAATAAAATGAGATTCAAATTGCTATAATAAAGAAGTATCAGTGCAGAAAAGCTATACTTCACAGATATTAAATTCCGATCATCTTTTCTCCATATTCAAGAAAGGAAATAATTCAGAAGAATAAATCCTTACAACAATACGTCTATTCATATATTACTAAATTGTCATCTTTGAGTATATATATATATATATATATATATACAAATTTCTGTGCACGCTTCTGCACCACATGTATGTATATATGCGTTTGCATATATATATATAATGTTTGTTGTAGATCCAAAGAAAGAAGAGAAATATATTTTTAAAACTGGTAGGTCCACGAAGAGATTTGTATTTTTTGAATTTATTTATATTGTTCTTACATACGTGTTACATACATGTACGTTTCCAGCTTTTTACTTTCGTCAGAGAACATATATGGCACAAGGCCTTATTAATGGGATATTCAATGAGACTTGAACTCACTCTTGTTTGCAGTTTGAATATTTTTCAGTTAGTAATGAGTTTATATAGAGGTCATCCTCTCCTTTTCTAAGAGTGTATTTACCTTAGTCTGTTTTGCCCCTCTTTTATATTTGATATGTTTTTGTCGTTGTGTGTGTGTGTGTGTGTGTGTGTGTGTGTGTGTGTGTGTGTGTGTGTGTGTGTGTGTGTGTGTGTGTGTGTGTGTGTTTATTTCCATTAGTGTATATGTACGGTTCATATTTGATTTAACTTTATTTCAAATTTATCTATAAAATTCTTTTCCTTTATTTGAAGTAGCATGTAGTCGTTGGTTTGATATAGTGGCATTCTTTTAAATTTACCTCAACTATGTTGGTATAGATCTTTTGAAACATTTATTTTTCTGTTTTCTTCTATTTTGATATTACTCTTGTGCAGTGATGTCCTTGTATTAGGTGCCCGTGTTGACCCTATGTATATTTCTTTGCATTCGCCACATTCAATTATGTAGACTACGTTTTTTGAGTTGCAGCTTAAGTTTTTATTTATTCTGAATTTGGTTTCCGGGTTTTTAAAGGTATAGGATTTACCTTCAATAATTATATCACATACTTTACATCGTTTATTATTGCACTTGGTGACTCCATGTGTTGTGCTTTCACCGAATGTAGAAGAGGTGAGTATTCTTTTAAGATTTTTGGGTTGTCTCTGGTTTTTAATTATTTTTGCTGTGTCTAGTATATCTTTGATTTTGTCTTTGTTTTCAAATTCTCCTACATTTTTCATAATTTCTGTAAATAGTTCTGGATTATTTTGTTGTAGGTTGAGATGAAAGGAACCTTTGTGCTGTACGAGGTGCATACGATAAGTTCCCAGACTTTTTTCGTATGGACATTTAAAATTGTCGTAGACTCTTGAAAATTCACTATGTTATTGCTATATATCTTATGAGATGACTGACCAGTTTTTATGATTTCAGATTCAAAGGAACAGCTACAGCAGCAATTGGAATACACCCTATTAAAGCCTGATTGTTACAGCTGGTGAATTTCAAAAATGCAATCTGACACTTTAGAAGAACGATATGCAATAAAATTCTGTTTTAAATTTGGAAAAATACCACAGAAACGTATGAAATGCTTCAGACTGCTTTTGGGGCTTCTTGCATGAATCGAGCATCAGTTTTTAAGCGGCATAAGAGATTCAAGGAAGGCAGAGAGTCTGTGAGGAATGATGAGAGGTGTGGGAGGAGTGAGGAAGTCAATACACCAGATTTGATTGGCCAAAGGGTTAGGGTTACTATGTTGTGGTTTTGAGGAAGTTCAGGAAGAGATTCCATCGGAAGAGGCCAGCACTCTTCAAATCGGGTCAGTGGCATTTCCACCAGGACAATACACCAGTCGACAACTCCATCCTTGTCACAGACTATTTGACCAAAATGGGCATCAAGACAGTTCCTCAGCCTCCCTATAGACGAGACCTTGCTCTCTGTGACTTTTGCTTATTCCCTAAGTTCAGATGCTGTCGTTATGAGACAATTGAGGAGACGAAAGAGGCTGTGACGAAGGTCAGTGACATGCTCACAGAAGAGGACTTCCATGGGGCCTTCCAGAAGTCGTTGGAACGGTACAACAAGTGCATTGCAGCCGGAGGAGATTACTTCAAAGGGGACTAGAGTTTCATGTGTGTACTATCAATAAAAGTGCCCATACGAAAAAAGTCTGGAAACTTATCGTATGCCCCTCGTAAGTCGCAGGAAGAAGGAAACGGTTGTAAATGATAAAGCCGGAGTTTAGAAACCGTCGTCAGGACAGGAATTAAAATGCTAAAGTTAAAGCAATAGTTGAAATGCTGTCGTCAGGACAGGGATTAAAGTGCTGAAGTTAAAAGCAGGAGTTGAAAATATACAATTTGTTTCTCCGAGGATCTGTTGGTTTAAAAGGAAAGATGAATGATGAAAAAATGATTTCGCAGACTCCAACGGTCCATAAATTGGATGAGGTCTCCGCAGGGTGCTTAGCGGACTGCTCGAAATATGTGAAAGAGAGTCAGTGAAGAAGAGTGAATGTCGTCTCTCATGTTGCCTGATCCTTCCTGCTACTAGGAAGCGAAGACCGAGAATGTGTGCTCTGTCATGTTGACTGGCTTGTCCTGCTGCTAGCCAATGGGTAAGTGAGCGGAAGACAGGACAGGTCTTTCCTGCTCGGAAGGCCTGTGTGTAAGAGAGTGAAAGAATGTTACCACGCCTTTTTATAGTTGCCCGGGCAGAATGGCATGAAATATTCTCATTGGTCGAAAATATGTATTCGGGACCAAAACAGTCAAAATATTCCTGCGACAGACAATAATTTGAAATTCTTTCTGTTAGAAGAGCCTCGCCACCACACCGAATGTGGGTGAGTACATGATGTTCAATAAATAACACCAGTTGTAACAGAAAGAAAGAAAGAAAGAAAGAAAGAAAGACAGAAAGAAAGAAAGAAAGAAAGAAAGAAAGAACTACGAGTCTCACAGCACAAGAGTATAAAATGCAGACAACAGAATATATATATATATACAATTGAAATCAAGTAAAAATAAGTTCTGGGCAGTTTCCCTCGACGAGAGTACTGTCCCTTCCTGAATTTTCTTCTATAGGGGTGAATGAATCAAGTGTGTGTAAAGGCTAAAAAAAATGGGTGTATCATCAACGCCATGTTAGTGATGTCACAATCAAATGAGCCTCCTGTAGGGAAAATGGTTCCAGGTAAAATGAGCCTACGGGAGGAAAATTGTGCCTGGTAAAGCAAAGTTAGTATAAAAGAAACGGCACATTAAATAGTATTGCCGAAACCGTGAACCTGGATGTGAAAAAAATAGGCTTCCCAGATGGGAAGTGGTTGGTGTGAAAATTCACCGCAGGAATATTTGTCAGAAGAGAAATCTAACGAAGTCCAACGCTAGCTGATTCTACATAATGGCTGTTAAATTAACTTCCAAATATAGGGAAGCACGCCACAAAAAAATTCGAAAGGATGTGTACGAAATTGACACTGACCTGTGTTATGAATAAAAGGAAAAAGAGTCCTCTGAAAAAAAATAAACTCGTTCATCTTTTTAAACAAAAATGATGAGCGAAAGAGGTTAACAGCAGCAGTAGTAGTAGTAGTTTGTTGTTGGTCATAACTTTATAGCAGCAGCAGAAGGAGTAGTGGCAGTTTATGGGTAAACATACTTTTGTAGTAGTAAACTTAGTGACAAAGAGAAAGTGGGAGGAGGAAAAATCAGTTTGCCTCGCATGCTTGTTGCGCGTTTTATTCTCTGTAGTAGTAACTTTCTTTCTTCCAATGGTAGTGGCAAAAGGGTAATATGACTTTGATTGGTAGCGTGGATAGATTCTTTTTTAGTCGCTAGAATTTAGCTGGAATTTTTTTTATAAGTCGCATTGAGGAGATAGTTGTTTTACGTGGATATGTCGTTGATTTCCGTATTAACATTTTTTTTGTGTACCACGTGGTAAGTTGTTTGTTTCACGTTTGTGTGTCGAAACTTTACGGTAGTCAGCTTAGTGATTCAGTTAGATGGTAGGAGTGGCAAAATGTGTTGACGGTCGTCTGTAGCTTTATGCTTGAAAAAGCAGCAGTGTTTTGCCTTCTTTCTAGGGTTGAAATGCGTCTAGGCCAGTTGGCGGCAAATTGAAAATGTTCAAGATGTGGGTTTGTTCTATCACGTCGAGGTCACCATTTATAACAATCGGGCATAAAATATTATCATTTATACAAAAATGGCAGTTAGTGTTGTAGAGTTCTGTCGCCTCTCATCATATTAAAATAAAGAACAAATGAGTCGACGAAGATGTTGATAGTTTTCAATTTGGAAGTTTTATTAAAAGCTTGAGACGAAAAGAACCCTTGTGTCCCTCGTAAGTCGCAGGAGGAAGGAAACGGTTGTAAATGATAAAGCCGGAGTTAAGACGCTGTCGTCAGGACAGGAATTAAAATGCTAAAGTTAAAGCAAGAGTTGAAATGCTGTCGTCAGGACAGGGATTAAAGTGCTGAAGTTAAAAGCAGGAGTTGAAAATATCCAATTTGTTTCTCCGAGGATCTATTGGTCTAAAAGAAAGATTAATGATGAAAAAATGATTTCCCAGACACCAACGGTCCATAAATTGAATCTGGTCTTCTAATGATGCTTAGCGGACTGCTCGAAATATGTGAAAGAGAGTCGGTAATGTAGAGTGAATGTCGTCTCTCATGTTGGCTAGTCCTTCCTGCTGCTAGGAAGCGAAGAACGAGAATGTGTGATCTGTCATGTTGACTGGCTTGTCCTGCTGCTAGCCAATGGGGAAGTGAGAGGAAGACAGGACAGGTCTTTCCTGCTCGAAAGGCCTGTGTAGAAGAGAGTGAAAGAATGTTACCTCGCCTTTTTATAGTTGTCCGGGGAAATGACCCGAGCAGAATGGCATGAAATATTCTCATTGGTCAAAAACATGAGTCCGGGACGTAAACAGTCAAAATATTCCTGTGACAGACAATAATTTGAAATCCTTTCTGCTATATATATATATATATATATATATATACAAAAAACAAAATAAAAACCATTCAAACTGCAAACACGAGTAAGTTCAAGTCTCATTGAATACCCATTAACTATACCTTGAGCCAGACATGTTCTCGGACAAAAGCATCAAGCTGAAAACATATATATATTTATATATGTGCACACACACACACACACACACATATAGTTATACGTATATATATACACAGACAAAAACTATTAAAAAAATTACCAGTAAATTTCAAATCGTCCTAACACACACAAACACACACAAATATATCCCCAAGACACACACTCACATACACACACAGAAGAAAAATGATTAATAGTGAAATTTAAAAGCACTCCAATACACACACAACGGCAAAAACATATCAAATATCAAAGAGAGGTAAAGCAGACTAAGGTAAACACACTCGAAGAAAAAGAAAGGATTACCTCTATATCAGCCCATAAATAAATGAAAAACATTCTAACTGCAAACAAGAGTGAGTTCAAGTCTCACTGAATACCCCATTAACAAAGCCTTGTGCCGTATATGTTCTCTGACGAAAGCAAAAAGCTGGAAACATACACATATGTAACACGTATGTAAGAACAATATGAATAAATTAAAAAATACAAGTCTTTTCGTGGACTTACCTATCCTAAAAAACATACACACACACACACACACACACACACTCTTATATATATATATATATATAATCACACAGAAAAAGAGCATTCTAAAAGAAATTCTTCTCATGTCTCTCAATAGAGACGAGCACAGATGCAAGGAGTTCAGAAATGCAATTGGATAAAGCAAGTTTTCATCTTCAAGACACTATTTTTACACATACTTACAACCATTAGATTAACCATTTTGCCGCTGTTGAACATGAACCTGCATAGAAATGAATAAGAGCCATTACTTTCAGAGCATCCTATATAGATATAGATATATAAATGATTCATTGTAACTTGTCAGCAAGTAGAAAAGTTTGAGTTTGTTCATTTTGATCTATATATTGATCCATTTGGCTGTGTGTCATATTGTTTAGTTGTCTATTTTAGAATTTATAGTTATTCTTTTCTCTCTCTCTCTCTCTCTCTCTCTCTCTCTCTCTCTCTCTCTCTCTCTCTCTCTCTCTCAATATATATATATAAGTATGAATAATTATAAATTTCAGTGCATTTCTGAACCCTTTCTGATATCAAAACAGCCTAACTTATGCTAAATCATAAATCTACATGATCAACGTGCAATGTGTATTATATATACTAATAAATGATGTTTATGGCCATCATAATATATGTAATTTTTTAAGTGATTTTGAAAAATGATTTTGATAAATAACTGGCCTGTGTTATTCGTTTGAAATTTTGCTTCTTTTTTTTTTCATATATATAAGCAATAGTTTTTAATTTATTTGAAAAGCAGTAAGTTATTTAAATTTAAGTTTTAATGAAGAGGTATAATTTATAATGTATAGTTAATGTTTGAGCTTTTTCATTACCTTAGTAAAATATGCCCCAACACAGATGAGCAAACCAGGCCAAACTGAGAAATTAAAAACCAATTGTTTCAAGATGACAATAATAAAAGCAAAACCCTTAAACTCTACACATACATGCATAAATATGTGGCAAGTCTTCATGTTCATAGAGCATCACAAAATCTAAAACTGATCTCAATCAATGTATGTATTTACCAGCCTCTCCACACTAGTAGAATGCGACACAAGGTCAATTTTTAGGTGGGTTTTGATAGGTTTGAATTCAGAGTTTTCTTTCTCCTAAACTTGTCGCCCAACCAAATTTAAAGGACCAAGTCTGTCCTACTATTTACTCATAACTGGAGGGAAAATACTTTTTCCAAGGCCATGTTAAATACAAACAGTATCATTCAGGATTTAAACTTAGGTTCCTGCGTCCATTTCCTATGATGATAATCATTACACTAAAAGGACCACTGAAATTGATAAAGGTCATTTTTTTTGCTTATTTTTCTCATAACATTAAATGGAAACCGAATCTTGAAAAAAAAAAATTGCACCAAAACGTGATTACTACAGTTTGTGTATAATATAGTTGGTTGGTTGGTTGGTTGGTTGGTTGGTTGGTTTTGTATGTCCAGTCTTTTTTGGTTATTTCTATACTGAATTCAGTTTGATAATTTTAATCTCCAATTACATATGGTACAAAAATTTACATTCACAATAATTTTAAACAGGTAAACAATTTATACTTAGTTGCAATGTAAATATTTAAAGTGCAAATGAATTAATGTAGTCCAAAATCATTTTAATGATTGTCTCAAACAGATTAATTTGATCCATAAATGAAACCTTAATGGTTCTTCCCATTCCTAGTTAGTGTGAGCCTGATAATAAAGGACAAACCCATTGTTGGATCTGTCACAAATAATAACCACTTCTCATCCATAGATGTACCGCCTCCTCCACTCTTCTCTCGCCTCTACATTAATACGACTCCTATTTTTACAAAGTCATTTCGTCATACTATTAGTGATAATAACTTTATAAGGGTATAAAATGTTAGACTGTTGAAGGGAGGTATAATAGCGCCCTCTGTATCCCTGTGCCGAAATCAAGTATTTGTAACATCAAAGGAAAACCACAAAAAAGAATGGTAATCGATCACAGCGACACCATAAACAGATTCACTGAACTAGATGCTTCCCCTATGCCCAATATTTCTAAAATGGTTGAGGATATAACTCAGTATAGCATCTTCACTAGAGGTGATCTGAAATCCGCTTATCCTCAGATCCCCATCAGTGACAACGATCGTAAATACACCGCCTTTGAAGTAAATGATAAACTATACAAATTTACACGTAGTCCTTTTGGCGCCTCGAATGGAGTTAGTACATCGACAACATCATTGACAAAGAAAAACTGTCCAATGCTTTTGTATTTGTGGAGAACGTCACCATATGTAGAAAAAAAAAAAAACAAGAAGAACACGACTACACACTCCAACAATTCTACAATGTAGCTAAGAAATACATCTCATTAAAAGTAACAGTAAAAGTATCTTTTCAGCTACATCAATTACACAATTCAAAACATTCAAATATCACCCGACAACTATTGGCTCAAACCACTTCTTGAAATGCCATCACCTTCTAATTTAAAATCTCAAAGGCGAATAATATTTTCTTATTATAGCAAATTTATTCAAATTTTTTGGACAAAATACCACCATTGAATCACAAGGAAGAGTTTTCGCTGCCACCATCAGTATTACATTCATTTCGAACACTGAAAAACAATTTAAAAGATGCTACTTTTGTTACCAGGGACACTGATAAATAATTTGAAGTAGAAACAGATGCTAGCCATTACTGCATCGCAACAACTTTAAATCAAGAAAGTCGACCGGTAGCATTTTTCTCACGTACTCTAATAAGATCAAACATCATGCTGTCGAAAAGAAGGCTGCAGCTATTGTTGAAGCCCTAGGGAAGTGGCGTCACTTCCTACTTGGCAGACACTTTAGAGTCATAACTGATCAAAAGAGTATCAACATTCATGTTTGACAACACTTGTAAATTCAAAATGAAAAATAATAAAATATGTCGGCGCATCAAGCACTCCCAATTTAAGTTCAGCATTGTTTATCACCCAATAACTAAAAATACTGTTGCCGATGCATTCTCTCGCATCTCCGCCCTCACTCACACGTTGCAAGATCTTCGCAATTTATACCTCCAATTGTATCTTCATAGAGTTACACGTCTTTTCGACATTACAAGAGCAAGAAATCTCCCATTTTCCTTAGACCAAATAAAAAGTATAACAAATTCCTGCACGTTTTGCCAGTATTTGAAGCCAAAATTCATAACCAGTGGCGAAGGAACATTCATAAAAGCCAAACTGCCGTTACGACTAAATATAGACTTTAAAGGAACTTGACCATCATCGATACATGGTAATATGTATTTACTTACTGTAATCGATGAATTCTCCCGTTTCTCATTTACCTTTCCCTGCAAAGATATGACCAGCAAAATTATGTTCAATCGTCTGTATGCCCGATATAAAACCCACCGATCGGACTACCGCACAGAAGAGACTAGAAACTACCTGCGTAAAAAGTGCATTACAACATCAAAAACAAGTAGATACAATCCGGAAGGTAATAGACTTGTGGAGAAACTAAATGGCACCCTGTGGAAGGCTATTCAGGTAACTTAACATTCATGTAGTATGCAACTCTCCCAATGGGGAAATGTCCTATCTAATGAATTCCGCTCGTTCAGATCGCTACTCTGCACATGAACTAGTGTAAAGCTTTTACCCCATGACAGACTATTCAAATATTACCGGAAATCCTCTATTCCGTTTTGGGCAAAACCAGGGCCTCTATGTATATGAGAAACCACAACAAATCATGTAAGCATGATCCTCCTGAAAACTCAGCTACTCTTGTAGACATTAATCCTCACTATGCTTATGTGCGTCTACCATCAGGTGTCGAAACAACCATCAATGTGCGAGATATAGGCTCAAAATCTACTGATGGGGAAGACACTTGTACTAACCCTTCAAACCCCGAAGACACCCACGAATTGTATACGTATAACCATGAAAACGCTATGGGTAAAAACGAGAAAACCATGATAACTAGTTCAATGGAAACTGATACATCTAGTGGAATTGACGGCAAAAATGAAGCCCCCCCCCACACACACACCAAGCTGGTGCGAATGTCTTCTAGAATACGGAAAATCCTGGACAAATACAGAAATTTTGTAACTTAAGAATATTCTTAGGAAGAATCAGAATGATCAACAACTTTTTAGATCCTGACTATTCATTGAATCATCAAAGGAGTACGTGCTAAAAGTCTTGAAGCGCCTCTTTTATTTGTAGATTTCTCCAAGACATATGATTGCATACGCAGAGTGTTATATAACATATGAAATGGATTTTCGGTTCGTTCCTAGTGACCCCGTGTGCTTTGACAAGCTGTCAGGTTGTGATTAGTAAACAGAGGGATGACAGCGCATCATGGCAGTCGGGGCCAACTGGTGGTTAACCAGGAGATCACGTGATGAGAACCACGCAGTCAGATTTAGACAGAGTGCAGAGAATCTGGAGTCGAGCAAGGGACACGCAGCCGATCAGAGGCGTCTCAGCTTGCAAGGGGTGCAAGCGTTGGCACCCCCTGGCTCCCGGAAGAAGGTATGGGACAAGAAGAAGTCCCCTCTCTGAGTATATGTCTCTCCATCCATCTCTCAACTAATAACAAACAGTGGGCACCTTTCGAGAATAAAATGAGGGATATATTTTTATAAAGAAGTGTTTCGTTCGTTCATTATATTTAATTATGTTCTTGATTGGGAATATGAGACCCTACAACAAGAGGAAAGGTGGAGAAAATACTTCTAGCATACTGTATCCCCAAAGAAACTATTACCGTTATAATGATACTCTACAAAAATAGGAAAGCAATAGTTAGCTCACCGACTTCATTATTACTGAAGTCTTGCAAGGAGATAGATTAGTGCCATTTCTGTTCATAATTTGCCTCGATTATGTAAATGAATGTTTAGCGAGGAAGAGTGTTACGTTACCTCCTCGCTATATTGTTGGAAATAAAGGAGAAGAACGAAGATGCCGTAAGGTTTTCAAGAAGGTTTAATGGCAATCAGAATAAAGGGTACCTTTATGTTGCAAGTCTCGTAGGAAGGAAGGAAGGAAGGAAGGAAGGAAGGAAGGAAGGACATAGTTATTGAGTTTAGAAGGAATTATAGCAGATAAATGTCTGAGCGTATAGTGCGTCACTACAGTCAAGGCAATGCTGAACCTCTGAGCGGAATATGCGTCGCTATAGACATAGCAAAAATCGCGTTTGCTATTTAAAGACAGAAATGATGTAGTCACCCATAAATGTGTGGTCCTGGTTGCTGTAGTAGAGAGGCATGAAGGTCTCCAGAAAAGGTTGCCCAGGTAGCTAGATATTTGAGCGTTATTACGCGTCGCTGTTGACATAGCAAAAGTTAGAGGTGACATAAAGTTGTTCCTGTAAGTGGCGGATTACATGCATCTAATTCATGTTAAACAGAGAACCCTTGGTCTAAGAGGGTAGACTAAAAAGATCCATAAATTAGACAGCTTTCCTCATGGTGTTGTGATTCTGCAGCTATGAAAGGAGCGGACAGAAAGTACGTCCGTCCTGCTCGAAAGGTTCTAAGGAGGAGGTAGTTTGGCGGATTTTCACAATTTTTATGTTGTCCGGGAAAATGGTCCGGGCTGGATAGGATAAGTCATCCTCATTGGGTGAAAATATGCGACGACCATAACGGTCAAATTAATTTACGCGCCAAACAAAAATACTACAAATGTCAATAGATATACTGACACCAAATGGATATAGCACTCATTCATCACTTGTCTGTCAGTCTTCTTTGACTGAGCTTTTAAGCCTTAAAACTTCGTGAGGATTTCGGAGATGCAGCTTATTTAAATTTCGAGTTCCTTATCTAATGCTGACTGTCTCATATTCTTGGCCATCTTTACCATTTTCATTTTTGTTTCTTTGGAAACTTTCGCTAGGATTTTAATTTTATTGAAGAAAAAATTGTTGATGACGCAGAAAAATATTTGCATATTAGCGAGGGAACATTTTTTTTCTGTTTTAAAACGTTGTATCTTGATTGGTTTACATGAGGTGGCCGAAAACTTTTGTCCATCCATTTTTGGGGTTGCTCTCGCGTACCGCCATTCAGAACCTCTACTATAAAAAATGATTATGATTACGTATGGAAATGACTCTAAAAAAGCCAATATTTCATCTGTAAAATAAGCAATACAAAACATCTTATAAATTGACAATTAGTAGAAATTTACAATAGTTTAAAGTTGCCTAATACTTTTGCACAGTGCTCTATAAACTTGAGTATCAGTTGATCTCGTGTGTAGGGTTGCTGTAATAGAAACACATGAAAATGTTTACAAACACTGACCACAAATATCTTTAGCATCAAACTAAACCTTTCTCAAATATAGAAATAGAATGGACAAATGGACTGCGAGATAAACATAACAAAAATGTATTAGTTCAATATCTAATTAAAACCGTCACAGCTGATTCAACCAAACCTCTTGTCACACCTTAGGGTTACCTTCTACATGTCGCCCAAGAGTCAGATGGTCACGGTATCCAGAGATCATAAAACGGTTATCAAAGATACTAAAAAAGATACTCTCCACGTATACAAACTGAGTTTTTATTGACGCTATGTTTCTCCTTAACTTGTTTAAAAATTTACGTTTCTTGACTTAATATTTTCGAATATTTTTCCAATATTTTTTTTTGTAACCGTTCAAACTGCTATTTTAAATTCATAATTACCACCCTGAAGATGACAAGAACACTTTCTACCTGGAATTTCCGTAATTTCGTATCTTAAACAATCCTATCGAAACGCGTTGGTAGAACTAATTAAGGTGGAACTAATTAATATATAAATCATCTCTCATCCATGTATATGTATTTTTCTTTCCGTTTTCTTAATACAAAATGTCTGATTAAACCTCATACCTTACTCAAACACACACACACACACACACACACACACATATATATATATATATATATATATATATGTGTGTGTGTGTGTGTGTGTGTGTGTGTGTGTGTTATTTTTATTATGTGAGTTTTTGACATCAACTTTAACTGATGTTTTTTACAAGAGACTAAATGACAGAGAGTCTCCTCGGGTCTCCGAGCCTCTTCTAAGTATCCTAGCTGATTTTAGTTGTGTTCTGGCTGGCTGGATTCAATTCTGCCTCTAATCTCCAGTTCATCAAGTCTCCTCTCCAGATCTTTGGGACTATTCCAAGGCCAAAATTACTGTTGGTATCACTGTCACTTTATGTTCTACAGCTTTTTCAGCCTTCTGACAAGATCCAGGTTTTTATCCAACTTTTTTATTTTCTTTTATTTTTTAATCTGTGGCCTGCTCTCACAGCAAAAATCACTTGATAACAGCTTCTTTTCTTTTTGCTGATTTAAAATAGATTTTGTCTATTGGCCTGGATGGAGTGATCCATTTGTATCTCAAAGTCCCAGAGAATTTTATGCATTTCATTTTCAAGACAGCTCCTCATTTGTACATATACCTTTTGCTATTATGGTCAAATCTTAGTTCCTTACACAATTCCTAGTGGGTCACCTTCCCCACCCAGTCATGCCTGTTCTTGTATTCTTTTTGTGATAATTTGCTGCATTCACTTATTATCTGATTGTTTCATCTCTATCACCACATCAGCCATACATGCTATTCTCCTGCATATCATCAATTTTTGCTTTGATATAATTAGTTCTTATGGCATTATTTTGAGCTACTATCATGAGACTCATTTTTCTTTCTTTTTCTTAGCAATGTCCATGACAACTCATGTGCAATGTCCTTAATTTGTCACTGAAAGTATACATACAGTTGTTTTTCTCTCATTTTTGTTTTCTAGATCTTTTTACTTTTGCTGTCCTGTTATTATTGCTGTTATTGACTGCCATAACTATCTCTCTTTGCTCTTTTTTATATTCTTCTAAATCTTGTATAGCTTTATCCATACACTCCTTAATGCTTGTGAATCTTCTTTCTCCTCCTTTTCTTGTAACATAGAGAATATCAATGCCATCAATTGGGTGCAAGGCCTTGTGCATCATCATCGGTTTCTTGTTTTTTAGTTCACCTGTTTGAGTTCCTCCCTTGTCCAGTTTAAGAAGGGTCCTGAGTATCATACAAGAGAGACTGCCCTGGTATTTATTCCTTTTTGCTGCAGAATTTAAATGTATGTGGCAAGTGATTACCCAAAATGTATCACCAAGAGTACAAACACTTCAAAATACTCCCTTTGAGACATTAGATACTAATCCTAGCAAGCCTTTTACTTTTATGTATACTATTTGCACATCTCAGTCTATTACCCTTTTTAACATTGTCTTGGCAGCTGTGCTCTACAGCCCTCTTCAGGCATCTTTTATCATAGTTGGGAACTTTCAATGAATATCAAACTGAACCCTTTATTTAATCCCCAAGATGGGTAGACTGTTCTCATTCCACTGACCACGCCTTATGTATGTTAATTCGTCTTCAAATTATTTTCGTCCTTAGGATATCACCTTTTTTTCCTCTAAAACTAGGTACAAGGATTGAACGCATAACTTCTTGCTGGATTCTAACAAAAAGTTCTTAACCAACACTTTTTAGGGGAACCCTCATGGTGTATTATCAAACACCAGTTGCATTATTACAATCACCTTCAGACTAATACCCAAGGAAAAAGTTTCAATTCCCTTATCTTTCCAGCTATGGGCTGAATAGAATCACCGCCATTCTTCTTCAAGGACAGCATTAAATAACCTATAAAAGAAACCTAACCCCCCCCCAAAAAATGAACCATACAATTTTTTGTTGCTTTTTACCTCAGGACAATTTAAAGATCTTTTTCAATAGCTTTTGAACTAATATTATTTTGTCTGCCTCTTAAACCAGAACATGGATGAGTTTTTTTTTTGTTTTTCTTTTGTTTTTTTGTTTTTTAAGTTTTCAAAGTTCCCATCAACTTTTTACTTGCATTCTCCTTGATCTTATTAATGGCATTTAAATAGTGATTGTACCTTTGCAAAAACCCAGAAGTCCAAGATAGCTAAATCTTGACAATAGGAGTGTTGACATGCATAAAATGTGAGGAAACAACTCATTCAATGTGAATATAGCAGTCATATCATACACAAGTTAATTTGATGGCATCTCAATGCCAAGTGCACAACCCAATGGAAGAGTGCCTGTTCATGCATGTTCAATTAGGTCCCTTCTTGTTGGCTACCGAGTTATATCAGAATTACACAACTTATTCATGAGATATTCAAAATGGATATATCTCCTATATTTGGTTCAATTTGAAATAAGTAAATAAATAGAATAGGTTTTGTTTTTAATTTCTGACCACTGAAATAATGGTTGAATATCAAGTGAACATCTGTTGTCTGTATTGGCAATATTTTGGAGGAATCTAGAGAAGTAGAGCATTGGTTGGATTTAAATGGCATATTATCAGTAAGATGACAGATGTTTGACCATGTTTCATCGTAAAGGGAATTTCTTTCTCCTCAGGGTGTCATCGATTGGGGTTAATGGATACAACTCAGTGAGGAAGAATCTAATTAGTAATAATATGTTTCCAGTCATATTTGCCAGTCTGACAGAAAAAAAAGATTCTTGATATGATTCCTCTTATTGTCAAAAGCACAATTTAATAAAAACTGCAGCAAGCTTGTACAAGGGACTTCCAAAAGTAATACCTTCAATTTTTTTCCACTAAAATTACAACAGATAAAGAGAGCAAAATATCACTGTTGCTCAGAGCAAGTTTGCAGATGATAAAAAAATGCTTATCCAATGGTGGTGACAATGTGGGAAAATAGGTGTTACTTTTGGAGGATGTCTTGTAGATTTTATTTAGTTAGGCAAAAAAGTGTGTACGTTTTTTTATTGTTCTAAAAATGAGATCAGGCTTAAGTTTATTTTTCAACTGGTTTTTGATTGGTAGGCTTTGTTTGGAGCTGCTCAGGATGTATTTAAGGTATAACCCATTGATCTTTACCATTTGGGAATTAAGTTTGGTTTCATTTATTTGTTTCATAGCATATCACCACCTAATGGTTATCTAATGTTGAAATTTCATTCACCTGCAAATGTTTGAGTGTAATAGGATTTTTATTAAATTGCACTATTCATTTGTCTATAATTAATTATATGGTTTAAACAATGACATAGTTTAAAATTACTATGGCTATTTAATAATCATTTGTTTGCACACAGTCATATGATATCAAGGATTCGTATCTAATACTAATAATTTTCAAACAGTTCTATTAAACAAATAGATGGGACTCTAACATACTACCATTGGATGCAGTTTAGTGTCATATCTAAAACGCTCCATTTTTGTAGATGGAAAGGATGCAGATCATATATTCAAACCCCCACTGTTGGGTTGGCAAGGAATTAGGAACAGTAAAGATCACTTCAGACTGCTACAGCTCTGTTCAGTTATTACACCTTTGGATTGCCATTTGTTTTGGTCTTGACAGAATCATCTAGATAAAAAAGAATTGAATTCCCTAGAAGAGCTGAAAAAATAAAAAGTTGTGGTAGAATGGAATCATGAAATTATCTGAAATATGGTAGACAGTAGTTGAACAAAATGAAAGATAATGGTGATTTGAAAGAATAGACTAAGCAAATATTTTGGTGGTTCTATAAAATATTTCAACCATGAAAGGAAGTAATCAATACATTCATCGAAATGGTATTTGATAATTTAGTATCTCTTAACTCCCAACAATTATATAAGTACAATATACGGTACTACACTCACGTTGTCGATTGACATTAAGGATTTTCAGATTCTTTTAAAAGCTTTATCATTAAGGTTAGCAATCCTTTTGAGAAAAAGAGCCATATTTAGAATTTGAGATAAAATTCAGTTTTGATATTTTTTGATCATACCTTGAATATTAAAGATAATTCATATTTAAAAAATACTGTTTTCTGCGGTTAGATATTTTTAATCTATATTCAAAGGTCTATGGCAAGAATATCCTAAAAAATACTATATAGATAACCGTATTCCTGACTCCCCTTCATGAATAAATAATTTCATAAAAGCACCAATATTTGGTCAATTTAATATCCAGATATTATTAGCCATTATTTATTACCAAACTCAGCTGCATTGAAAATCTGTAAAAAAGATATGGATATGTAGTAGTCCCCAAATAAGTATATATTTTATATATATTAATGGAATTTCATTCTTAATTTCATTCTTGAAAACATTTACAATGCTGTATGGTTTAGTAATAAATGATATCTAACCATAATTTGCAGCATATAAGTTAACCTTTAAAGCCTCAATAAATCACAACAAAACTTGGAGTAACTCATACAGTCGGGCTAAAATTCAAATCTTTACTACTGAGTGATCAACCAGAGGTAAAGATTTGGATTTTAACCCTGCTGTATTAGTCACCCCCTAGTTTTGTAGAATTTCTTTTCATGCTTAAAAGGTCGACTTCTATGCCACAATTTATAGTAATGATATTCATTTTCATTACATAATGTTTTACACGAAATGATAAAATATTGGTTTAAATGAAAATTAACTTTTTATAAAAAATTGTCTGGGATGTATTTATTTATGGACAATACTGAATATGTCAGATTTAAAGGGAATTTGAAGAACATTATGTTTTTTTATAATTCATACAACTTGCATATCCAGAAGTGTCTAAGTTTGAAAAACATGAAAATTCCCCAAGCAAAGCTCACAAAAATATCTCCATCCTAATTATCAGCTATTATCATTGATTTCATGATTGCTTTTTGGAAAGAACCAAATAGAATTTTCCAAGCTCTCAATTCCATTAACAGTTCGTTTAATTTTTTTTTATTTCTTTGGTCTAGGAAAGGGATAATCAATTATAATAACACGCATTTCATTTTACATGTACATGCAGGTCCCAAAAGTAAATTAGGAAACAAATAAGATCTATCCTTCTCCGTATTAAACTAGCTGAACTTAGGGAAATTTTGAAATCAAATTAGAAATGAATAGCATGGATAAGGATCAATTGGATATTTCAAAGTTTTATGTATGAGTTTCATGTATATCTAAATTATATACAGTGTAGAGATCACATTCTTTGCTTCCAAAATAGTTCTTCAAATTGACGCTACTTGGTGTGACCAAATTAGCATATAAAAGTGTGTGGCAAACTCAAAATCTCTCTCTCTCTCTCTCTCTCTCTCTCTCTCTCTGGTCCTACCTTGAAAACCAGAAGCAAATATGAGTGTGTGCGTTTCACTTAAAGAAGAGGGCTTTCACCCAGACAGATTTCATGTCATATAATACACAATATCTTGCTTTGATGTAAGACTTGACTAAACAACTTCCATTCTATTAAGGACTCTTAACGTATCCCAAAAGACTCTTAAACTACACGATAGGACTTTAATTTATAATGAACTCTATAAGTATTTCATTTAATCTCTGTATTCATTCGATTAAGTTTGCTCAGGCAAGAAAATATGTTTTTGTTGATTTGTCATGAATTGTTTTACATCAACGTGATGAAATATTGAAACATTATATATTCCCTCTGCTACGAGTATTTGAATTGTGTTCTTCGAACTCAAATAATTGTGGCGGTAAGTTCGAGTAGTTAGATACGACAAATATACAAAGAAAAACCCCGCAAGTCTTCAATACTATACTTCATTCAACTAAAACATTGTGTCAAAAAGAACTGATATCATTTGAGATGAACAGTGTTCAAAAACATATGTCACTTCGTAATTTGATAATTTGACCGATTCTAGTTCAAATGATTTCAAATTCTACCAGTATATGTTGATACAACACAAAAATAATATGTTCAATGTTTAAACATCTTTTATTTTCAACTGAATGGCATTCTATATCTAAAAAACATAAAACAGAATTTTGAGTCGTTTCTACACATGCTGTTAAAATTTAAGATTACTTGAATAAGAATTGGTTAAGTTCTAAGATTACGAAATGAAAATCATTTTTTTTAAATACCCTGTATATAATAGCTGTTTACATATATACAATACTGCAAAATAAATTGAGTTAATCAAACAACTTAAATGTAACTAATATTTTGCGTATTTTTAACTTAATGATAGACAATATTGCTCTTTTTATACTCTAGCTTTCTTTATTTTTAGACAATGTTATATCACTTTCGTGTTGAGTGTCTTAGATTCTCATTAACTGCCGTAGGTTACTTTCAGTAACTGACTCTCTTGAGAGCTATCTGGAATTATCTGAGCACTTCTTAAGTCTCTATAGGTTTCTTTATATATTGTTCTATTAGCCAACTCCTATGACTTTTATTGGAACAGTTCATTTGTTATGTTTTGACCTGTTGACCCGGCCAAAAATGCCATTCAAGGTAATGCACCGGAAGGAGGTGACACATTGTGGTGGCAGTTATGAGAGGAAATCGCGTAGGCGGAAATTGGCTGATGAAATGGGACGAGGTAAAAAAGATCCCATTATACTCTCATAGACTGACGCACCGGAAAAGAGTGACCTCTGAACTGGATGACAGTTATTTCCACTCGATGACGATCACACAGGCCATTAGTAGTCGTGGAGGCGTGTCCATATCAGCGCGTGGGAGTTTGAAGGTAATATAAGGCCGACAAGTTGAGTTCCGGTCAGTTGAGTTCAACGAGCCAGTGGAGATAGGCGAGAAGGAGGGCAAGCAGTACAGTGGAAGATGGAGGTAGACGCGATGTAGTAGGGAAAACCAGCACACAGAAGAGTTTACTCCAGTGCTCGGTCGAGCAACCATGGAGAACGAGAAAGACGCAACGCTGACGGCCATAACTTCGGGGTCAAAATATTTCAGTTATGTTCGGTCTCCAGCTCCCTCTCACATGCAAACTTGGAACAACCCTTTCAAAACTTACAAATA
Organism: Sepioteuthis lessoniana; assembly: GCA_963585895.1. Taxonomy (NCBI): domain Eukaryota; kingdom Metazoa; phylum Mollusca; class Cephalopoda; order Myopsida; family Loliginidae; genus Sepioteuthis; species Sepioteuthis lessoniana. The sequence goes on from OY757923.1 coordinate 16,408,308, forward strand.
AAGATGTGAGGTAAAATATTTTATAAAGAAGTCTTCCTGCGTCTTTATCCGGCGTCTTTCTTTGTCACTGCGTCTTTATCATCGTGCGTCTGTCTATTATTGCGTCGTTGTGATGCTGCATGAACATGTATATGTGTATATAAGCATATTTATTATGTGAGTATATAACACATTGAGTGAGAATGCTATACCTAACAAATTTTTCACTTTGTAGCAGAAAGAAAGAATTTCAAATTATTATTTAGTGCGGGAAATATTTTGACCGTTGAAGTTTCGATCTTATATTTTCGTCCAATGAAGATGATTTAAGCGATTCTACTCGGATGGTAGTATAAAAGGTCGCGTAAACGCTCCCTCAGTCTCTTCCTCACATATTTTTGAGCAGGGCAGACCGACTCTCTTCCTCACTCATTCTAGAGCAGAACAGACCAACATTCAACACAAGGAGAGCGTCATTCAACCATGGGCCATTGTTCCTTTTGGAGACTATTCCTTTGTCATCTATTCCTTCTTCCTAGACCAACTGGACCTCGAAACTTCAGGTTAAATGCTTAATTCGCAACTGTTTTTCTTCTATTTGTACGACTCTCAGTACAAGGATTATCTTTCTGGCTGTCATCAGAATTGTTGATACTCATCAATATTCTCGTCCACTTTCCTGTATTTTCCTTTCTTTTTAATGTAACAGGGCAGACCACAATTTGCTTTGTTGCCAAAACTTTTATATTTATGGTGTATACAAGTAGACCTAAAAATATTACAAATATTACTAATTGTAAATTAATTTTTTTATTTTCATTTAATTTACTATCCTTTTATTCAAAGTATTCTGCTCTTTTCTGATTCGTTTTGCAAAAAATGGACATAATATATCAAGGAAATGTTGAGCATTCACATGAAAGACAAATCCTTGAATTTGAGTCTACTTATTGAAAGGAAAGAAGATTGTACAGATCCACTTGTCTTTCTTTCGTGTAGCGTTATATTTATTATTGTGGTCCTTTCATAAAAATTGAAATAAAGTTAGTAGGAAACATACAACGGTATGTTATACAACGAAAAGACAGTATTAGATGAATAAAAATATGTATTTTGAAAGGTTACATTAAAGTATATTTTCTTTTTGTATTTGTACTTAAATGTTTTATTTGTAATAAGTGTGTGCATTATTTTCTTTGTTCCGAGAAGCTCTGAGGCGAATTTGTCAAGCTTTGAATTTCATGGGACGAAAATGATCTGGTCTGTTCTGGTCGATGTTTGGTTTTATTTCTGGTTTCTTGTTCCTTATTCATTCTCTGACAGAAAACAAGGAAATTGTTCCCAACTGTTCAAGACTGATGTTTGGTGTCAGCTGAAATATTATTTTTAGTATGATGAAATATCGTATTTTTTGGTGTCGTAATTTTTTTCTTATCCTGGAACCATTACATATTAATGTAAAGTGGCACTGAGGAGGAAATAGAGAGAGGAGGACAATTTCCTGGTCAGGATGTCGTACTGACCGCTTAAATAGCAAAAGTGGGCGAAATGGTGGGGTGGAATAGTATTTCCCGAAATTCCGCGAAAAGTAAAACTTGTAGTGTTGGTTCCACAATAATGCAACATGGAATGCAGGGTGTTATTTATATACATTTGATGCTATAATATCGGCTATTTGCCAGGTCCTATTCACTTCCCGCTATCTCTTTTATACAAATATCATAAGAAGGTGAAATATTTATCTCATTATACCTCCTCCTTTTATAAAAAGTTCACAAAATATTTATAAAGTTTACAATAGTCAATTAAATATCTCTACTTGCTTATTAGTAATTCTTAGAGATGATCTTCTCTCTCGATATCTGTGTACAGGTAAATGTGCGGGCACTTCCTTCTCTTCTTCGCCAATCACCGGTTCTAGTAATTTATCCAACAGGGCAACGAAGCAAACCAATGTTAGCTGTGTAGTGGGATTTTTTAAAATGAGAACTATTTCTGGTAATTTTATGCTGGTTGACTGATGTGGCTTTTAACATTGTTCCCTTTTTGACGGGACGATATATGGAGTTGGATTGAAAGAGAGCGTACTTTTATATGGCTTTGGTAATCTAATATATGCTTTAACCACACTTGATGAATTCCTGTTATAACGGTAGGAGGTTGTGTTACTTCCTCGTTATATTAGAAGAAAAATAAAGAAGAAGAACGAAGATGCCGTAAGGTTTTCAATTTTAGAAGTTTAATAAAGACTTGAGTTGAGAGTTAGCCTTTGTGCTGGTCGTCGTAGTGAGAAGGAAAACAGGTATAAAAGGGTTGAGCAGGCATTTGGCGTTTGGCCAGTAGTTGATAGTCCTGTAGATTTTGGATTGAGGAATAAAGGTCTTCCAAATAGATAAGCAGAGTTGAACTGGCTGGTTGTCTGAGCAGGATACGCTTCGGTGTAGACGAAGCAAAAGTCGTGTTTGCTGTTTAAGGACAGAAATGATGTAGTCACCCATAAATTTGTAGTCCTGGTTGCTGTAGGAGAGAAGCATGAAGGTCTCCAGGAAAGGTTGTTCAGGAATGAAGTAGCTGAATGACTGAGCGTTATTACGCGTCGCTGTAGACATAGCAAAAGGCGACATAAAAGTGTTCCTGTAAGTGGCGGATTACATGCATCTAATTCATGTTCAACTGGGAACCCTTGGTCTAAGAGGGTAGACTCAAAAGGTCCATAAATTAAACAGCTTTCCTCATGGTGTTGTGATTCTGCTGCTATGAAGGGAACGGACAGAAAGTATGTTCGTCCTTCTCGAAACGTTCTGAGGAAGGGGTAGTTTGGTGGGCTTTCACCATTTTTATGTTGTCCGGGAAAATGGTCCGGGCTGAATAGGAAAAGTCATCCTCTTTGGGTGAAAATATGCGACGACCATAACTGTCAAATTAATTTACGCGCCAAACAAAAATACGATGTTCCTTCTGCTACAATGTGTTTAGTGTTCCTCTTTTAGTCGTAATCATGTTTCACGTTTTGCTTCGTCCTATCTGGCGTTTGTCTTATTTCTTGACCATCAAATTTCTGTTGTATTTCGGATAGTTCCACATTAAACTGTTGGCCTTGGATCATAAACTCATGAACTCTATCCAATTGCTGAATGTGATATGAAATAGTTATTTTGCAGAAACTGTTACCATTCCCGTTTCTTGCCAATTCCTTCAGCTTTGGCAGTTTGTATCAGTTTACGTAAAGTTTTCAGGTTGAGAATTCGCTTGTAGCGAGACAAGAATAAGAGGCCGATGATGGAAACCAAAGATTTTTGTGAGGCTCATAATTTTCTCACCACTCCAAGGAGGACCATTACCTGTATTTAAATTTGTGGAATACCAAAGGCAGAGACCACTTTATCAAGTATTGGAATAACAACTTTAACTTTTGTTGAAAAAACTATTTCAACTTCTTGATATCTATCGTATTCGTCAGGAATTATAAGAAAATATTCGCCACTTGATGCAGCCTTCATCTAAATCACTTGCCATATTGCCTCAAGGGCCATCCCGCAATACACTTGATCGCAATGGTTCTCTAACATACCGATGCGTAGTTTCTTGGTAGGGAGGACAATCCTTGATTACTGCATTTACTAATTTGACTAGCTATGGAAACCGAAGCTTGGAACGAAGTAATTCCTTGGTTTTTAGTAATCCCATGTGACCATCATGTGTTACATTTACAAAATTTTTCTGCAAAGCATCAGGAATAATGATTTAATCACTTTGTAATACAATATCAGATTCAATGGAGAGTTCATCCATATCGGAAGGAAAGGTTTCAGTTTGGTTATACTGATAGGTAATTTGTTCTTCAGCAAAAAAATGTTTAATCTCTAGGAATTACATCCCTTGTCTGCTAAACAGTTCCTCTATTTGGCTTTAGGTGACGCAAAAGGTCTCAACATCCCATGTTTTCCAAACAGTATAACTAATGGCCATTAAATGATGTGGTTAAAGTAGCATGTGACAAGAGAGCGTCAAATCGTTTTCGACCTTGACAATCCCAAGAAACAGACGTTCGTATCCGCTCAGACTGGGGGTTGTCACCCCCAACAACCTTGTATAGCTTTGCACGCGATCACATTTCTCAAATATCTAAGTCTTCATTCAAACACCTTCATTCTCTCTCATACGTACGTATATTAACGGCTCTATAACTTATGGAAAAGGCTATCAACCAAAATAGGACACTTCTTTACATAACCTCTAATGAACTCTTTTAGTATCTCATTGCATTTTTGTATCAATACTGTTAAGTTTGCTTAGGCAATAAAATGTTCTTATTAATTCATTGTGAATTGTTCTTGCATTGATCTAACAAAGAAACCATTAGGCCATAATACATTTCCTCCGCTACAGGTGTCCGAATTATTTTCCTCTAACTCATTTAATATCAACACTGAGTTATGGTATTCAAATATGACAAACATAAAGACAATTTTCAGTCGTCAAAACAATGGCTCCCGCAACAAAGCTCAGAAAAAAATTCAAACCAAAAAGTAGCTGACTTAACATCTTCAAAAGCCACTGCAGTAGGTAAGTCAGTCAAAACTATCTTATGATCAGAAACTTGCAAGTCTTCAGCTCTTTTGAGTTCCTCTTTAGAGCAGTGAGATAGTGGCAATAGACGGCGAAACGTAAAGTCAGTTTGTGTGTCTTAGGAGGATGTTTAACATAAAAAGGAAATCGAAATAATTTGAAGTGCATTATTTCTATTCGAAAAGATACTGTTTTTCGAGCATTTTTAAACAGAGAAACTAAAGGTTGAATATCAGTATAACGTAATTGAACGCCAGTGCCTATGCTACAATCGGTAATCAAATCAAAGTTTTTTTATAGGTACCACCGAAAATGAATACTAGCAAAGAACAAACGTACAGCTTCACATTCGAGTTGGCTGCGCTTTTGTCCTAAGTGTATTAAGACTCAACTGGAATATGCTGTCACTTTGAATGTTTTGTCTATTTGTTTATATACAATCATTGCACCCATTCTGAGAGGAAATGCATTACAGATTACCTCATTATGTGTGAATAGAGAGTAATATTCCATTGCTGTTTCTTCGGTTAAGGAACATTTGAGATTTTTGAGATTCTGCACTCAAAGCCCATTCGGCATCCTTATGAAGGAATTCACGAAACTTTCCGGTTTTCGAAGAAAAATTCTGTATAAAGGATGCATTAAATTTTATTCCCAGGAAAGAACGCATTTCCGTAAGTTTTTAACGGTTTAACCTGTCGTGGAGCCTCTACTTTGTTCGTATAAGGATTCATTCATTTCGCGAAAAATCGGACACAAAAAAATCAATACTAGTTGAATTAAAAACTCATTTTCATTTATTCAGAGTCAGCCTGCATTCACGTTATCTTTTAAAGACGTTTACAAGCATTACGTTATGCTTGTTGCGAGACCGATGAATACGTCGATCCTACAAGCATTTATAAAGTAAGTGATGTGACACAGACTGAGCAAAGATGACAAAGATGATATGGTTATATTTGAAATGCTGAGTTTTTATTTGGTGAATCATTCACGAAGATTTGTGCATGCGCAGTCCCTGCAGTTGGTCATTGCGGTGTGGAAAGTCCATGTCCATACAGCTCATGTTTGAGTCGAAAGTGTAAACTCAGCTTACAAATAGATCTTGGCACTAGTAAGTATTGGGAACAAGGTTGGATGGGCAGATCGCAGGTGTAGCTGCGTGGCCATGTATTTGTAGATGATCGGACAGTCGGACATGTCGGGTCGCAGAAGCCAGATAATCGATGTCCAGGTTGTTGAGTTGCTGGGCATGTAGGCGATGTTGGCTTTGAAGATTCGACGATGGTCCAAGCTGTATAGTTTGCTCGTGGACTGATCCTTTGCTCCGAGTGTCCGTGGCGTCTGTCTAGCGGTTACGTCATCGTCCCGTGGTGCTGGTAAGATAAGACCTGCAAAAAATCCTTTAAAGGACAGAAGAGAGCAAGCAGGACTCTATTTCTGAAAATGACTATTTAAGACTTTCAAAGTTTAACCTCGAAAAGGTCTGAAGATGCAGCGGCTGGTGATTAGCAGGACGATGGCATCTGCTACTATGGCCGAATAGAGGCATCTGGGTATTGGTTGTAAAGCATCAGTGAAAAAGGGCTCCGTGGCTTCGGGTGGAACTTTACGTAGCAGCTGATGGCTAAGGCAAAGTGTATGATCGGGGGTGCAATGACCAGAGAAAGGCACGGATTACTTTCTCCTCAAAGCCACTGGCGGCCACCGAACTATTCTAGCCGTCAGTGACAGTTGAGTTTTAAAGCAGAGAAAGATTGTTTATCTGCTGGGCTCGAACATGTCCAACTTTCGAAGGAAGCTTCTCTTTAATTGAGTGTGATAATGAAATAAATTATCATACCATCAAGAGAAGCTTGCAAATACAACCCGTTCAGCTCAACAGTAAGAAAATACTTTTGAGACGGTTTGCAGAATCAATTTGTCTCAAAAGCAGCCTTTGAGTTGGTACTGGGAAATTCCACTGGCAGACGAACTCGGTGATATTATCTTTGTTGATGCCGGGGCCCGCTTCCGGTAGCAGTGAAAAATTCCGATCGCTGACGACATAGATAACTTTGCATTTTCTTAACAGGAATATTCGTTATGAATAGCCGAAGAGCAATGATATGCTTTTCGTCCTCTTCAATGATAAAAATATCATCATGAATGTTAAACACACTCAGTATGTTGCGGAGCAGATAAGCATGTCGACCCCGCGAATGAATTAAGTTTAATGCGTGCGAGTAGTGACAACCAAAGACAATGAAGGGAACAAAGGCAAGGTAACAGATACAACAAAAGTGACGATTTATTGTAGGAATTACAAACGTGTGTGTAAAGTCCGTGGCAGTTGTATGCGGCCTTCTGCTAGATGGGTGATGTCGATAGTTGATATGGTCGAGTTGTAGATGTGCGCAGCTGGATGCGGGTAGCTGGCGTAAGTCGAGTTCGTGGAGATACAGCTGGATGTTTGATGCGGGTAGCTGTCGGTCGAGTCGTTGAATGCAGCTGGTCGATTGTTGCAAGAAGCTGAGGTCGGTCGAGTCATTGGTAAATCGATGTCCTGGTTTTGGCAGTACGTTGGGTTAACCGGGGGGGGTCGATTTGGTTGCTAGCCCGTACAGCGAGTCGTACGTGGGCCAGATGTTATATTGCTAGGGAAGTCCGTAATAGCGAGTCGTTACATGGACTGGATTCTACATTGCGGGAGCGTCGAGGTTGGTAGATCGATATCCCGGTTTTGACAGTACGTTGGGTTAACCGGAGATGTGTCGATCTGGTTGCTAGCCCGTACAGCGAGTCGTACGTGGACTGCATGCTGCATTGTGGGAGCGTCGAGGTCGAAGTCGGTGTTGGCAGTTTGGTCGTGTAGAGTCGAGCGAGTTGGTGACAAAGATTGAGTCGTGTCTTAGTACTACGGACCAAGTGAACGGACGGGGAACCGTAGCTAAGGTTTACCAGGCCTTAACAGATACGAAGTCGAGCGAGCAAATCGGAGAAGCTAGGGCTTTGTCGTGCCCCTAGCTGTGCAGACGTATCGTTGACAGTAGCTATGGCTTTGCCGTACCAAAGCTGTGTGGACGTGTCGGGATGGTAGCTATGGCAGCGTCGCACCAAAGCTCTGCGGACGAATTGGACGGTAGCTAAGGCTGTGTCACGCCAAAGCTGTACGGACGTATCGGACGATAGCTAAGGCTGTTTCGCACCAAAGCTGTGCGGACGGAGGGACGGTAGCTAAGGCTGTTTCATGCCAAAGCTGTGCGGGCGTGTCGGGCGGTAGCTAAGGCTTTATGCGCCAAAGTTGTGCGGATATATCATTGACGGTAGCTATGGCTTAGCGCGCCAAAGCTGTGCAGACGTATCGAGACAATAGCTATGGCTGTTTTGCACCAAAGCTCTGCACTGTCGAGCGAACAGGCCAGGAGGCCAAGGCTAAGATTGGCGTTATCTTAGCGCTCCGCAGGTAGCGAAGCGGTAGCTAAAGGCTAACCCGTGCCTTTAGCGCTGTGCAGCCAAATGGACGAGCGGAACCTTTAGTGCATATCAATGCGATAAAGAAAAAGGAGAGTGAATCTACCACAGGAAGTGAGATTCAGCCTTGTAGCAAGGCGATTTGTAGAAAAAAAAGAAGGGCGAATCTACCACTAGAAGTGGCGGTGAGGTGAATGCAACCACGATAACGTAGAATTCGACCTTGTGGAGCCGAGTGGCCCCTGAAAGCGTCCGCGTAGACCTTTTATTTATCATACGTCTCACTAACACAAGAATATGGCACAAGGCCGTTTTTAACGTGGGTCCGGTCGTAGGGCCGAAGCCTACACGTGTCTGGCAAGGTCCAAAATACCTTCGGCCCCATCGGCATTCCCCTTTTCAGGGGCGCCTGAGGCACCAGGCAATAAAAGAAGGGGATAAAAGCCTTAGGTAAGCCCCCCTGAGGCCGGAGGAACTCTCCAGTGCCGAGGAACTCTCCAGTGCCGAGGCACACCCAGCAGAACCGCCCAGAGGTAAGACAGTCTACCGAATGCGACCCAACAACTGGAGAGGAAAGGCTACACAAACGCCATAAAAGACCGTCCGCATGGACCTCTGAATTTCTCGCCGCCGAAGCCTTTTTCATACGAAAGAAAGGCAACACCACTTCTGGCGCGCCACGTAAATAGAAAGTTCTTCTATAAAAAAATGGACGTAGAAAATAAGTATTTTTTTAGCCTAGTAAAGGCTAGCGAAGATAATTAATTCCATTTTTATAGAATTATTTCTGGTAGAAGTGTTTTGCAAATGTTGATAAATGTAAATTTATCCCTTTTTTAGCTGTCGAACAAGGGCTTTGTCAGAGTCGAACAAGGGCTTTGTCATTTCCGGCCGTACCCGGATGTAATTTTTTCTAGGGCGAACGAGTAATCCAATCTGTTTATGTTTGTAGGCAGGTCACGGCAAGTATATCAGAAAATTTTCTTCACAGTTCCTTATAAAAGAAAATTCGGTGGCCGAATTGATTTTTTTAAAAGAGGTAGTAGGAAAGAAGGTAAGGGGCCCGACCAAATAGTAAATATTCTAGATGGGATTAAGAAAACGACAACAGCTTCGGTATATAGTGTTTTCTGATTGACCAAAAAAGACTTAATTCTTTGTCACTTGATTGATCACCACTATGTCCGCAAGTTCAACAGTGAACTCGAACGTTTAATTTTTTTTTATTAGGGTGTAGAGTTTATGAGACATAATGAGATTTGACACTAACAGTAACTGCTCTCTTAAATCTCATTATGATTCATGTTTGGAAGAATCAATATATTAGGAGGTTAGCGTAGAGCATTGTAATGGGAGTTTTTCTCGTTAGATTGTGCCTCAAAACCAGCATATTCGATTATAGTGGAATTGTTGCACTTATTTAATTTGCTATAGTTTTGCTTTGTATCGATGTTGGAATTTTGAGTGATAGTCTATTGAGCAGCCGGATCTGAAGTCTCTGTTGTCTGAATTCCTTTAAGACGGAAGTGAAAGTGAAGTAAAGGCGAAGAACTCGATAGCGGCAGTGACGTTTGCAGTGGTAAGGGTGGCAAAATTTGATGTTTAAAATTATTTGGGTCCGGCAAACGTGATGTTCTAAATTATCTAGGCGCCAAACGTGGGCGCGATGTATCCAATTGGTTTCATTCTTTTCATTTTTAACCTGAAGCACCGAAGCGTTTGTTTTAATGACTTTAAAATTGTTGTATAGCCATAATGATATCAATCACAACAGTAATACAAATACATATATAAATACAGGCGGACTTTTTTGTTTCGGATACGAATGGGTTTATTAATCTCTGGCTTCAGTCCATAGCGACACGAGGGGAGAGGCGCAATTCTTAAAAGTCTATGCTAACCATACTATGCTGACCCACCCCAACGCACGGCGCATCTTGTGATGTTTAAGATCTCTATTCATCTCTGCCGGTCGAAATCCAAAAATCTCAACCTCACGCCTCAAAGGTAGAAAACTCAACTGCCCTTCAACAGTCGAATCTCAACTACTGTCTTTTCAAAATCCTCAAATTCTCAGGACCATCTCTTCTAGGCATAACGTTATCCACACTCCAGCTGCATTTCCTGTCTGGGGTTTATTATGACAGATGATGATTGTCATATCATTTCCGTGCGGGCGTAAGACTGCACTATCTGACTATGCACCAAGACTAAGAGACCCGAGTAGTTTAAAGCCTTACCGAACTAAATAATAAGATATAATTAACGAAAAATGATTAATATAAAAAATCATTCCCTTAATTATATAACAAAATCGCCAATCCAGAATAGATGTGATGATTGGTTTGTAGTTGATTTTTGCAGATGAAAAAAAAAATTTTCGGCGACAGATATTGGATCATTGTGGGTACGGGAGTTTAAATTTGTGGCGACACAGTGGTGGACTTACCTTAATGGAGCATTTATTTGTATACTGTAAGCTCCAGGTTTCATTTGCAAATTCTTTATGTAGTTTGGGCTAACCAATATTACTTTGATGACAAGTATGGTGTAATGGAATGATACACTAGTTGCACTGTTGGTTATTGCATCCATGGATGAGGTGATAAATTCGAGGCTGTCATTCCATTCACAATTTCTATTTTCTCACAGCATCTACAAGAATTCAGTAAATTTTGCCGGTAAAATGCGTGCCATGATCAAAAGATATGAGGTTGGGTATTTTACTTTTAACAATATTTGGTTTGGTTTATTTGTTAGTGGTAGATCAACCTTCAAGGGTTATTTAGTGCTAAAGCTATCCTTGGAGAAGAACAGTTGTAGTACTATTGAACTTGGGGAATAAAGAGCTGCATGCCTTTTCCAAGGGTATAAGTCCGAAAGTGTACGTAATAGCATGATTGGAATTCAAATTTGTTTACTACAATGTCGCAGTACCACACATTAACCATTACCCTACAGGGACTCCTCTTAAAAGGAGATTTGACTTAGAGAGTAATAGTTGTGACAATTTTAGGTGGGGGGTAAAATTATGCAGAAAGTTTGGTATCAATTAAGGAAGGCTGAAAAGTAGATGTTTTGTCTTTCTTTGTTCTTCGGTTATGGATATATAAATATAATACACACCTTATACTCTTTGTCAGATTGATAGGTAGGTATATATTGTATTATTGATTTATTGATACTGGGAGGTTGTTATGGGTTTCATTTAAAGCATATTATGAACAAAAAAATAATCTTTAAAAAAATCAGTTTTTTCTTTGAGGCGATGGCAAATTATCCAGTGTCCAATCCATACCAGTATCATTAGGTATACAGAATACCCAGGTGATTCCAAATCATACTAGGGGCTATTCTATAACACCCACTTTGCTAAGTAAAGAAAACCCTATAGCATATTTTTGTCTCAAATTGTTATACTCCTGACTAGAGCTAAAATAATAGATTGATCAAGGAAGTAGAGGTTAAATTGTTTAAACAATTTCCAGTAGTTTCACAAGGTTAAACTTACATTTTTATGAGGTTTCAATATAATTGTTGTCATTGTTTATTGAGTTTCTTATCATAACATTTTAATGATTGGACCATCTTGTTTTCTGAAGCTATCTGTTGCATTAGGGGAATTTCAGATAATCTCTTAGTGTACTTTTAAAAATTTGTTCTTATCTCTTACCTTTCACTAGAAAGTAACAGGTAAGGAATGTAAACAATATACTTCTATAGATCAAATAAAGATTTTGTAATAAAAAGAAAGAAAATTAATACTCATTGTCATGGAGATTGTTAACATTCTCTGATGAAGGTTATTGACCACTCTTGGACACAAAGCAATAAAACAGGAAATAAAACACAAACATGTTGACTGTTGGCCAGAAGAAATACAAGAGTTTAGGCGCAGTTGAAAAAAACTCTAAGGATGTTGTACTCTTATTGACATAATGTTGTTTAAAGGAAACATGGGCTGATAATGAAAATAGATGGGTGATACAAAACACACAATAAAAAGACACACAAAAGACCCAAAGAACAGCCTGTCAGCTGTGTATGGAGAATTGTTTTCTGACTGTCAATCCAGTATGTCCTTTCTCTCTATCTCTCTGTTTCTCCCATAAGTATTTGATTGGTCCTGATGTGTTACATATATAATATATATTCTGCATTCACATATATATCTATAAATGCAGCCTTGTCAGCAGGGCTTAGAAAATGTTGACTGTATTTCTAGCAGAAGAGTAAGACACTGCCCACCCTCACTCTAAAAAAAGAGATTTCTTGCATATGATACCAAAATGCATCTGGTAAAAAGGCTCTGGTTCTGGAGTTCTGGGGAACATAAAGATATCCTTTCATTGCTTTACTCCAAGTCAAATCTATAAGTGAAATATATCCATTTGAAAATTAATGGTACTAGATAGGAATTCTTGAAACCATATAACCGTGTGCAAATAATTTGAATCAAGTTTTGGTATTAAATAATCCATAAGGGGTTGATATATCATTAAACAAACTAATCCAAATTATATGTGTAAGCAAAAAAAAAAAAAACAGAACAAAAAAACACATCATTTTTATAAATCTGTCTTTGTCTAATTTTTCCTGATGATATAACCAGAGCTAGTTTTAAAATTCTGAATAAAATCTATGTATGATTTGACCCTTTATAGAAAAGTTTGACTGAAAGAATAGAATCACCTTTTAGCATTCAAAGGATTGTCGATGTAGGTGAAAAGATTGAGGATTCTATAGTTTAACCTGGACCAATTCTTTAAACATATCTCATTATGCCGAGATAAATAAAACCCTTTTCCATTTCGAGAAGAGAATTAAAAAAGTAGAAAAATAAAATGGGGTTCATTCCAACACTCATAGGGTTTGAGAAAAAAGGACAAACTGGAGTAAGAAAAAGATGGAAAACTTTACCCCAACCCTAAATATCCAAATTTTCCAAGTAGAAAGAGAGTTTGAATTTGATACTATTCACTTTTACATCTTGAGACTACATGGGTAGTGTCCATAACAGGCCATTGAGTATTATGTTTCTGACATGGGTGGTTCTCTTGTTATATTTTGACCTTTTGACCCGGCCAAAAATACCATTCAAGGTGATGCACCGGAAGGAAGTGACACATTCTAATGGCAGTTATGAGAGGAAATTGCGTGGGCGGAAATTGGCTGATGAAATGGGACGAGGTAAAAAAAAAATCCCATTATACTCTCATAGACTGACGCACCAGAAGAGAGTGACCTCTGAACTGCATGACAGTTATTTCCACTCGATGATGATCACACAGGCCATTCCAAAGAAAGCAGAAGTGATACATCCCGATCGCCAGACATCGGAAGAAATTGCAGAGGCGTGGAGGCATGTCCATATCACCGCATGGGAGTTTGAAGGTAATATAAGGCCGATGAATTGAACAGAGGACAGTTGAGTTCGACGAACAGTTGAGCACAGTTGAGTTGAGGCGTGAAAGTTGGAGACAGAGGTAGATGAGATGTAGTAAGGAAAGCCAGCACCCAGCAGAGTGGACTCCAGTGCTCCGGTTGAGCAGCCATGGAGAACGAGAAAGACGCAACGCTGACAGCCATAACTTCGGGGTCAAAATATTTCAGTTATGTTCGGTCTCCAGCTCCCTCTCACATGCAAACCTTGAACAACCCTTTCGAACCTTACAAATAAAGTGAGAGGTAAATATTTTTATAAAGAAGTCTTCCTGTGTCTCTATCATTGCGTGCATCTGTTTATCATTGTGTCGGTATGTATCCAGTATATATATATATGTATATTTCTGCATGAATCAGCAGATGACAATACAACAGTCTTACTGTCAAAAGTCATTACTCTCTTGTATTACTTATTTTATTTTACATAGAAAAATCTATCTTAAATTTAAATGAAGAAGTGTACACATTTGAAAAATGTATGTAATAAAGTAATGATGAGTTAGAGCCATTAAAGATAAAAATAATTCTGTCTCAGTATTTTTTGAACCACAGTTTTTGTCAAAATGCAGGATTGTAATAATGAAACCACTTTCATATTCCCCAGTTTTAGGTCCGAGTGACTTCCTCTTCTTTTCTAAACAGAAAATTCCTCTCAAGAGTAAGATTTGAGGACATGGAGGATATTAAAAGAAATATAATGGTGCAGCCTCACACAGTATCAAAAGAGAAGTCTCAGACATACATTAGCCAATGGAAAACTAACTATGATGAAAACTAACTGTGTAGCATTACAAAGGAACTATTTTGAAGAAAATCAATGCTTCATTTATTGTTTATTTCTGTTCTGGTAAATACAGCTTTAGTCCTGATACATTTTTTACCATACTTTGTCCTGTTTTGGTTTCTTTAGTCAATGGCATATCATTCTTCATGGAAATTTTAATGCCAAAGCCAGAATAAAAGAACAATAGTGATGCTATTTGACCCATAACTGGGGGGACAAGGGGGAATTAGTCTGAGAGTGAATATAATAGCATGGCTGGAGTTTGAAATCATTTACCATGATGTTGCAGTTCAGCACAATAGGCCACAATGCTGTGGGGACTTTCATTATACTACTGCAACAAATTATAAAGAATTATATCGTATAACAGTTTATAAAAAAGTTATATCTTATATTTGTAAATACATAGGACAAAATTTGTTTCTCTCCAAAACATGCTCTGATCAGAAGGAAAATATCATATTAATCTTTATCATTGGTAGATATTTTTAATTGAATTAAAGAATTTCCATAAATTCTGCTAGTAAATAATGAACAGGATATGCAAATTACTTGCAAATCATCTGTTTCCTTCAAAATATTATTACTTGGAGTACTACATATTTGTGAAAAATACTTTTCATATATCCTAATATCTGAAAATAACATGATAAATTCAGATAGTCTGGACCTTGCATTTTAATACCAGAAGTATTTATTTTACAGACAAACTTCTGTCAGCATTTTTCATTTGTAACCAGAGAAAATTTGTGGGCTGAAGCTCTTAAATAACGTGTTGACAGACAGTAGATAAATAAGAATTTTCAGAGTCCTCGTATAGCTTCAGAGATTCTAAATAATGTTCTAATAAAAAAAAATTCTTCACTTATGAACACTACTAGAAAATCTTTTAAAGAACAAGTCTGACATTTTTTTTAGTCCAACAAAAAGATCAACAATAATTTGTGTCATTTTACTGTCTCTGAGACTGTAGAGTTATAATTAAGGCTAGCCAAGAAAAATGGACATAAGAGCTTTCAAATTATAGCTAATCTCCCGAAACAATATTTACACAAAAGAAGAAATAATTAGATAAGCTACCATTTGTTGCTGAAGCAGACAATGTGATATTCATAGAATCAGAAAGAAATAAAACATTTCTGTTCACTTACAAATCACAACTGATAAAACAATGAAGCACATAACTGAATATAAATTCTTTGAATGAACCTTAAAGACCTTTTTTTTTCTTTTTTTCATATCCTGTGATGTGGAATTTTAACTTTCCTAAGTAGCTTTTGCCTGAGCTAATAAAGATAGGCAGTCACTTTTATTTTACTGTTGAATACTTTTTTGATTTCATCCAGAGAAGAGTGTAACAAAGTAACCAAAACCAAACAACTAGATAAATAAATACTAAGAGAGGGAAAAACAGATGTCATTTGAAGGGAAGTGTATATTTCACTGAACAATGATAAAAGTAATATTATACCTCACTTTCCTCATTCCCCACAAAAAAAAGAAAACACACAAAAAACTTTTTGTACCCACTCCCCAAAAAATAAACCAAAAAATAAAATTGCATGAATATGTTTAATTGTGGAATACTACAAATTCATAAAAATATTTTTATACATGCTGATTTCAGAAAATAACATGATAAATTCAGTTTTTAGAATCTTATATATTGAGATGTACTTGATCTTTATTATTATCAAGGTGTAATGCCAGCACAAATTCCTTTGACTTTATCTCACCATCCATCCCTAGTGACCATTGCATTTGATAGGTTCTCTAGATGGCTCCCAGTATCTACACAGAACTGATGAATGTAAGTTTTTGCTAGTTGACTAACACTAGTGTGTCCATGTTTAGGAGTCCATAGGAAAACATTACTTGTGAGTTCATCCTTTTTTCTTCGGCAGTGCCCAACATGATTTCTAAGTTTTGCTTGCATAGTTTATGAGATGGGATGAAAGGAGCTGTATAGCTGCTGTTTTGTAGGTTGCTGCTTCCAGGATTTGTTCGAAACAGCATGCAGCAACTTTGTGTAGTTCTCATACACTTGGGTTGGTTTAGTTTGGTTTGGTTTTATGGCATATCAACCATTGTAGGTTATTTAATGCCAAATCATGTTTACTCAGGTATATTAGATACATATATGATTTGTAAACACATTTTGTTGATAAAATTCTTAAATGAGCCTGAGATCTTTTTTTGCTTACAGTTAAATGGTTTCATGTTTTGCTATATAACAGTAGTAATAATAGTAGTAATTTACAGAGCTTTTTTGCTGAGATGTGGCTCAAGGCTATATATGAATGGGGCACCCAATGAGACTCAAATTCACTTGAGTAGCTTTGCTAGTCTAGCTTGCTAACCATTACACCACAAGAGGTGCCCTGCTATATTACAGTCATAATTTAACATCAGTCATTTGTTTGCAAATATAGTTTGTTTTCTTTGACCCATAGATAGGACCTTATCAGGTGTTACCACTCCAGGCCAGAGTGGATCTGGGAGCAATGGCAATGAAGGGGTACTCGGTATTTCCCAAATGTTCAAGACTGTAGCCTCATCAACAGTTTGTTTAATGCATATCCAGATATAGTTGGTGTATTCTACAGCCCCAGCCAACTGGGCTGTCATACAATTGAAGGAAAAGCTAGAAATGTACATAATTATAGAAAATTTTCATCTTCTTTCTGTCTTAATCTAATTCTGTTTGTCCAGTGAATTTTTTCTATCCTCAGATTTTATTCCCTTTATTCTGAAATTGCCTTATATCAAAATTTCTTGACTAATTAGTCTATAATTTTCCAAATGATATCAAACATTGTATTGTCTAACTATACTTGAAATACAGTATGACTTTATGAATTTATCAGTTATATGAATTGTTTTCTACAGAGTAATGAAAGTTAATATGGAAATATGAGACATTGAGTAGAGAGAAGAAAGAAAGGAAGACATCAGAGAAGAAAGCAAAGAAATTATAAGTTGGAAGGGAAGAGAAATAGGAAATGACACAGACAAATAAAAGTGAACTATAAAAAAAAACTGCTGTAGTTAGTGAAAGTGAAAGTAGAAAGAGATTAAGTGCTGATTCATCCAGAAACAAGCCTATCAT
The DNA here is from genome assembly GCA_963585895.1 of Sepioteuthis lessoniana. Taxonomy (NCBI): domain Eukaryota; kingdom Metazoa; phylum Mollusca; class Cephalopoda; order Myopsida; family Loliginidae; genus Sepioteuthis; species Sepioteuthis lessoniana. The sequence continues at coordinate 16,425,647 of OY757923.1, forward strand.
TCATAATGAGAATAATATTGTACATATTGTAAAATAAAACAAAAGAAAGAGCTATCTTCATACTAATTCTATCCTATAATAGTTGATACACCTAGATATTTAGTACATAATATTTTATTTGCAAATGTAGCACCTGTTATGGAACAGAGGTAACAGGTCATTCCAATATATTCCTAAAATTTGCTGGCTACCACATATGCTGAAATGCAATAGCTCTTCTCATGAATTGCATAATTCAGGTAGCTGATAGCATATATGTAAAAAGATATACATAAAAATTTGCTCTACTAATGAAGAGAGTGACAATGGGTCTTGGGTAAAATGTTCAACAGATATAAAGTCAGCCAGATTTTGATCCCAGCTTGAAGGATCTTGTGTCTAGCCACATGGAAATTTGGTGATACAACTAAACAGTCTGTCTGTAGATGACAATATATATATCTTCAAGTTACACAGCTAGTATAGATTTCCCTGACTTTCTCTTGCTATTCATCCCTATTGTCCATTTCTCCCGGCAGGTCTTCTAAACTGCAACTTGTGTCTGCAGAGCTGTTATAGGTAAGTTCTTGCTAGTCAGCCAACACTGGCATGACTATGTGAAGGGGTCTATAGGAGAATGACTCTTATGAGTGCATTTTTGTTTCACCAGCAGTATCCCACTTGTCTTGTTTGTCTTACTTGGATGGATTTAGAGATGGGAGGTAAGTGGCCTTACAGCTGTTGTTTTATGGAGTGTAGCTTCCAGTGTTTGTTCCATGCGATTTGTCAGCATCAATGTGCTGGATCTGTATAGTAGTATTGATGCAGCTGCTGCTTGGAAGAAATCCCATTTTATTTTATTGGATAGATCAGACTTCCATGTGATCGATAGCCAATTGATAGCTGTCCACACCTTCACTGAGCACATACTGATGTCACTTTCTGTAGATAAGATGCTGCTGCCAAAGTATGTGAAATTATCTACTAATTTTAGAGGACTGCCATTTAAAGTGGAGATAGCTTCTTCTCAGTTAATACATATGTATTCCATTTTGTTTGCATTCACATGGAGGCCAATGTCTCCTGTTACCCAATCCAGGCTATGTAGAAGGAATTCAGCTTGAGTAGGTGAATTTACAAGTGCTATGTCATCTGCATTGTCTGCATCTGTTATAGTTTAAGCAGTTTATCATCTACTTCTTGCCTTTAGTATAAAGCCATTTTCTTTTATACGATCTTTTGATGTTAATTATATATAATAATGTAATTTGTCATAACTGATCGTGAAATTGATTTTAAGTTTATTCAGCTACCAGAAGCTGAGTTATGTGTACTTTCTGGATATCCCAACAAGTAAAATGTTCATATCTTAAAAACAACATTATTATTTCCATTGTCTTTTCCTCTTTTCAAATCACATCAAGACCAAAATAAGTCAGTTGTACATTAATGTTGCATTGCTAAAAGAATGATAAATCAGGTGAAAGAGGACAGAAATAATTAAATGATGTTCCCTTACTTTTTTTTATTTATAAGTCAATAAGGCAGAAGTTTATTTCAATATAGATTTTACTAAGATTCTCTTCAAAATAAGAATAAGGAAATAAATTTAATTAAATCAATTAATTCAGAAAAAATATATCAGTGGACACATTTCTTACTATGCGATGTCACTCCCTCTTCCTGGCCAATACTGAGTAGTCCTTCCAGTATATATATATATATATATACATGTGTGTATGTGTAATCTTCATAAAAACAACTTTTTAGCTGCTCTTTTCGCATATTAAACATTTTTATCCTTCATAATAAGATGATCAAACTTATTCATCTTATTCTTTCATTTATACTTCATTACTCTCTATCTATATACATAGTGTGTTTTGTGTGTGTGTGTGTGTGTGTGTGTGTGTGTGTGTGTGTGTGTGTGTGTGTGTGTGTGTGTGTGTGTGTGTGATTGTAGACCAGCAAAAATGGTACATGAATGAACTTTGTATTTAAGCAATGTACTTAAATGGATTTAACTTAGGAAATGGTAGAATTTTTATTACAATCTGAAGTGAAATGATAATTTTCTCATTTGCTTTGAACATTATTTTCTTAGTCATCCAAATACTTAATATAATGAAAATGACAATGAAATGCTAAACAGAACCATCAATATCATTATGGACAAATATTTCAATGGGAACCCAACAGATTTTGGGGTCATTCAGTTGTATTCTTTAATGAAAAAACATTACTGAAATCTATTTCTGTCTGTACTGAAACTAAAAAGTATAAAACTGAGAATAAAAGAGTGCAGGGTATATGAAGATAATGTATGATGTGTACTTTTTCTTTAATTATTAATTTGACTAAATATTCTCTACAATAATGATTATTTCAAACCTCTATTCCTTTCTTTCTTTTCTTTTTCCTCCCTTTTATTTGTATTCAATTGGTTGCATGGGAAAGTATATCGTATGAATGGTCTCATCTCAATGAATTGCCTTCTGGAAATTGAAATCTTGTCAAAATGAAAATCTTCTCATTTATTTGGAATCCAATATCTTCCCCTTGAATGAAGAAGTCAGTTGAAAATTTATACCCAAGTCATTGCAGGATTTGTTCATAGTGACATTCATACACATATTTACATAGATATAAAAACACCATATTTAGAATATTTCTATTCTGGGATTTATGTTTTGAATAGTTAGTTATGAAGCCGAACATTAATGTTGGCGTGTAGTTTAATTTCTTAATTAGAGCTAAATTGTTGAACGCAAAATTTTATTCTCTGAAAATGCATATGGTAATAAAGATGAGTTCTCTGAATAAATATTAATGACTTAATGAAACATTACCAATAAGTGAAACATTACCAATAAAAAAAAAGTTCACCCTTAAAAAATTTACATGAAAAATTGATTTTCTTCAAAACAAAAATACTAAGATTTTACCATTTCTCATAAAAGGTTATAGAATCAAAATGGCTATAATTCGATATTATTTATTATCAAATTTTACAGTATTAAATCTCTGCAGCCAAAAATAAGAATAAGTACCAATCCAAAAATATTTATGCTTCTTACATGTATCTATGAAATTTTATTTTTGATTTTAGACTTTCAGTGTTGCATCCTGTCTGAGGTTGAGAGACTGGGTAAAATGCATGCAAATATAATTAGACTTTAAGTAATATGTTAGATGAATTGTGAACTTGTGAACTTGTTAGGTTATTGTAACAGCAGTCCATGATGATGTTAATACTTCTATTCAAAAATAAATGAAGTATTTTAATTAACATTCCATAGTTTTCTTTATTATGTTAGGAATTAGGATAATTATAAAATAGTATTCAGTGTGAATGCATAGATCCAAAAATTATAATTCAATTGTAAATTGACTTGGAAATTACTTTATTTCCTAATTTACAGCATTTTAAATGTATTGCTCTGATAAAAAATCAGTGCGATATACAGTTTTTATCTTATATATATATATATATATATATATATATATATATATATATATATATATATTTGTTAACAAAATGAGAATTTTAGTAATATATACACAGATAAATCAAGAGGAATCCTAGTGGTGTAGATAATTAGATAATTACTTTTGGACTAATACCTTTAAGTTAGGTATGAACTGCTTTATCCCACCAGCTACGGAGCCTATTTGGCTGGTTCTGGAGAATACACTCACTGTATCTCTGCAGAGGAGTAAGATCCAGCTAACTAGTGTCCTGGACATGACATTAAACAATCTGATGGTGAGGCTCCAGTGCTGAAGCTCTGGGGAATGTGGAATACACCTTCATTGTCACTGCTCCCTGGTTCACTCTGACCCAGTATGGTAGTATCCGATAGGTTCCTATCAATGGGTCAGATAGAACTGTTTGACCATTTAAACTGCATGCAAATTAGTAACTTATATTAAACTGAATTGTTAGAAATAGAACTTTTTGACCATTTAACTATGTACAAAGAAATGATAAATGTCTACTTAAATTGTTAGTGATACATAGCAATATTTGCAATCATTTAACTGTGTGTAAATACTTGAAATCATTTTCCTGAATGCAAAATAGAATTATTGGTATTACATTCCAATACTTGGAACCATTTGAATGTGTGCAAATGAATTAATAGTGTTTAATAGAACAGCAATAATTGTGACCCCTTTACTATCTGCAAACAAATGTTTGATATTAGTAAAAAGTATTTGTGTTAGATCACAATAATTGAAGCCATTTAACTGTGTAGAAACAATTGTAATACTTATGTGCAACAAATTAGTTCTAACTCATATAGAAATAAAATAACCTACAAATTATTTGCTCACAAATAATATAAGTATTACTATTTAATTGTGTGCAAATAAATGACTAATTTAGAATTAAATTGTTGGTGTTACATAGCAATACTTGAAATTATGTAATTGAGCCCAAACAAATAATTAATAGTAAATTGAATTATTTATATTAAAAATACTTGAAACCATTTAACTGTGTGCGAGAGAATGAGCTTTAAAATGTTATCGAGAAAATATGTTTACAAATTATATATATTCAATATTTACGTATAAAGAGATTTTGGCATTAAATGGACCTAAAGAGTTGATATGCTATAAAAGCCAACTAAACCAAATCCTGCTATGGGTTGAATATTACCACCACTGTTTGATAAGGAAAGCTTTGATTTCAAATTATCCACAAACGTTGATATGTCATAAAACAAAGGAACCAAACTGAACAACCATTAGTACAAAGTACAGATAAGAAATAAAGAATAATTGATGAATTTTATCAATTATTAATTTTGATCTGCATTTTTTTCATTTGCTATTTTTAGTTGCTTTCTTACTTGCAATTTGCATCTGCAATTTTTTTCAGTTTTGATTTTCACTTGCTTTTCCAACTGTAATTTTTATCAGCATTTATTTTATCATAATTTCTTTGCACACAGATGGTTTCAAGTATCCCTATCTAACACAAATGTTTCTGTTTAATATTTATCATTTATTTGTGCACAGTTAAACGATTTCAAGTATTGCTATCTATCACTAATAATTTCATTTCACATCAGTCATTTGTTTGCCCACACTTAAATAGTTAAACAGTTCAATTTAATCTAGAGAAGTCCAGGTCAGAGTGGACCTGGGAGTAATGGCAATGAAGGAGTACTTCACCTTCCCCAAAGCTTCAGTTCTGAAGACTCATCATCAGATGTTTTAGTGCCATATCAAGGACACTTATAAGCAGAGGTCTTACCCCTCTGCAGAGATGCAGTTGATGTATTCTACAGCCCCAACTGACTGAGCTAACCAGGAGTAATAATATCTTTTAAGGCCATCCTTTAGAGGTCAAATAAATATGTTTGGAATAAGAATACTTGAAACCATTCAATTATACACAATTAAGAAACCCTTTATCCCCTCCACTATAGCTTAAAAAGAACCACTTTCCTTCTACAAGGAAGGTTAATTTGCCTTTAAAACAAAGAAACCAAACCAAACCGAACCAAACACAATTATTTGCATTAAAAATAGTTACTTAAATCTATAACTATTTTCTAGGGATTATTATAATTAGTGACTTAAAACCATATTATTGCCTGTAAATTGTTGATATTAGAAAGTCATAATTGAAATCATATAACTGTATGCAAAAATATTATTATTATTAAATAGGAATAGTTACTTGAAGTCATATAACTGAGCATGAATTTTCTATTTTAAGAACAGTTACTGAAAGCTATAATTGCAGACAGATTCTCATTTTCCTTTGTTAATTAAAACCATATAATTGATTTTGGCATTAAATAACATAATATTGGTTGAGATGCTATAAGATTAATCAACCAGCCAACCAATACTCTCTAAGTATTGATAAGACCTTAGAAATCTGAGAAACAAATGTTTTTTTTATTTCTGATGTAAAGATGTTAGTTCTATCAGGACCAATGGGTATTACATCTGGTTTATAACTAACATGTCTGTCACAGATGAATAGGAGTGTCCATTCCAGTCAATGTTTTGAACAAAAGTCTGGACCCTTTATACATCCCATGGGTTTCAGTTGCAATTTATGTTGATACTGCCATAAAAGTAATGATTTCGTTTTTTCTCTTACTCCAGTCAAAGCAGTTTAGTGCATCCAAGTGTAAAAACCTTTGCCAAAATGGATATTAATTTCATTTCTTTCCTTTTTATCATTTTAGATGTATAGTAAATAGTTTTAATTCGTGCATGCTCATCTAGGCACTTCTGTTTATCAAGCAATCATATTTCTGTTTATACCACTGGTTCCAAATATTTTGTGTCTGAGCTATGATATTAAACTGTATCTGGTGGTGAGGCTCCAGTTCTGAAGTTCTGGAGTATGTGAAGTCACTCTTTCATGTCATTACTCCCAGGTTCACTCTTATCTATAGGTCAAATTGATCTGTTTGAAATAATATCTAAAATGATTTTTGAACTACATTTGCTCGTAAAACATTGAGGGAGTCCCTGTGATGTAATGGCTAAAATGCTGACCTGTGGCTTCAAAGTAAGTAAGTTCAAACACCAGTCATGCAATTACATTCACTTTTGGACTGTTATTTTTGGGAAAGGTATAAACTCTCTTAGCCTCCAAGCTATGAGTTAGATAATCTTATTGTTGTTCTTCTACAAGGATGTCTTTAGCAATAAATAACCCACAAAGGTTGATATGCCATTAAACAGAGAAACCAAACCTTAAGACATTGATATTATAACTAAGCATGAAGTGTTTATCTGTTTAAAAGGATTTTGAAGATACATTTTTGAACAGTATATAAGTTGGTGACCGTAGTTGAGGGTAACCGGAAGGCTCCCTTTTCGATAGCTACAACACCAAGGTGTACGGGAGGGCGCTACTCCTTTCCCTGGATTGCTCCACTTTACCCTTGATCCTTACCTTATAATGCTGAGTGTTAAGCAAGGTAGAATCAAGTACCATTTTTTTGAGTCTTTGGTATGATTCAACCTGGGATTGAACCCAGTTCTCCCAGGACATTGGTGAACACTCTAACCATAATGCCAATGTCTGATATGCATAAAGGTTAAGGATTCAGGCTCATTTTATAAAAAAAAAACATATAGATGCATATGATAGGGCAAACAGTTCAGAAGATAAACTCTGATTTCAAAACTAAAACTATGCTTAAAGAACTGACCTTGTATCGCACCTTGTATGCATGAAGGGGTTGAGTATATATATATATATATATATATAATTACAAACCTAAGGAAAATTTTAGAAATAAACCTGATTACTCACGAGCCCACTGGGTACCTGTAGTAACAGTGATCCATGATGAGACTGATGTATCTATTTAGAAATGATTGAAGAATTCTAATTAGCATTTTATGATTATTTTCATTTTATGCTAATTTTCAATGATGAGCACTAATGAAGACCCCCTAAAAAGTTAACATTCAGTCACAAATTAGATCGGAAATTGCTTTATTCTCTCAGATAGAGCACCTAAAGTGTATTACTCTAATGAATATCTCATTATGATTCCCCTTTTCTCCGGATTATGCCCACACACACACACACACACACACACACATACACACACACACACATATATATATATATATATATATATATATATATAAACATTTGGCATATTCTTAGTCTTGCTGACATTCTTCCAAAGTTATCTCTACTGATCAAATAGCAGTATTAATATTTCATATATTAGTAGAAAAGGAGATTTATCAGGAAGTGAGATTTGATATACTGAGCTCAATCTCTGTATTAAGGACAGTTAAACAAGCTATATCTTCAGCAGCTTGGCTTGATCTTAGTGTTTATACTTCTATGCAACATGTTGTCAAATAAGGCAGACATGATTTATGTATATGCATAATTACATGAGTCAGATAGTATAAAAGCAATCCATTAGCTCTAGAAAAAAAGAAAAATATTACCACCAGGTAAAAAAAGGAAGAGTCAGCTTGATTCGGTTTGGTTTGGTTTGGTTTGGTTTGGTTTTATGGCATATCAACCATTACATCTAATGCCAAATTGGGTTTATACAAATATATTAGATATATATGGTTTGTAAACATAAATCAACAAAGTTAAATAGTATTGCTATGTATCACTAACAATTCAATTAAACATCAGTCATTTGTTTACACTCAGTTAAATGATGAAACAATCCTATTTTTAACAAGTTAATTTAGTGTAAGCCATTTGTTTGCAATTAGTTTAAAGGCCAAACAATTCTATTTGACCCATGGATAGTACTCTATCAAGTGCAATTTCTCTGGACCAGAATAGACCTTAGAGTGATAGCAATGAAGGTGTACACAGCATTTTCCAAAGCTCCTGCATTACAGGAGCCTCACCATCACATTGTTTAATATCATATCCAGGACACTCATTGGTGGGGGGGTCTTACCCCTCTACAGAGATGCAGTTGGTGTATTCTATTGCCCCAGCCGACTGGGGTGGGAGGAGTCAAATTTTGCTTCCATTTTACTCATGGTATGAAAGGACAAAATTATATGGGTTCTTTATTTTACTGAAGAAGAAACCTTTTTCCTGTATCAACCTCTCTCTAACAAGAACAAAACTTTCTGTATTTAATCACTTGTCAAGGAAAAATTAATTATTTTATTAAATTGATATCATTCCATATATCTTACTTATTATTTCAAAGATGTGTGTATGTAAGAATGCATTTATGTATGTATGTATGTATGTATATATATAGATGGTGCTCATCAGTCCGGTAAGACAGGCCACCTAGGAGAAGGATACTCTGATTACAAACCACCGCTGCACACTGGTACATAGAAATTCCCTGGCTGGTGTTTGGGGGCACATTTAAACCTCTAGGAGTGATGGGCCCTTGAGTTACTGGTGTGACATTCATCTAGGAGACAGAACCTCTGATCTAAAACCTGCGATCCACACATTTACCAATCATCTTGCTTTTGCTTGTCATTGGGTTATATTTATGAGGTTTCAGTGAGCAGTATTGGTGTTGTACAAGCTTGTGCCACTTAAATCCATTGAAGTACAGATATCTCAATCGTTCTTGATCATTCTTATATAACCACTCCCCAAAGACCTGTAGCCCACAGACATGATATGGGTGTCACTGATGATTCACCCAGCAACTGTGGTGAGGGTGGTGATGAGCATTGAGAAGGCTGTTGTCTATTAAGATGAAGCAATTGCTATGTATGTATGTATGTATCTTTGTCTATATTTGTGTGTCTATGAAACACTTTACAGTATTATTGAATTTTTAAACAAAAGAAAATGATGATGATGATAATTATGATGATGATGATGATGAAGATTCCTCCATTTACATGTCTTATGATAACATTTTGATAATAGAATTAATTATTTAAAATTTTAAGAATAAAATATCTTGATTTAACTTAAATATTCAGGACGTATTGAATATAAAGAAGTAAATGTAAAGGAAAATAAGATTTTTATATTACATTCGTATAATTGTTGCTACTTTTTAACAAAATGGATAAACTAGTATATATATACATACATATATATATATATATATATATATATATATATATACACTACCATTCAAAAGTGTTTTTAATTTTCATCTTAAAAGTGGTATTTTAATTGTAAAAGTTAAATACCAGAGAGTTTTATTTATTATACTGAAAACAAGTCTTCCTGAGCCACATAAAATACAAGAGCCAAGCTGGATGGAGCTGTAGAACACAATGACTGCATGTCTGCAGAGGAGTAAGACTTCCCCAGTGAGTGTCCTGATATGACACAAAACAATCTCATTGTGAGGCTCCAGTAATGCTGGAGCTTTGGGGAATGTAGAGTACACCTTCCTTGCCATTACTCCCAGGTCCGCTCTGACCCAGAGTAGTTGCACTTGATAGAGTCCTTACAATGGGTCAAATAGAACTGTTTGACTTTTAAACTGTGAGCAGACAAATGCTAAATAAACTTGTTAAAATTGAATTGTTTCATCATTTAACTGTGTATAAACAAGTGACATATAGCAATACTTGGAACCATTTAACTTTGTTGACTTATGCAAAATTGCATTGTTAGAAATAGAACTGTTTGATCATTTAACTGTGTGTAAACAAATGACTGTTTAATTGAATTGTTAGTAATACATAGCAATATCTGGAACCATTTGACTGTATGCAAACATATGAGTAATGTTGAATAAAAAATGTAGTGTTAAATAACAATACTTGTATCCACTTTACTGTGTTCAAACAAATGATTAATATCTAATAAAATCATTGGATTTAGATAGTAATAGTTGAGACCATTAAACTGTGTGCAAACAAATGATTAGTAATAAATAGAATTATTTGTATTGGATAGAAATACTTGAAACCATTTACCTGTGTGAAAAAAATGAACTCAGTCTCATTTCAAAATGTTATCAACAAAATGTGTTTGTATATTTGATATATATGTATAAACAGGATTTGGCATTAAATAACCTACAATGATTGATATGCTATAAAACCAAACCAAACCAAACCAAACCCAATCAAATACAAATTAAACGAAAAAACACAAAAATCTTCTTGAATTTTTGATTCATCAAAATGACCCTCTTTGGACACTATCACTGCTTCACAAGTTCTCAGTATTCTTTCCACTTAAGACTGGAGGTAGATAAAAGATAGTTTTGCCCAGCTTTCCTGCAAGTGATGCTTGAGCTGAGCCACATTTGCAGGTTGTTTAACTCTAACTTTTCGGTCAAGTTCATACCACACCAATTCAATGATTGCACCAGCCTAGACTTCAGTTGAATGATATGCTGTTCCTCTTTGCTTTTAATGTACCTCTGGCAGAGTTTACTTGTGAACTTTTGGTCATTATCTTGCATGAGTACAAATCCTTGACCCACAAGCTGGGTTCCAGATGGGATTGCATGATACTGTAGTATGCTATGATAGCCAGTATGATTTAATTTGCCCTTCACCTGGTGCAATTCCCCAACTTTGTGATTGGCAAAAGCGCCCCCCCACACACACACCATAATAGAGACTTTTCCATGTTCTACAGTTGGTGTGATACAGAGGGTTACAGCTCTTTCACCAACTCTTCACTGCACATAGACCCTCCTATTTGACTGAAAGATAATATTAAACTTTGATTTGTCAGTCCAGAAGACTTTATTCTACTGCTCTCTTGTAAGGTCTTTGTGCACCTTGGCCCATTTGAGCCTTTTGAAATTGTTTTGCTTCCTCAACAGTAATTTTTTGACAGTTATATAAATCACCTTCACAGAATCTTCTCCTGATGGTGGATGTTAACACATTTTTTCACAACATTGGTTCAGTTGTGCTGTGATGTTTGGAGCAGTCAGCCTTCTCTCACACAAGGTGATGACTCTGTTGAAATTGTCCTCTGCTCTTGTTGTTGCTATTGGTCTACCAGCCTTACGTTTGGTCTCATTTTGTCCCACTTCCTGATGTCTTCTAACAGTATAATCCATTGCAGTTCATGCTCAGTACCAAAGAAAAAAATACCTTCAAATCAATTTTTCAAAAGATATCTGCTTATACTAAAAACAAAGTTACTGAGTAAGACTTGCATTTAGTCTAATAAATAAAGACATTGTGGTACTTGTTTTGTTAAAAACAACACTTTTAGGATGAGAAATAAAAATTTTGGAGGGTGGGGAAATACTTTTGACTGTTAGAGTATATATAAATATAAGAGGCGCATGCGATATGTTTCCAGACTTTTTTCATATGGGCATTTAAAATTGTCGTAGACTCTTGAGAATTCAGTATGTTATTGCTATACATCTTATGAAATGACTGACCAATTTTTATGATTTCAGGTTCGAATGACCAGCTACAGTAGGAATTGAAATACACCCTATTAAAGCCTGATTGTTACAGCTGGTGAATTTCAAAAATGCAATCTGGACGTGAGGAAGAATGATATGCAATAAAATTCTATTTTAAATTTGGAAAGAATGCCAAAGAAACGTATGAAATGCTTCAGATTGCTTTTCGACCATCTTGCATGAATCAAGCATCAGATTTTGAGTGGCATAAGAGATTCAAGGAAGGCAGGGAGCCTGTAAGGGATGATGAGAGGTGTGAGAGGAGTAACGAAGTCAATACACCAGAGTTGATTGGACAAAGGGTTAGGGTTAGGGTTACTATGTTGAGGTTTTAAAGGAGTTCAGGAAGAGATTCTGTTGGAAGGGGCCAGTACTCTTCAAATCGGGTCAGTGGCATTTCCACCAGGACAATACACCAGTCCACAACTCCATCCTTGTCACAGACTATTCGACCAAGATGGGCATCAAGACAGTTCCTCAGCCTCCCTATAGTTCAGACCTTGTTCCCTCTGACTTTTGGTTATTCCCAAAGCTCAGAGGCTGTTGTTATGAGATAATTGAGGAGATGAAAGAGGCTGTGACGAAGGTCATTGACACGCTCACACAAGAGGACTTCCATGGGGCCTTCCAGAAGTTGTTGGAACAGTACGACAAGGGTATTGCAGCCGGAGATTATTTTGAAGGGGACTAGAGTTTCATGTGTGTACTATCAATAAAAGTGCCCATACGAAAAAAGTCTGGAAAGTTATTGTATGCACTTCGTATATATATATATATATATATATATGTATATATATATATATATTGATAAATAATTATATGCATATATTCATATGCATGTATTATAAGTCTATATATATGATTTTATATGTATGTATATGTATAAATATGCAGTATTACCAATAGATAAGTACACCAAAAATATGAATACATAGCTGATCAAAAATAAGAATACATCTGGTAAATTAATGCAATTTCATATTTGGTTATAAAGGTTGGTAATAAATAATATCTAGTTATATCTGTTTTGATTGTATGATGTTCTATGACTTGTATGTTTTACTTCAAATAAAAATCTGATTTTTGGTCTATAATAAAATTAGCTTTTTATTGAATATTGGAAGATGTGAATTTATTTATTGTTGATAACAGTAATATATATATATATATATATATATATATATACAACTTTAGTTTCTCTGACAATCTTCAATATTCGATTTTTTTTATTGCACATAGCAATAAGTACATTTCATTTTATCTAAAAAGAATATCTTTTTAAAAAAACTGTTTATTACTTCCTCAAAAATAAGGAAGGCTAATCATATTTTCCCCAGATATCATATGCATATAAGGTTGTTCAAGGTGATGCTATCGGAATTTTGACGTAACTTCTCCACATCTAACCTTTTGACCAAAAAATAACATTTGATATTGTTAATTCTAGAAGTTGCTTCTGATATATCTTTCAGTTTACAAGTGAAATTTTTAGATCAATAATATGAATACCAACAAAACTTACTGAATCTTATGACTAAGCCATATCTTGTTTGTTCAACCAAATTTAGCAATATTTTTATATGTAGACACAGTGGGGAAACCACAGTCTTTCTAAATTCCATTACTTGTTTTTGTGCCCTTACCAGAAATTCATTTTTTTTCAATTTCCACCCAGCATTCAGATTGGTCACTCGAGTAATAGTCATCTTATTTTGCATTAAACTATTAGAAACTACTGGTGACATAATGTTTATCATCATATAATTGATAAGCCAAAGTTTAATGCTTGGCTGCTTGCATTTCAATTTTTGTTTAAGAAAATAAGAACCACTTTGTGTAAAAATCTATACGGCAATATTTTCAAACAAAACTCTTTACAAAGTTTTGATGCTGTAAAGTTTTGTAATGAATAATACATAATTATATCTGTATTAATTATATAATATTCCACTAGAAATTATAAAACCTTGATATCTTTGGTTTAGAAGAAAATTAGCATTTTAAAAATCAGGGATATACTTATTTATGGTTGATACTATATATATATACATATATATATAGATATATATATAGAGAGAGACAGACAGATAGACAGACGAATATAGATATATGTTGGAATCAATATAATGTCCAATTTTCTTGATAAATATTTGAGACAGCATTTTTTAAAGTAATGCTTCTTGTAATCATTTATGTCCTGTATATGACACTAAATTGCATCTGATGGTGAGGCTCCAATCCTAGAGCTTTAGGGAATATGGAGTACTCCTTCATTGTCATCACTCCCCAGACTCTAATCCAGAGTAGTAGTACTTGTTAGGGTTCCATCTACGGTTCAAACAAGAATATTCAATTATTTACAAAGAATTCTTAGTTATATGAACCATATAGCTCAGTGCAAATTATTTGTATTAGATAGGATTACTTAATGAACAGAATTTCTTATGTTAAATACCCATACTTGAAATCATTTAACTGTGTGCAAACAAATGATTAATATCAAATATAATTATTAGTGTTAGATAGAAATACTTGAAACAATTTAACTGTGTGCAAACAAATGAGTTCTAACAGCTCATCTAAAAACAAAGTTACCGACAAAACAATTCAATTCTTCTATCGAATAATTTAAAAATTCGTAAAGAAAGCCCTAACAGTAGTTTAGAAGAAAAGCCTAGAATACTACCACAGCCCCCCCCCCCAGAAAGGGAAAAAGGAAAAAAAAAAAAAACCAACAAAAACGAATTCTCCCCTCCACCCCAGTAGACCGCCACCCCCAAAGCTACCTAAAATATCAGTAGTAAATAAAAGTCCAAACGAAGAAGTAGCATTTGAACTCAGGAGCCGAGTGGCAACGATTCCTCGCGCAGGAATTAGCCTACTCGTGATTTGAGCTCAGAATTGAATTCTTTCAGATGACTTTGTTTTATCTCTGCTCTTTTTGGACTTTATTTTTGGAAAAAAAACTTTTTGTGGTAAGACTAGATTTGACCTAATTTTAGTTATTTTTCTTTCTTTTTTGACGTCTTACCAATTTTTTCCTTTTACTTGAGTTTGACCTTCAGTCTAACTTTTTTTCACTTTTGAATTTAACTTTTTGTCACTGGTCGGTCGTTTCTCACAGTTTTATAAATTTACTTTCTCACCCTTTCTGTCACTCCTATTTTGAGTGATTTTTTGGTCCTTGACTTTGTCAGTCCCCCCCCCCTTTTTTTTTTTTTTTTTTTTTTTTTTTTTTCACGAGGTCTGACTTAGTAATTTTACAGCAAAGGACCCACCTCTATAATTGGACTGTCACCTTCCTTTTTTCACCTACCCTCCTGATTGCTTTTCCAATCATGGAGGGGAATACACGTACCCTACACGACCCTGAAAAAAATGAAAAAGAAGCCCCCCCTAAGCAGCCGGAAGCAACTAGCCTCATAGGAGCAAACTGGCCGTCACTACCAACTCCTTCAGAATCAGACAGCCCAATCCAGCCGGCACAAAAGGAAAAAAGCCCAGAAAAAACACCATGGAAGATAGAGGAAAGAAAACCGGAAGACCACGAAAAAAACCGGGTGGGCAAATATGCCCAGTATTTTAAGGGCAATGAAATTTTGCCCATACCGGAGATAATAGAAAAACTGGAACCAAGAATATTATCACTAGTAATAACCGACCTAAAAACAAGGCGGCTGGTTGGGCTGAAGAAGGAAGGATTTGAGGATCTTCTCCGGAAAGCAGGCGTCCCCTGCCAATACTTTTGTCGCAGAAGTTTTGCGACTTGGGACGTCCTGCTACCATCCAAAGAACAGGCAGCGAAAGCAGCATCCACAACCATAACCACCAAGTTCTTCCGGCTGCAACCGGAGTACATGGGGACCCGCAGGGTCCGTGTCACAGTGTGCAACGTCCCGGCGTTTATCACCGGGGAAGTGCTGGCCGCTTTCCTCAGTAAGTTTGGACGAGTTGAGGAAAGCAATCTCCTAAGGTCAGCCGCCGGGACGGCCTGTGGCGACCATGTGTTCCGGATCTGCCTGGATAGGGAGGGCTTCCAAGCTATTCCGGAGGTCATCATTAGCAGAGAGAGGCAGATGATGGTGGTGGTGGAGGGACGAAGACCACGCTGTTGGAGCTGCAAGCAGCTGGGACACATTTCAAAGTTTTGTCCCCAAAAGGACCCAGCTAATGCTGCAGCTGCCACGGATACCACAGCAACTACGACCACAACAGCAACAATCACCACAGCCATCACCAGTAGCAAAACACCAGAAAAAGAGTCTGGTCAGGTCCAGCCCCCCAAAAATCCAGAGGAAGGCTGGACCGAAGTCACCAAAAAAAAGAAAAAGTCCCCAAAGAAAACAACAACTGCCTCTCCTGCTAAAAACGCCGACCCCGACTCACCAGCATTATCAACAACTGAACCCATACCACGGGACATTACAGAGCACACATCGATCCAAACAATCAAGGCCTCGTCTAGGAGGAAAGCTAAAGTCAAAACAACACCCACAACAGTACCCACTACTCCAGAAGCATCAGAGACAGCAATGGAAACGGCAATGAACCTAAAGAGGAGGAGAAATAGCGAGGAGGGAGCTGCTAAGAAAAAATGCTCAGGGCCACCCTGCCCGGAGGATCCATTAGAAGGCCCCTCCAACGCTTACCCCCCAAAACAGTCTCTCCACCAACAAGTTCCACTACATGTACCCCTCCTACCTCATTTTCCACCACTGTCTTTACCGCCACCTCCTCTGCCACTTCCGGCACTGCCTCCCCCTCAATACTGCATTCCGCAGAATGCTACCCTTGAGCCCCTACAACCCCCACAATATCTACAACCACCACAACCCCCATTGCCACCACCAAAGCCACCACAGCCTCCCCAACCACCCCAACCAATAGACCAAGAACATTCTAAACCACCCCACCATTTTCGCCAGCTGCCAAAAGTTCGCCCTCACCAAATCTTACACGTGGCGAGGTCCCACTCCCTGGAAAGGCAGCCATCCCCAAAATTCATCAGAACTCTATCTCTACCATCCTTGAGCCCATCCTCTTCACCAGAACTGTTCCCAGAACGAATTCCTACACCAGTATCAATAGCAGCAGATCCCCCAACTACGCCTTCCCGGCAGCAAGCAAAGGCAGCAAACAGTGCCGTCAAAGACCAATGCAGAAAAGCAACGGAGTTATGCTCAATAGAAACAGATTCAGTCAGAGATCATCAACTCCGGAAAATATTAAAACAGCTAATACAGCTGGAAAAAGTAGACAAGAAGAAAATTAGTAACCCATTAAATTTTAAGAGTGCAGCCATGGTGACCACTTTCATCCGTTCAGCTGGTGACCGTACCAAGGGCGTATGGCAGTTCTTGGATACGGCCCGTCAGACTGACGCGGGTGTGAAGCTGGCGGAGTTGGAGCACTCCTCATTAAAAAGATGTCTACCATTCTGTTCAGGGAGGGTCCCCATTTTAGTTCATCCCTCCTTTTATAGGTCATTAAAAGTGCGGTTCCCGTTGGATGTTGGCGGCGTGTCCAGGGATGGCCGAGTAAACACTGAGCTCGGCACCGGCTCCTTGAGACAGGCGGTCGGCATCCTTACCCCCGAGGATTTCCGGCCCATAGTCGACACTGAATAAGGTAAGTCGGATTGATGGCTTTAAACGTTGCCAGTTTGAATGTGAGGGGACTGAGGGATTCAAGCAAGTGTGCGCGCTTGCTTGGTGAACTCAAGAACCTCTGCGTAGATGTTGCTGCAGTGCAGGAGACCCACTTCACTTGCGAGGCTGACTGTCGGGTGCTGGAAAGCGACTTTAACGTTTTCTCAGCATACGGCAGCAACTTCAGCGCTGGGGTCTCCTTGCTAGTTGGACGCAGCCTTGATGCTGATGTTGACGTTGTTTTTGCAGGTGACGGGGGCCGGTTGGTTGTGGCCGATGTTGCCGTGAAAAGTTTCAAGTTTCGTCTGGTTGCGGTTTATGCGCCCAATATCGTTGCGGAGAGGGTTTCCTTTTTTCGTCGGTTGGCGCCGTTCCTGGACGATACGAAGCGGCTAGTCTTAATGGGTGATTGGAATGCGATCCTTGATCCCAAGATAGATAAGGTCGGGCGGGGAGCTAGGCGTGCGGGAAGGTGTGATAGCAGCCTTGTCGGCTTCGTGACTCGTCACGGTCTCGTCGACAGGTTTCGTCTTGATCACCCAGGGCGGGAGATGTGGACGTGGCTAGATAGCTCGCCCTCTGCCAAAGTAGGCTCCTACTTGGACAGAGTGTTAGTGAGAAGAGCTGACATTGATTTTGTTAGTTGTCCCACGTTCCACTTGATAGCGTGGACTGACCATAAACTCATTAGAGTCAGTCTGCGGTTAGCAAATAGGCCTAGTCTAGCCGGCTACTGGAAGTTCAATACCTCCTTACTGGAGATACGGGACTTCCGGGATCGGCTGGAATCCCTAATTCAGCGGGCGTTAGTGGGGGCGGTTACCGGGAATAGGTGGTGGGTTTCTCTTAAGCACAGGATTAGAGATTTCGCCACCAAATACGGTCGACGGCTCAACTTAGATAGGACCGCGGAGGCGAAATCTATAGATGATAGACTCTCCCGGGCGGTGGCTGGGGGGGACTCCCTAGGTGTAGAGCTAGCTAGGAGGGACCTTGAGCGTGAGAGTAGCGAGCGCTACAAGGGATCAGTAGTTAGATCTAGGCTAAAAAGAGTTCTCAACGAAGCTGTGAAATCGAACGCGACTGCGCGTGAAGAAGAAGTGCGAAGGTTCCCCGATCGGTACATCGCATCTGTGAAGACCCCGGACGGGCGTCTGCTGCGATCGGGTCGTGAGATACGTGACGCCTTTCGGGCGCACTTTCGGGATCGCTTTGCCCGCTGCACTGATCTCCCGCTCCGGGAGTTTCGTAGCTATCTGGCCGACTTCCCCCGCCTTGGGGCGGCTGAAGCGGCTAGCTGCGAGGGTGTGGTTACTGAATGCGAAGTCCGTGACGCGTTGAAGCAGGTCGGCCTGAACAAGTCGCCGGGACTAGATGGTTTGCCCTACGAAGTGTACTTGAGGATGTCGCACATGTTTGTGCCTATTCTGACGGATATGTTCAACCATTGGTTCGCCCAGGGAGCCATCCCTGGTAGCGTTACCAAGGGCGTGATCACATTGCTGAAGAAAGGTGGCAGGCATGTTTGGGAGGGTTTAGACGATTACAGGCCCATAACTCTGCTTAACACAGAGTTAAAGATTTTGGCCCGGGTCTTAGCGAATCGTTTACAGCTTGTCATTAGCGATCTGATCGGCCCCGAGCAGACCTTTGCTGTGAAGGGAAGATCGATCCAGGACAACCTGCACTTGATTCGCGAGGTCCTAGAGGGGATAAAAGACGACACCGAATCCGCGCTGATCAGTTTAGATCAGTCCAAGGCCTTCGACAGGGTTGACCATCGGTTCTTGGCGTCTGTTTTGGAGACTGCCGGATTCGAACCGGAGTTCCGCAGATGGATTAGCATGATGTACCACAACCCTCAGGCAGTGGTGCAGGTGAACGGAAGGCGTTCGGGGGTGATCGCGATCGAGCGTTCGGTCCGGCAAGGCTGCCCTCTGTCTCCTCTTCTCTATGTCCTCGCGTTGGAGCCCCTCCTGCGCAGGCTTAGGGATGAGGGGACAAGTCCGGCACTGCGCGGTATCCCATTCGTTGGCCGCATTGCGGCTAGGGTTTCCGCGTTCGCTGATGACGTCACAGTGTTTGTATCCCGCCGCAAGGATATAGAGGCTGTGAAAGAGGCGGTTGTCGAGTATGAGCGGATTGCAGGGGCCAAGGTCAATTTTGACAAAAGCGAAGGTTTGCGGCTTGGTGCTTGGAGGGGTAGCAATACTCTTCCAGGGCCCTTCCGCTGGAGTGACGGACCCATCCGCATCCTTGGGGTGTGGTTTGGGCCCGACCTCCAACTGGAGCGAAATTGGTCGGAAGTACAAGCTAAGGTGAATGCTCAGGTGGGAATCTGGCTTTCAAGGAGGTTGTCCTTAAAGGGCAGGGCTGAGGCGTGCGCCACGTACGTCTTCCCCCTGATCCTTTACCGATTGGCTGTACTTCCTCTGCCTAAGGCACGTCGGTTGGCACTGCAACAATCCCTCTCCAGATTGCTCTGGGGAGGTGCAAGGCCGATGGTCCGTAGGCAGGTCTGTATCCAACGTACTCGCAACGGGGGTCTGGGTATGCCTGATCTGGAGAGCCACTGGCTTGCTGAAAGACTTGCATATCTGGGCCGTGTCTTGACGGGGGACTCAGTGTGGAGACGAAAGGCGAGTCGGACTTTTCCTCGCCTCAAGTCAGACCCAAAGGCTGAAGGTCGACGTAAGCCTTTGGGCGAAGCACTGTTTGTCCGCGAGTGCCGAAAGGCCCTTCGTAACCTTCTTGGGTCCAGTGACCTTTCATGGCCTCGGAAGGAGCTGTATCGGGAATTAGTGGTGGGTTCCGCTTCTGATCCTCTCAGCGAGCGGCACGGCTGGACGGCGGAGGAGATCCGCTCTCACTGGAATTGGGCGCCAGGATCGAGCTTCTTGAACAACTCCGAGTTCTCGCTCACCTGGCGACTTGTTCGGAATGCGTTATCCCTTCGCGGCTTGAACTTCAAGGCGGGCCTGGCAGACATGCCTGATTGCACTCGCTGCGGCAGTGGCTTGGAAGAAACGGCTGAGCACGCCTTCTACTACTGCGAGCGAGTCCGTCCGTTTTGGGATCACGTCGGGGAGTGGACGGCTCGCATCGAACCCAAACAGCTCGTGCTGCTCGACGTTGGTTACGTCGTAGACAACGTTCTTCCTCCGTTTCACGGTGAGAAGCGTGTGGTGTTTCTCGCGATCCTAGCTGTAGCTAGAATGGTGATTTGGACGACGCGAAACAAGGGATTGTATGACGATGCAAACTTTTCTCAGCGTGATCTGGTTTTGTATTTTCGGCATCAGCTGAGGGTCAAAATCAGATGCGATAGAAAACGCTTGGATCGCATAACATTCAGCAAAAGATGGGTGACTGCAGCGAGCCTGGTCGTACGAAAGGGGGCAACGTTGGAGTCATCCTTCCCTCCTCTGCCGGCCCATGGCGTCTATGGTACGGGTCCTTAGGGACCCCATCCCTGGTAAGTAGAATTGTTTTTTCCCCCTTGTAACCTAGTTAGCAGTATGTTGTGTGTCATTGTCCCCGTCATCTAGTCGGTAGTTTCTCAAGATCTTCCCCCTCCCAATTATTTTTGTACCTCAACCCGAAGCCCAGCCCGCTTTTATTGAAGATCTTGAAAATTCATATGTAAAAAATCATATAATCTGCTTGTATCGACCCATACCGCGCCCGACCCTTTATTTCTTTTATCTCTGTAGATTAGGATTCCCGCCCTACCTAGGGTAGGTCCGGCTTGTTTCCGGTTTCTTTCGACCCGGAAAACAGTCGGCCTCCAATTTTCTAGACGGGGGGATGGGAGGGAAACCAAATTGGGGATTTTTTCCTTGTTTTCGTGTATATATGTTTTTCGGGGTTTTTTCTCCCTTTCCCATCATATCCATTGTAAAAAATCATACATTGTAAATAAAAATCATGCATCACTTTCGGGTTTTAAGTAGGACTTTTTCATAGAGCAAATGCGGTATTTTGGTGGTTGCTGCGTGCAAGGAGAAGGACGAGTGATTATATATTGTATTGTTGAATGGGTCGGCGAATGTGGCTAGCTAGGTTCCCCATAGAAAATATAGTTAAAGCATGACCGCTCCCTTCCCCTCCCCCAAAACCAAAAGGCCTCGTGCCTTCTTGTATTTTTTTACAAGGAATAAAGAACTCAGGAGCCGAGTGGAAGAAATATGTCAATATTGGTCAGTATGTCTTTAATTCCAATTTAAAATGCTGAATTTTACAAAATGTTATGCTGTATTTTGTTTGTGAAATAATGCTTAAACTATGCGTTTTAAATGTAAAGGCACGCTTACTCTACTATAAAGCCAATTTGATATTAAGCCTATCCACATGTCAGCGAACAAGGACACAAGCCACAATCAGTCAGACTTGCTCGTTCACTTGAAGTCAAATTTTTGTTATTACCTACGTTACTCGGATTGTTAAATTGGTTATCTCGGTAAGACTTTGTTTTTTTCTGTTTGAATTTTTTTATTTTTTTTTAAGTCTTACCGAGAATTCTTTATTTGTGACACTTGTTAAATCTCTTGTTTTTGTTATCCGACTTGTGTTTTTGTCGTCGGACTTTATTATTTTTGTGTCTTTATTCTTTGTTTGTTTTGTCGTTTCTTATTTTTTCAGGGGTTCTACGTGTTTTTGTGGCTTTTTTTCACTGTTTTTGTGTTTAATTATTTTTTCGTCTTTTGTTTAAACAGTAGAACCCCCCTCCATACTTGCAACAGGTGGAGGCTTTAGTTCCTTTACCCTCCTTGGCTGCTAATTCTACCTCAGCCATGGAGGGTGAAACGGCAACCCCTACAAAGACCACAGCAAGCCTAATAGGATCAAATTGGCCTTCGCTGCCGATCCCCGACGATACCCAAGTCTCACAAGACAGTCCGATTCAGCCGGCCCAACAAAGCCCCACAGCCTGGAAAGGCCAGCAGAGAGGACCAGATGAATATGAAAAGGACCGGGTGGGCAGATTTGCCAAGTATTTCAAAGGCAACGAAATACTGCCCATCCCGGAAATTGCAGACAAAATCACGCCTAGAGTCCTCTCGCTGGTCGTTTCCGACCTCAAAACAAAAAGGCTAGTGGGGCTAACAAAAGAAGTTTTTGAGGAGCTGCTGAGGAAGGCAGGCATCCCATGCCAATACTTTTGCCGTAAAAGTTTCGCGACATGGGATGTCCTCCTTCCTACAGAAAAACAAGCGGCAAAAACAGCTGAATCGGACATCATTACGAAACACTTCAGGCTACAGCCGGAGTATAAAGGCACCCGTAGGCTTCGCGTCACGGTATGTAATGTCCCGGCCATCATCACTGGGGAGGTCCTCGCGGCGTATCTAAGTGCCTTTGGCCACGTCGAGGAATTTAACCTCCTCAGATCCCCGGCCGGGACAGCCTACGGGGATTATGCCTTCCGGCTGTGCCTGTCAAGGGATGGCTTCAAAGCCATCCCCGAAACACTGATATGCGGGGATCGGCAGATGATGGTGATGGTGGAAGGGAGACGCCCCAGGTGCTGGGGGTGCAAACAAATCGGACACATCGCTAAGTTTTGCCCCCAGCGACCTGATAACAAGGCGTCAACAACAACAACAACAACAACAGACGTAGCGGCCACCACCATCACCATCACCAAAGAAGCGGAGGCCAAGGGCCCGGGTCAGGTCCAGCCCAAAAACAACCAGGAGGGCTGGACTGAAGTGACCAAAAAGAGGAGGGGATCCCCTAAACAAGGGGAAAAAAGTCCAACTTCATCCCCTCCTCAAAAACAAACCAGGGCCCCAGCAGCAGCAGCAGCAAAAACAACACCGGAACCATCGGCAGCAGCAGCAGCAAAATCTCCGACAGCAGCAGCAGCAAGAACAACAACAACAACAACAACAGAACCACCGGCAGCAGCAGCAGCAAAAACACCAACAAAACCACGGGCAACAGCAGCAGCAATCACAACAACATCAACAGAATCACCGGCAGCACCAGCAACAATGACACCAAAGAAACCAGCAACAACAACAGCACCATCACCAAAAAAAACCAAAAAGAAAATTAAACAAATCATCGAAGATATGGAAACATCGACCAATCTGAAGAGGAGAAGGGACAGTGGGGAAGGGGCAGCAAAAAAAATGTGCCCCGAAAAAAACCAACCGGAGGCAGGCCCCTCCTCTCAACCACAAATACCTCTCCCATCTCCACCAGTACCTTCACCGCCACCTACACTACCTCCACCGCCGTTTCCACCTCCAAAAATCACCTTACAGCCTCCTCCCCAACAAATGGACTCTCTCTCACCCCAACATGAACTTTTTAAAAAATATCACCGCCCCTACAAAATCCCACTCCCCAGATCTCAGTCTGCTGAAAGGGCACAACCCTCGGGCCTAGCCCGAACCCCATCCCTTCCCTCACTCAGCCCAGCAGACTTTTCATCTCAGGAACTTTTCCCAGCAATCATTTCACCAAAAAGAAAAACTGACCCCCGAAAGAAAACAAACCACAATGAACTATCCATCGGACAGATACAGCGGGCAGCGGCTTTGTGCTCTGCGGAGCTGGAGGCAGTTGGGGACTTCCAGCTCCGGAAGGCACTAAAGCCGTTGCTCAGCTTGGAAAAAGTAAAAAATTTAAACGTATCAAATCCCGCAAATTTCAGGAGTGCAGCCATGGTGACCACTTTTGTCCGGTCAGCTGGCGACCGTACCAAGGGCGTATGGAAGTTCTTGAGTACGGTCTGTCAGACTGATACGGGCATAAAGCTGGCGGAGTTGGAGCACTCCTCCCTCAAAAAATGTCTTACATATTGTTCGGGTAGGGTCCCGATTTTGGTTCACCCGTCTCTTTATAGGGCCCTAAAGCTGAAGTTCCCCATAGATGTCGGCGGAATCACCAGGGACAACCGAGTGACGACTGAACTCGGTACCGGTTCCCTGCGTCAGGCTGTCGGCATCCTCACACCCAAGGATTTCCGGCCCGTAGTCGACGATGAGTAAGGTAAGTCGGATTGATGGCTTTAAACGTTGCCAGTTTGAATGTGAGGGGACTGAGGGATTCAAGCAAGTGTGCGCGCTTGCTTGGTGAACTCAAGAAGCTCTGCGTAGATGTTGCTGCAGTGCAGGAGACCCACTTCACTTGCGACGCTGACTGTCGGGTGCTGGAAAACGACTTTAACGTTTTCTCAGCATACGGCAGCCACGTCAGCGCTGGGGTCTCCTTGCTAGTTGGACGCAGCCTTGATGCTGATGTTGACGTTGTTTTTGCAGGTGACGGGGGCCGGCTGGTTGTGGCCGATGTTGCCGTGAAAAGTTTCAAGTTTCGTCTGGTTGCGGTTTATGCGCCCAATATCGTTGTGGAGAGGGTTTCCTTTTTTCGTCGGTTGGCGCCGTTCCTGGACGATACGAAGCGGCTAGTCTTAATGGGTGATTGGAATGCGATCCTTGATCCCAAGATAGATAAGGTCGGTCGGGGAGCTAGTAGTGCGGGAAGGTGTGAGAGCAGCCTTGTCGGCTTCGTGACTCGTCACGGTCTCGTCGACAGGTTTCGTCTTGATCACCAAGGGCGGGAGATGTGGACGTGGCTAGATAGTTCGCCCTCTGCCAAAGTAGGTTCCTACTTGGACAGAGTGTTAGTAAGACGAGCTGACATTGACTTTGTTAGTTGTCCCACGTTCCACTTGATAGCGTGGACTGACCATAAACTTGTTAGAGTCAGTCTACGGTTAGCAAATAGGCCTAGTCTGGCCGGTTACTGGAAGTTCAATACCTCCTTACTGGAGATACGGGACTTCCGGGACCGGCTGGAATCCCTAATTCAGCGGGCGTTAGTGGGGGCGGTTACCGGGAATAGGTGGTGGGCTTCTCTCAAATATAGGATTAGAGACTTCGCCACCAAATACGGTCAACAGCTCAAACTAGATAAGGCCAAGGAGGCGAAGTCTATAGACGATAGACTTTCCCGGGCGGTGGCTGGGGGGGACTCCCTAGGTGTAGAACTAGCTAGGAGGGACCTTGAGCGTGAGAATAGCGAGCGCTACAAGGGATACGTAGTTAGATCTAGGTTAAATAGAGTTCTCTACGAAGCTGTGAAATCGAACGCGACTGCGCGTGAGGAAGAAGTGCGAAGGTTCCCCGATCGGTACGTCGCGTCTGTCAAGACCGCGGACGGGCGACTGCTGCATTCGAGTCGTGAGATACGTGATGCCTTTCGGGCGCACTTTCGGGATCGCTTTGCCCGCTGCCCTGATCTCCCGATCCGGGAGTTTCGTAGCTATCTTGCCGACTTCCCCCGCCTCCGGGTGGCTGAAGCGGCTAGCTGCGAGGGTGTGGTTACTGAATGCGAAGTCCGTGATGCGTTGAAGCAGGTCGGCCTGAACAAGTCGCCGGGACTAGATGGTTTGCCCTACGAAGTGTACTTGAGGATGTCGCACATGTTTGTGCCTATTCTGACGGATATGTTCAACCATTGGTTCGCCCAGGGAGCCATCCCTGGTAGCGTTACCAAGGGCGTGATCACATTGCTGAAGAAAGGTGGCAGGCATGTTTGGGAGGGTTTAGATGACTACAGGCCCATAACTCTGCTTAACACAGAGTTAAAGATTTTGGCCCGGGTCTTGGCGAATCGTTTACAGCGTGTCATCAGTGATCTGATCGGCCCTGAACAGACCTTTGCTGTGAAGGGAAGATCGATCCAGGACAATCTGCACTTGATTCGCGAGGTCCTAGAGGGGATAGAAGACGACACAGAAGCCGCGCTGATCAGTTTAGATCAGTCCAAGGCCTTCGATAGGGTTGACCATCGGTTTTTGGCGTCTGTTTTGGAGACTGCCGGATTCAAACCGGAGTTCCGCAGATGGATTAGCATGATGTACCACAACCCTCAGGCAGTGGTGCAGGTGAACGGAAGGCGTTCGAGGGTATTCGCGATCGAGCGTTCGGTGCGGCAGGGCTGCCCGTTGTCTCCTCTTCTCTATGTCCTCGCGTTGGAGCCCCTCCTGCGCAGGCTTAGGGATGAGGGGACAAGTCCGTCCCTGCGCGGTATACCTTTTGTTAGCAGCCTTGCGGCAAGGGTTTCCGCGTTCGCTGATGACATCACAGTCTTTGTATCCCGCCGTCTGGATATAAAGGCTGTGAAAGAGGCGGTTGTCGAGTACGAGCGGATCGCAGGAGCCAAGGTCAATTTTGACAAAAGCGAAGGTTTGCGGCTTGGTGCTTGGAGGGGTAGCAATACTCTTCCAGGGCCCTTCCGCTGGAGTGACGGACCCATCCGCATCCTCGGGGTGTGGTTCGGGCCCGACCTCCAACTGGAGCGAAATTGGTCGGAAGTACAAACCAAGGTGAATGCTCAGGTGGGAATCTGGCTTTCAAGGAGGTTGTCCTTAAAGGGCAGGGCGGAGGCGTGCGCCACGTACGTCTTCCCTCTGATCCTTTACCGATTGGCTGTACTTCCTCTGCCTAAGGCACGTCGGTTGGCACTGCAACAATCCCTCTCCAGATTGCTCTGGGGAGGTGCAAGGCCGATGGTCCGTAGGCAGGTCTGTATCCAACGTACACGCAACGGGGGTCTGGGTATGCCTGATCTGGAGAGCCACTGGCTTGCTGAAAGACTTGCATACCTCGGCCGGTCCTTGACAGGGGACTCAGTGTGGAGACGAAAGGCGAGTCGGACTTTTCCTCGCCTCAAGTCAGACCCAAAGGCTGAAGGTCGACGTAGGCCTATGGGCGAAGCACTGTTTTTTAGCGAATGCCGAAAGGCCCTTCGTAACCTTCTTGGGTCCAGTGACCTTTCACGGCCTCGGAAAGAGCTATATCGGGAGTTAGTGGTGGGTTCCGCTTCTGATCCTCTTAGCGAGCGGCGAGGCTGGACGGCGGAGGAGATCCGCTCTCACTGGAATTGGGCGCCAGGATCGAGCTTCTTGAACAACTCCGAGTTCTCGCTCACCTGGCGACTTGCACGTAATGCGTTACCCCTTCTCGGCTTGAACTACAAGGCGGGCCTAGCAGACATGCCTGATTGTCCTCGCTGCAGCAGTGGATTAGAAGAAACGGCTGAGCACGCCTTCTACTACTGCGGGCGAGTCCGCCCGTTTTGGGATCACGTCGGGGAGTGGACGGCTCGCATCGAACCCAAGCAGCTCGTGCTGCTCGACGTTGGTTACGTCGTGGACAACGTTCTTCCTCCGTTTCAGGGTGAGAAGCGTGTGGTGTTTCTCGCGATCCTGGCTGTAGCTCGAATGGTGATTTGGATCACGCGAAAGAAGGGATTGTATGACGATGCAAACTTTTCTCATCGCGATCTGGTTTTGTATTTTCGGCATCAGCTGAGGGTCAAAATCAGATGCGATAGAAAACGCTTGGATCGCATAACATTCAACAGAAGGTGGGTGAATGCAGCGAGCCTGGTCGTACGAAAGGGGGCAACGTTGGAGTCAACCTTCCCTCCTCTGCCCGCCCATGGCGTCTACGGTACGGGTCCTTCGGGACCCCACCCCCGGTAAGTAGGCAAAGCTTTCCCCTTGTAACCTAGTTAGCAGTATGTTGTCAGTCATTGTCCCCGTCATCTAGTCATTAGTATTCAAGATCTTCCCCATCCCCATTATTTTTCGACCTCAACCCATATCCCAGTCCGCTTTTACTGAAGATCTTGAACATTCATATGTATAAAAACCATATTACCAACTTGTATCGACCCACACCGCCCCCGACCCTTTATTTTCTTTTTCCCCCTATAGATTAGGATCCCAGTCCCACCTAGGGCAGGTCCGACTTGTTTCCGGTTCTTTCGGCCCGGAAAACAGTCGGCCTCCAATTTTATAGACGGGGGGATGGGAGGGCAACCAAACGGGGGATTTTTCCTTTGTTTCTTTGTTTTTGTATATATTTCGGGGTTTTTCTCCCATCCCCATCATATGAATTCATTTGTAAAAAATCACAATTTGTAAATAAAATCATGCACCACTTCCGGGGTTTTAAGTAGGTCTTTCTTCATAGAGCAAATGTGGTATTTTGGTGGTAGTAGCGCGCATGGTGACGGATGAATGACTATATATTGTATTGTTGAATGGGTCGGCGAATGTGGCTAGCTAGGTCCCCTTAGTTAAAACGTAGTTAATGCAAGACCGCACCCTTCCCCTTCCCCCCAAAACTTAAGGCCTCGTGCCTTCCTGTAAGTAATTAACAGGAAATAAACACATGTCAGCGAACAAGGACACAAGCCACAATCAGTCAGACTTGCTCGTTCACTTGAAGTCAAATTTTTGTTATTACCTACGTTACTCGGATTGTTAAATTGGTTATCTCGGTAAGACTTTGTTTTTTTCTGTTTGAATTTTTTTTTATTTTCATTTTTTTTTTAAGTCTTACCGAGAATTCTTTATTTGTGACACTTGTTAAATCTCTTGTTTTTGTTATCCGACTTGTGTTTTTGTCGTCGGACTTTATTATTTTTGTGTCTTTATTCTTTGTTTGTTTTGTCGTTTCTTATTTTTTCAGGGGTTCTACGTGTTTTTGTGGCTTTTTTTCACTGTTTTTGTGTTTAATTATTTTTTCGTCTTTTGTTTAAACAGTAGAACCCCCCTCCATACTTGCAACAGGTGGAGGCTTTAGTTCCTTTACCCTCCTTGGCTGCTAATTCTACCTCAGCCATGGAGGGTGAAACGGCAACCCCTACAAAGACCACAGCAAGCCTAATAGGATCAAATTGGCCTTCGCTGCCGATCCCCGACGATACCCAAGTCTCACAAGACAGTCCGATTCAGCCGGCCCAACAAAGCCCCACAGCCTGGAAAGGCCAGCAGAGAGGACCAGATGAATATGAAAAGGACCGGGTGGGCAGATTTGCCAAGTATTTCAAAGGCAACGAAATACTGCCCATCCCGGAAATTGCAGACAAAATCACGCCTAGAGTCCTCTCGCTGGTCGTTTCCGACCTCAAAACAAAAAGGCTAGTGGGGCTAACGAAGGATGTCTTCGAGGAGCTGCTGAGGAAGGCAGGCATCCCATGCCAATACTTTTGCCGTAAAAGTTTCGCGACATGGGATGTCCTCCTTCCTACAGAAAAACAAGCGGCAAAAACAGCTGAATCGGACATCATTACAAAACACTTCAGGCTACAGCCGGAGTATAAAGGCACCCGTAGGCTTCGCGTCACGGTATGTAATGTCCCGGCCATCATCACTGGGGAGGTCCTCGCGGCGTATCTAAGTGCCTTTGGCCACGTCGAGGAATTTAACCTCCTCAGATCCCCGGCCGGGACAGCCTACGGGGATTATGCCTTCCGGCTGTGCCTGTCAAGGGATGGCTTCAAAGCCATCCCCGAAACACTGATATGCGGGGATCGGCAGATGATGGTGATGGTGGAAGGGAGACGCCCCAGGTGCTGGGGGTGCAAACAAATCGGACACATCGCTAAGTTTTGCCCCCAGCGACCTGATAACAAGGCGTCAACAACAACAACAACAGACGTAGCGGCCACCACCATCACCAAAGAAGCGGAGGCCAAGGGCCCGGGTCAGGTCCAGCCCAAAAACAACCAGGAGGGCTGGACTGAAGTGACCAAAAAGAGGAGGGGATCCCCTAAACAAGGGGAAAAAAGTCCAAATTCATCCCCTCCTCAAAAACAAACCAGGGCCCCAGCAGCAGCAGCAGCAGCAAAAACAACACCGGAACCATCGGCAGCAGCAGCAGCAAAATATCCGACAGCAACAACAGCAGCAGCAGTAAGAACAACAACAACAACAACAACAGAACCACCGGCATCAGCAGCAGCAAAAACACCAACAAAACCACGGGCAACAGCAGCAGCAATTACAACAACAACAACAACAGAATCATCAGCAGCACCAGCGACAATGACACCCAAGAAACCAACAACAACAGCACTATCACCAAAAAAGACGAAAAAGAAAAACAAACAAATCATCGAAGAAATGGAAACGTCGACCAATCTGAAGAGGAGAAGGGACAGTGGGGAAGGGGCAGCCAAAAAAATGTGCCCCGAAAAAAAACAATCTGAGGCAGGCCCCTCCTCTCAACCACAAATACCCCTCCCATCTCCACCAGTACCTTCACCGCCACCTACACTACCTCCACCACTGTTTCCACCTCCAAAAATAACTCTACAGTCTCCTCCCCAACAAATGGACTCTCTTTCACCCCAACATGAACTGCTTTTTAAAAAATATCACCGCCCATACAAAATCCCACTCCCCAGATCTCAGTCTGCAGAAAGGGCACAACCCTCGGGCCTAGCTCGAACCCCATCCCTTCCCTCGCTCAGCCCAGCAGACTTATCATCTCAAGAACTTTTCCCAGCAATAATTTCCCCAAAAAGAAAAACTGACCCTCCTAAGAAAACAAACTACAAGGAACTATCCATCGGACAGATACAGCGGGCAGCGGCTTTGTGCTCTGCGGAGCTGGAGGCAGTTGGGGACTTCCAGCTCCGGAAGGCACTAAAGCCGTTGCTCAGCTTGGAAAAAGTAAAAAATTTAAACGTATCAAATCCCGCAAATTTCAGGAGTGCAGCCATGGTGACCACTTTTGTCCGGTCAGCTGGCGACCGTACCAAGGGCGTATGGAAGTTCTTGAGTACGGTCTGTCAGACTGATACGGGCATAAAGCTGGCGGAGTTGGAGCACTCCTCCCTCAAAAAATGTCTTACATATTGTTCGGGTAGGGTCCCGATTTTGGTTCACCCGTCTCTTTATAGGGCCCTAAAGCTGAAGTTCCCCATAGATGTCGGCGGAATCACCAGGGACAACCGAGTGACGACTGAACTCGGTACCGGTTCCCTGCGTCAGGCTGTCGGCATCCTCACACCCAAGGATTTCCGGCCCGTAGTCGACGATGAGTAAGGTAAGTCGGATTGATGGCTTTAAACGTTGCCAGTTTGAATGTGAGGGGACTGAGGGATTCAAGCAAGTGTGCGCGTTTGCTTGGTGAACTCAAGAAGCTCTGCGTAGATGTTGCTGCAGTGCAGGAGACCCACTTCACTTGCGACGCTGACTGTCGGGTGCTGGAAAACGACTTTAACGTTTTCTCAGCATACGGCAGCCACGTCAGCGCTGGGGTCTCCTTGCTAGTTGGACGCAGCCTTGATGCTGATGTTGACGTTGTTTTTGCAGGTGACGGGGGCCGGCTGGTTGTGGCCGATGTTGCCGTGAAAAGTTTCAAGTTTCGTCTGGTTGCGGTTTATGCGCCCAATATCGTTGCGGAGAGGGTTTCCTTTTTTCGTCGGTTGGCGCCGTTCCTGGACGATACGAAGCGGCTAGTCTTAATGGGTGATTGGAATGCGATCCTTGATCCCAAGATAGATAAGGTCGGTCGGGGAGCTAGTAGTGCGGGAAGGTGTGAGAGCAGCCTTGTCGGCTTCGTGACTCGTCACGGTCTCGTCGACAGGTTTCGTCTTGATCACCCAGGGCGGGAGATGTGGACGTGGCTAGATAGTTCGCCCTCTGCCAAAGTAGGTTCCTACTTGGACAGAGTGTTAGTGAGACGAGCTGACATTGACTTTGTTAGTTGTCCCACGTTCCACTTGATAGCGTGGACTGACCATAAACTTGTTAGAGTCAGTCTACGGTTAGCCAATAGGCCTAGTCTGGCCGGCTACTGGAAGTTCAATACCTCCTTACTGGAGATACGGGACTTCCGGGACCGGCTGGAATCCCTAATTCAGCGGGCGTTAGTGGGGGCGGTTACCGGGAATAGGTGGTGGGCTTCTCTCAAATATAGGATTAGAGACTTCGCCACAAAATACGGTCAACAGCTCAAACTAGATAAGGCCAAGGAGGCGAAGTCTATAGACGATAGACTTTCCCGGGCGGTGGCTGGGGGGGACTCCCTAGGTGTAGAACTAGCTAGGAGGGACCTTGAGCGTGAGAATAGCGAGCGCTACAAGGGATACGTAGTTAGATCTAGGTTAAATAGAGTTCTCTACGAAGCTGTGAAATCGAACGTGACTGCGCGTGAGGAAGAAGTGCGAAGGTTCCCCGATCGGTACGTCGCGTCTGTTAAGACCGCGGACGGGCGACTGCTGCATTCGAGTCGTGAGATACGTGATGCCTTTCGGGCGCACTTTCGGGATCGCTTTGCCCGCTGCCCTGATCTCCCGATCCGGGAGTTTCGTAGCTATCTTGCCGACTTCCCCCGCCTCCGGGTGGCTGAAGCGGCTGGCTGCGAGGGTGTGGTTACTGAATGCGAAGTCCGTGATGCGTTGAAGCAGGTCGGCCTGAACAAGTCGCCGGGACTAGATGGTTTGCCCTACGAAGTGTACTTGAGGATGTCGCACATGTTTGTGCCTATTCTGACGGATGTGTTCAACCATTGGTTCGCCCAGGGAGCCATCCCTGGTAGCGTTACCAAGGGCGTGATCACATTGCTGAAGAAAGGTGGCAGGCATGTTTGGGAGGGTTTAGATGACTACAGGCCCATAACTCTGCTTAACACAGAGTTAAAGATTTTGGCCCGGGTCTTGGCGAATCGTTTACAGCGTGTCATCAGTGATCTGATCGGCCCTGAACAGACCTTTGCTGTGAAGGGAAGATCGATCCAGGACAATCTGCACTTGATTCGCGAGGTCCTAGAGGGGATAGAAGACGACACAGAAGCCGCGCTGATCAGTTTAGATCAGTCCAAGGCCTTCGATAGGGTTGACCATCGGTTTTTGGCGTCTGTTTTGGAGACTGCCGGATTCAAACCGGAGTTCCGCAGATGGATTAGCATGATGTACCACAACCCTCAGGCAGTGGTGCAGGTGAACGGAAGGCGTTCGAGGGTATTCGCGATCGAGCGTTCGGTGCGGCAGGGCTGCCCGTTGTCTCCTCTTCTCTATGTCCTCGCGTTGGAGCCCCTCCTGCGCAGGCTTAGGGATGAGGGGACAAGTCCGTCCCTGCGCGGTATACCTTTTGTTAGCAGCCATGCGGCAAGGGTTTCCGCGTTCGCTGATGACATCACAGTCTTTGTATCCCGCCGTCTGGATATAAAGGCTGTGAAAGAGGCGGTTGTCGAGTACGAGCGGATCGCAGGAGCCAAGGTCAATTTTGACAAAAGCGAAGGTTTGCGGCTTGGTGCTTGGAGGGGTAGCAATACTCTTCCAGGGCCCTTCCGCTGGAGTGACGGACCCATCCGCATCCTCGGGGTGTGGTTCGGGCCCGACCTCCAACTGGAGCGAAATTGGTCGGAAGTACAAACCAAGGTGAATGCTCAGGTGGGAATCTGGCTTTCAAGGAGGTTGTCCTTAAAGGGCAGGGCGGAGGCGTGCGCCACGTACGTCTTCCCTCTGATCCTTTACCGATTGGCTGTACTTCCTCTGCCTAAGGCACGTCGGTTGGCACTGCAACAATCCCTCTCCAGATTGCTCTGGGGAGGTGCAAGGCCGATGGTCCGTAGGCAGGTCTGTATCCAACGTACACGCAACGGGGGTCTGGGTATGCCTGATCTGGAGAGCCACTGGCTTGCTGAAAGACTTGCATACCTCGGCCGGTCCTTGACAGGGGACTCAGTGTGGAGACGAAAGGCGAGTCGGACTTTTCCTCGCCTCAAGTCAGACCCAAAGGCTGAAGGTCGACGTAGGCCTATGGGCGAAGCACTGTTTTTTAGCGAATGCCGAAAGGCCCTTCGTAACCTTCTTGGGTCCAGTGACCTTTCACGGCCTCGGAAAGAGCTATATCGGGAGTTAGTGGTGGGTTCCGCTTCTGATCCTCTTAGCGAGCGGCGAGGCTGGACGGCGGAGGAGACCCGCTCTCACTGGAATTGGGCGCCAGGATCGAGCTTCTTGAACAACTCCGAGTTCTCGCTCACCTGGCGACTTGCACGTAATGCGTTACCCCTTCTCGGCTTGAACTACAAGGCGGGCCTAGCAGACATGCCTGATTGTCCTCGCTGCAGCAGTGGATTAGAAGAAACGGCTGAGCACGCCTTCTACTACTGCGGGCGAGTCCGCCCGTTTTGGGATCACGTCGGGGAGTGGACGGCTCGCATCGAACCCAAGCAGCTCGTGCTGCTCGACGTTGGTTACGTCGTGGACAACGTTCTTCCTCCGTTTCAGGGTGAGAAGCGTGTGGTGTTTCTCGCGATCCTGGCTGTAGCTCGAATGGTGATTTGGATCACGCGAAAGAAGGGATTGTATGACGATGCAAACTTTTCTCATCGCGATCTGGTTTTGTATTTTCGGCATCAGCTGAGGGTCAAAATCAGATGCGATAGAAAACGCTTGGATCGCATAACATTCAACAGAAGGTGGGTGAATGCAGCGAGCCTGGTCGTACGAAAGGGGGCAACGTTGGAGTCAACCTTCCCTCCTCTGCCCGCCCATGGCGTCTACGGTACGGGTCCTTCGGGACCCCACCCCCGGTAAGTAGGCAAAGCTTTCCCCTTGTAACCTAGTTAGCAGTATGTTGTCAGTCATTGTCCCCGTCATCTAGTCATTAGTATTCAAGATCTTCCCCATCCCCATTATTTTTCGACCTCAACCCATATCCCAGTCCGCTTTTACTGAAGATCTTGAACATTCATATGTATAAAAATCATATTACCAACTTGTATCGACCCACACCGCCCCCGACCCTTTATTTTCTTTTTCCCCCTATAGATTAGGATCCCAGTCCCACCTAGGGCAGGTCCGACTTGTTTCCGGTTCTTTCGCCCCGGAAAACAGTCGGCCTCCAATTTTATAGACGGGGGGATGGGAGGGCAACCAAACGGGGGATTTTTCCTTTGTTTCTTTGTTTTTGTATATATTTCGGGGTTTTTCTCCCATCCCCATCATATGAATTCATTTGTAAAAAATCACAATTTGTAAATAAAATCATGCACCACTTCCGGGGTTTTAAGTAGGTCTTTCTTCATAGAGCAAATGTGGTATTTTGGTGGTAGTAGCGCGCATGGTGACGGATGAATGACTATATATTGTATTGTTGAATGGGTCGGCGAATGTGGCTAGCTAGGTCCCCTTAGTTAAAACGTAGTTAATGCAAGACCGCACCCTTCCCCTTCCCCCCAAAACTTAAGGCCTCGTGCCTTCCTGTAAGTAATTAACAGGAAATAAACACATGTCAGCGAACAAGGCAGAATGTTTTTGAATATCTTCTATCGAATAATTTAAAAATTCGTAAAGAAAGCCCTAACAGTAGTTTAGAAGAAAAGCCTAGAATACTACCACAGCCCCCCCCCCCCTCAGAAAGGGAAAAAGGAAAAAAAGAAAAAAAAAAAACCAACAAAAACGAATTCTCCCCTCCACCCCAGTAGACCGCCACCCCCAAAGCTACCTAAAATATCAGTAGTAAATAAAAGTCCAAACGAAGAAGTAGCATTTGAACTCAGGAGCCGAGTGGAAGAAATATGTCAATATTGGTCAGTATGTCTTTAATTCCAATTTAAAATGCTGAATTTTACAAAATGTTATGCTGTATTTTGTTTGTGAAATAATGCTTAAACTATGCGTTTTAAATGTAAAGGCACGCTTACTCTACTATAAAGCCAATTTGATATTAAGCCTATCCACATGTCAGCGAACAAGGCAGAATGTTTTTGAATATCTTCTATCGAATAATTTAAAAATTCGTAAAAGTATAAGTCAGTACTAGTGAAAGTCTTAAGAAAGTACCTTAATGTTGGACTTTAACTAAGTTAAAACTTAAAACAAATTCCCCCACCCTTTTTTTTTTTTCTATTTTTTTTTTTTTTTTTTTTTTTAAATGTACACATGGGAAGCAGCATGATGTACGTAAAGGTATTTGAATAAAACAATGGACGACCAAACTCAATACCCAAATGTGTCCTGGACGTGAGTCTGAAGACTTTTCGCTCAGGATCGACAGTTCGATCGGGGAACTACTGCTGCTCCTCTATAAGAGTGGCTTCTATAGAAGAGAATAAAACAGCCATCGAAAGATAACCATGACCCACACTCAAACCACTTACACAAACCGCATCGCTCTTCGCGCGGGTAAAAAAGGGGCGCGTCCTGCTGAGGTTGGAGCCCTGGCCTCGGTGTTCGAAAAATCAGCTACAGAGCTCAAACAATCAAAACTACTAAAATGCAAGCAAACACTACAAATAGCCACATTTAACGTAAGAACCTTAAATAGAATAGGACAACTCCCAGAGCTAATCGCATCGGCCGAAGAACATAAAATAGACATAAT
The DNA here is from genome assembly GCA_963585895.1 of Sepioteuthis lessoniana. Taxonomy (NCBI): domain Eukaryota; kingdom Metazoa; phylum Mollusca; class Cephalopoda; order Myopsida; family Loliginidae; genus Sepioteuthis; species Sepioteuthis lessoniana. The sequence continues at coordinate 16,462,279 of OY757923.1, forward strand.
ATGCATACAAGAACACAGATACACGCACACAGAAGATATCAAATATCACGAAACTGGCAATGGATGGTCGCTCGCCACTGTATCCGCATGGAAAAACTCTGTCAACGCCGCAGTAGGAGGGGTAGGTTTGCTTATAGGACCTAGAGCACTAAAAACGCTTAATAGCATAGAGAAAATACAACCTAGAATGATGGTAGCTACATTTAACGGAAACCCCAGAGCAACAATCGTCTCATGCTACAGCCCCACCAATGTTAGTGAAGAAAATGAAATAGTCACCTTCTACGATGAGTTATCCTCATTAGTGCGTAGCATCCAGAAACACAACATGTTAGTCATTGGCGGAGACATGAATGCACAAATCGGGAAAAACGGAAACAACAAATACAGCCTCCACAACACGTCAAATAGGAATGGGCAACATCTAACAGATTTCATGATAGAAAATAGATTAGCATGCCTCAATACAAACTACCAAAAAAGAGAGGGCAAACTATGGACATACACGTACGCAAACAATACTAAAGCTCAGATAGACTACGTCCTTATAAACAAGAAATGGAAAAATAGTGCATTGAATTGCGAGGCATACTCCTCTTTTGAGGGTGTGTCCACCGATCACCGAATAGTCACGGCGAAAATACGGTTAAGCCTACGAAAAAACGACAAACGAACAGCGACCACCAAACACTATGACTGGGCCCTATTAAACAACAAAGATGTAAGAGATAAATACGTATTAGAATTAAGAAACAGATTCGAAACACTACAAGAAAAGACGGAAAAAAGTACACCAAACGACGAATACGAAAATTTCGTCAATGCACACCTTGAGGCAGCAGCAAAATACATTCCAACAAAAATTAAAACTAAATATAGAGTCCCATGGGAAACTTTAGCGGTGAGAGAAAAACGTGCACTAGTGAAAACAGCCTCCAAAAACTATCGAAAAAACCCAACAAACACAAATGCCTTAAAACTAAAGACGGCACAATATCAATTAGCAGGCATATATATAAAGGAACAGACAGAATACATTCAAAATCAGATAGATAAGATTAGAGACTCGGTGGAAGATAGACAATCTAGAATTGCCTGGCAAACAATAAACGAAGTGAGCAGAAGAAAGAACACGGCCAAAGCAAAACTTAAAGTAGCAAACCAACAAGAAAGAATAAAACTGTGGAAACAGCACTTCGAAAACTTACTTGGAAACCCACCAAAAATAACGCCTGAACCAATCACCAGAATAATTAGCAAACAATTAGACATTAAACTTGGACCGTTCACACAAGAAGAACTCGACTCGGTTCTCAGAAAAATTAAAAATAGGAAAGCTGCAGGACTGGACGAAATTCCCCCGGAAGTATGGAAGACCAGACAATTCGACGACATACTGCTCCGACACTGCAACGCAGTATACAATCAAAATCCGATAGATAGATGGACGAAGGGATGCATACTCCCCTTCCCTAAAAAGGGGGACCTCGGATTAGCCAAAAACTACCGAGGCATAACACTTACATCCATAGCTGCCAAAATCTACAATGCCCTACTACGAAACAGAATAGAACCCAAAATCGACAACATACTTAGAAAAAACCAAAATGGCTTCCGAAGAAATAGATCTACGACCTCACAAATATTAACCATCCGCAGAATCCTTGAAGGTGTACGGGCAAAGAACCTACAAGCGACATTAATATTTGTCGACTTTACCAAGGCTTTCGACTCCATTCACAGAGGAAAGATGGAACAAATCCTACTAGCGTACGGCATACCTAAAGAAACCGTAGCGGCAATAACGATTCTCTATAGAAACACTAAAGTAAAAGTACGATCACCAGATGGAGACACAGAATACTTCGACATAGTAGCAGGAGTACTACAAGGAGACACGCTGGCTCCGTATCTCTTTATCATTTGTCTAGACTACGTACTTAGAACATCGATTGACAAAATCAAAGAGAATGGCTTCGAACTGACGAAGAAAAGAAGCAGAAGATACCCCGCAACAACAATTACCGACGCCGACTACGCCGATGACATAGCGATACTGGCAAATACACCTGACCAAGCCGAAACACTTCTGCATAGTTTGGAACGAGCAGCAGCAAGCATAGGCCTCCATGTTAATGCACATAAAACGGAATATATGTGCTATAACCAAACGGGGGACATCTCCACTCTAGAAGGAACCCCTCTTAAACTAGTAGACAAATTCACGTACCTAGGAAGCAGCGTCGAATCAACCGAAAAGGACATCGAAACGAGGTTAACGAAAGCATGGACAGCTATCAATAGGCTATCGACTATATGGAAATCAGACCTAACCGATAAAATGAAACGCAGTTTCTTCCAGGCAGCGGTCACATCGATACTGCTATATGGATGCACTACATGGACGCTAACAAAACGGCTGGAGAAGAAACTAGATGGCAATTACACAAGAATGCTGCGTGCAATCCTCAACAAGTCCTGGCGGCAACACCCAACAAGACACCAACTGTACGGCCACCTGCCCCCTATCACGAAAACTATTCAAGTTAGGCGAACCAGACATGCAGGACATTGCTGGAGAAGCAGAGATGAACTCATAAGAGATGTACTCTTATGGATCCCCACACACGGCCGAGCAAAAGCAGGACGACCAGCACGAACGTACATTCAGCAGCTATGTGAGGATACAGGTTGTTGTCCTGAAGACCTGCCTAGGGCGATGAACGATAGGGAGGAGTGGCGAAAGAGGGTCAGGGATATCCGTGCTGCCAGCACGATATGATGATGATGATGATATATATATATATAGGATTAGGTACCTATAAGAGTAAAAATGCTGTAAAACACTGACCAGTTTTGTAACCATTTAGGAATGATACAATAAATGATTTTAATCATTTTCTTTTCAGATTATAAGAATATTGCTAATAGACTTTTTCTATGTTCCTTATGTTCACCCCAAATAAAAGAAAACATTAGACATGTTTTACTCTATGAGTTTCATGAAGATGTCAATCTAAATACAGCAGTAAAATCCATCCAGTGCACTGACAGGGATGATAGATTGAATGAAGTAAGTTGTAGGATGAGTTTTTCTCATTGTCAAAGTGGAGATTTCATTTTAAAGGATGAGCTAAAGGAGGATCATCTAGTAAAACTATTTTCACAAGGAATCCTTCCTCTGTTGCTCAGAAACTCACTGAGAAATTTAACATAACCCATATGACTGTTCTACACCAACTGAAAAAGTTATGAAAGATTTCAGTGGTTGGAAAATAGGTCTCATATGACCTAGAGAATCTGCAACAGAGTATTGATTGTAAGTCATTGCTTACATGACATCGTCCAGTAACTTTTTTAGATGGACTTGTTACTGGTGATGAGAAGTGGATCCTTCATCATAATGTTAAATGCTGTTGTCAGTGGATCAGTCAGAAACAGATCTACTCAGTAACCAAGAGTTAGACTCCATCAAAAGAAGATCATGTTGAGTGCATGGTGGGATAGTCAAGGAATTGTTCATTATGAACTGTTAGACAATAATCAAACAATCACCTCTAATCTCTTCTGCAATCAACTTTATCATTTGAAAACAGTTTTAGAAAAAATGTCCTCACATAGTCAACAGAAAAAGAGTCGTCCTCCATCATGATAATGCCGATCTACACACAGCTTATTTGACTAAAGATATCTCTGAGAAGCTCAGGTGGGAAAAATTACTTCATCTTCTAAATTCTACTAACTTTGCTCCTCCTGATTATCACTTGTTTAAGGTATAAGAGAATCATTTGGATGGTTTTTGGTTATCATCAAGAGAAGAGGTTGAATGCAAGTTGGTCTCATATATTGCATCAAAACCAAAATAATTTTGCAAGTATGGCAACTGCAAACTTGTTCACAGATGGAATGAGGTTTTAAGAATCAATGGAAGTTATGTTAATGAATTAATATTTCTGGAGGCATGGATTTTTTTCAGTTATGATATATACTCTAAAATTGAACATTACATTCTTTCCAACCTAATATATACTAGTAAATTATTATATATATATATATATATATATATATATATATATATATATATATATATATATTGTAACTGTGTTAGCTGTCACTAATTCATTTTGTGGGTTTGTGGCGAACCAAGTTCGATATAATTTGGACAGTGCTCAACATCTAAGATAGAGCTATTATATCATAATAATAAATAAATATATATTAGATTTATATATTTAATGCCATGGAAGTATGACTGTGACCTTAGGTTTCATGAAGTTTTACAAACAACAATCATCAGGCAGATATCGATTTCGTTATCTGCCTGATGATTGTTGTTTGTAAAACTTCATGAAACCTAAGGTCACAGAGAAACTTCCATGGCAGTAAATATATAAATCTAATATATATTTATTATATATATATATATATATATATATATATATATATATATATATATATATATATATATATGGAGTGATGGAAAGGAATCTGACAGTATGAAGAAAAATGGAAAAATACATCAATTTTGGATTACTTTGTTTTTCATTTTTCTTCATATATATATATATATATATATTCATTATATAATGAAAATGTTATACACATATATAGTCTTTCAATGTGTATATTTATATATCAGTACGGCACATTAAAATATAGCTTATAAGCAAGTCTTACAGATCAGTTACCTATGAGTGGTGAGTTTACTTCTTACTTGTGGCAAATCTAAACTGCACTAGTATATTAAAACCCTAAAAGGCATTAATAGCAAAATAAAATACCTCAGTACTATTATGTCCAAATCCTACATCTGAATATAAAAATATCCTCATTAATTTTTATATAGACTGATTTTTGTACTCATCATCATCAACATTTAGAATAAATATCAGTTGGTAATTGTCTTCAAACTTGAATCTATTTTTATCCAATGAAATGCCATAAAAATGTTGAAAATTTTAGAAATATGAACACTCAAAATTTATCTGAAAACTGCGGCTTTAATCAGAATTATAAACACTTCCTAATGATAGTGTAAGGTTGAAACTTGTTGAGATAAAAGAAAATAATACTGATTTACCAATGTCTATGTATTGATTTTTGTATCACACACACACACACACACACACACACACACACAAACTAGGACTGACTATATCACTTGCAGAGTGATAAGACCCCCACCCCAAAAAGTTGTGTCCTGGGTTTAATACTAAACTGAATCAGTTCATCAGCTATGGGGAGTGTGGAGTAACCCTTCATTGCTATTACTCTCAGATCCACTATGACCCAAAGCAGTAGTGTATATGGATCAAATAGATATGTTTGAAAAATATTTGTCTTTGATAAGAATACATGATGCCAATTAACAGTAAATCATTTGTATTAAGAACAGTTACTTGAAGTTGTGATTGATTATGAGGGATTATTATTAGTTACTTGAAACTTGGTAAGTGTGTGCAAACAAATACTATCATTAGACTGAAATAATTACTTGAAATCATATGATTATTGGTATTAGATATGAATACTTGAAGTCATACAACTATTTGTATTAGACAGGAATACTTAATATCATATAACTGCATGCAAAATACTCTTAAGAAACCACAACCAAAAAAATGTAAATATAAATATACTATGAATGCAATTCCTAAACCTCTGAACGTAAAATAATCTTAGTTGAGTTGACATGCCATTAAAATCAATCAGCACACACTCAAATATATACATATAAAAGTGATAAGAAATAAAACTTGAACAACAAAGTTGGGGTTAATTTTTTTAAATTCTTGTTTAACATTTTGCTTTTCTGAATGTTAACATTTTCGAATGGAAAATGTTTGAAATGCTAAAAAAGATATGGATACTATTTTTTATTTTTTGAATGTAAATGCCTCATAGTGTTATGGGAATATGTGGTGACATTAAGAGTTTTAAAGAGATATTTTGGAATTAAAATGTCTTAAACTAAAAGTTTTTTTCCAATTTCTGTTATTAAAAAGACTATTTGAAGCTGTTACTCTATTCCTCATGCTCTGTGTATGAGACAAGGTTGAAAAAATTCTTTATCTTTTAAATGATTTATTAAAGCTCAAAAAATTTTGACCTGAAAGATTTTTTATCTAAAATATTTGTTATTTATTTGTTATTTATTTGTTCTTTATTTGGATATATCAAAAATGTTTAATGACAGCAAATTAGTTCACCTACATTCAGTACAACTTGTTTTAGTGCTATTTTTTCTATTAAAGTAGAAACTCAGCTTTTGTTTTATGGTTTTAAAATGAGAGATGGCTGCAGATTCAATTATCTTTCTAGTGCATTTATAATGTTTATATAATATCATTTGAGCTTTTCTAGAGTTGAAGTAATTGCAACTAAAACTTTTCAGTTATTTTTGAAAATGTTCATATCATGAAGAGTGAAATGTTATACAGGAAATAAAATAATTTTAATATCAACTACAGATTTTCAAATCATATTTCTTCCTTTTTTGTAGAATATTAAATCCAATTTTGTTATAAAAAAGTGAGTTTATCATTAATTCTATCAGTGAGTTGGAGGATTGTGATAAAGCTTTACTTTAAGCCACAAAGTTTAACCAAATATGTTTTTATTGATGCCAGAGGAAGCAAATAATTCTTTTCTATTTTCCTTTGAACTATCTCTTTAGACTTTTTATAATACATTCTTAGGAACATCCTACAAATTTTTCAAGCAAATTATCTTTCATCGAATCTTTTAGCTTCTGTAAACCATTTTGCAACTTTTAAGTGGTACCACTTTTAAGTGGCAGCACTTTTAAGTGGCACCTCTATTCTTTTTGGTGGAACCACTCTTCATTTAAGTGGTACCACTTTTAAGTTGTACAACTCTTTTGAGTGGCACCACTCTTTTAATTTACACCACTTTTAATTCGTATCACTTTCAAGTCGCACCACTCTTCTTACATCAGTTCTCAACAGTTTTGCCTTTCAGCAGAATCATCTTAAAACTTCGTAATGAACTCTATTGGTATTCTTGACAAGATGGCATACCATTCATTACAAATCTTTCTGTTAATGAAAGAGTGATTGCTTTATTCATTGCCTTTGCATTGGCAAATAGAAAATAAACCTTTGTGGTCAACATTGCAGGTAAAGTCTCGCAGGCTTCTAAAATTCTCTTTTGTTTCTGATTAGATGTTTCTGTAAGTGCTTCCAGTAAAAGATTTCTCCTTGGTAACAAAACAAATGAAGGAGTTTAAGAAAACTGGCCACTAAATTTGCTTAGCTAATCTGACTACACTTACACAACAATAATGATACTCCCCTCACGGAAGGAAACTTAACTGACTATTTATAAGAGTAGCAGTATTAGTTTTATAAAAACATTTCTATAATGTTCTTTCTGCTTAAAAATATTCAAAATAATCAACAGTATTCCATAGTCTTGATAATGGTCAAGTTATGATAAAACATCATTTTCATCAGATCATTGAAGTAATGAGCATGTTCTGTAGTAAAATGTATGACCACTAGCAAAGAGTATTTCACTTCACACAAATGCCTTATGCCATTGATAAAAGCATGAATTCTTCTACCTCCAGCTATAATAGGGAAGACTGGGTTCTTTAGCCTTGGTTATGCAACCAGTCTAGGTGAAGGGAAAACTCTGAACTCAATTTATACTAAACATAAAAACTGATTTTACATGAATACATCAGAAGTGAAATATTATTGTAGTACAAATTGCTCTAATCTGCTTAGCTAGAGTAACTTTAAGATTTACTCTCCAATAATGATACTTCTTCCATTGAAGGAGACTTGAATACTGATGGCAGTTGCAGCATTAGTAGTGGTAATACAAACTTGTATAACAGTGAGTTCATGATTTTATGAGACAGATGATATATACCTTTTATGGAATATTGTGAGATTGTGAGGGATATGGCAGCAAAACATCACATCTAACATATGGGCCTCAGTAACATCTCTGATTGAGTCCTTGTCAGAGAGAGAGAGAGAGAGAGAGAGAGAAAAAGAAAGATTGAACACTTGTTCCATTGGTCATCTTATACTGGTTGTTGGTGTGTTAAATATCTGAAAGCTAGTAATAGGACTCATCAAGAAGGGGTCAAATTGTCTTGTAATTACAAATTAAAAACAATGAGACTCATATATAAATTAATAATGTTCTGTTTACTTATGTTGAATCATATGCTGAAACACACACACACATATACAAACACATACACACATATATGTATATAAACATGTTGGGCAACAGTCTTTCATTTAAGCATGTTTGATTAAATAATAAAGACACATTTTGTCTATTTAATTTTATTAAAATCCTTTTAAGTTTCCTGATAAGTGTCTTGGTTTATGGTTGGAATTGGTGAATGAGTTTACCAAAATTGTCCCGAGCACTTTCAAACCTTTCATAGACCATCATGCAAACAACTGCTAATTATAACCTATAAAATTTCTGAAAGAACTCAGGACAATTTTGGTAAATTCATCCTCCAATTACAACCTGAAACCAAGACACTTACCTGGAAACTGAAAAGGATCTTAATAAAGTTATATAGACAAAATGCGTCTTTATTATTTAATCAAACATGCTTAAAGTATATAAGCATATATACATATATGTATGGATATGTGTGTATGTGTGTGTGTGAGTGTGTGTAGGGAGGCACTGATGGTGTAATAGTTATTGTTGTGGGAAATGGACAAAATTCAAATCCTTGACTAGGTTTTTTTGCATTTCATATAGCACTAATAACTATGGTAAAGGTACACATCCAACTATTCTCCTTCTAACTATGGGTGGATAGTAGAGCAGACTAGGCTCTTTTAACCTTTGTATGGCAACTGGTCTATGAAAAGTAAAACTCTGAATTCAAACCTGTTAAGCCCCACATAGTTGGTATTTATAGCATATCAACCCTTGAAGGGAAATTAATGCCAAATCTTGTTTATAACTATCTATGTATTGAATATGTTTGGTTTAGTTTGGTTTGGTTTGGATTGGTTTTTGTGTTATATCAACCATTGCAGTTTATTTAATGCCAAATCCTCTTTATACATATTAAATATATATAATTTGCAAACACATTTTGTTGATAACAATTTTAAACAAGCCTGAGCTCCATTTTTTGCACACAGTTAAACAGATTCAAGTATTGCTATGTAACAGTAACAATTTAACATCAATCATTTGGATGCACACATTTAGATAGATATACATGACATATAAAAGATTAGTTTGTTGGTTTTTTCCTTTTTAAATAAGTTAGAACTAATTTATTTGCACAATAGTATTTCTATTGTTTCTACACAGTTAAATGGTTTCAATTGTTGCTATCGAACACTTATAATTCTATTCAATAACAACGATTTGTTTGCAGACACTTAAGTGGTTACAAGCAATCTTATTTAACACTAATTATTCTATTCAACATTATTCATTCTTTTGCACACAGTTAAATGATTCCAAGTAGTGCTATGTATCACTAACAATTTAATTAAACATCAGTTATTTGTTTACACATAGTTAAATGATCAAACAGTTCTATTTCAAATAATTCAGTTTAGCATAAGTCATTTGTATGCATTCTGTGTAAATGTCAGACTGTTCTATTTTACCCATAGTTAGGACCCTATCAGGTGCTACCATTCTGGGCCAGAGTGGACCTGGGAGCAATGGCAATGAAGGGGTACCCTACATTCCCTAAGGCTCCAGCATTACTGGAGTCTCACAATCAGATTGTTTTAGAGTCATATACAAAACACTTGTTCGGGAGGTGTCTTATCCTTCTGCAAAGATGCAGCCTGTGTATTCTACAGCTGCAGAGGATTGGGCTGTGTGATAACTCTGATATATGTGTATACATGTTTGTGTCAATTGAATTCATTAAAAAAAGTTTCAAACTGTTTTTTACTTTTTTTTTGTCAATTCAGTTTTGAATTAGTTTATTTCTGATGAGAGAAAGTTCCTAATGTATTGCAGTAGAAACCATTTTTTGTCAAGTCTGTTTTCTAGATTTTGTAGAAGAAATAAAACAATACAGTGAAGAAATAAAAAATCAGTTATGGGATGGAGTTTTAAAAGGTTCACAGAAAGCAATCTTCTTATGATTAGGTTTCCTTTTGGGTCAAGTTCTTTCTGCAGAGGTAAAGCGGTTTTTCGATTTTATTCAGACCAAATTTTGTAGAAAAACAAAGCAAGAAACCTTTTCCAAAAATTAAATTAATGGGACCCAGAATAAAGGGGTTGCTGTTTGTTTTATTTAAATGCTGGAAAAAATCTTTCTTCTTTTTCTTCTTCTTCCAATTATTATCATTATTATTATTATTATTATTATCATTCCTCAGAAGTTTTTCACACTAGTATTAGCTGAAGGTCCTTCACTGGAGTCAGAGTGACTGCAAGTCTCCTCAAGTCTCCAGAACTTTTCTCAGTATTCTTGCCGACATTAACAATTCCATAGTCTGAATGGTCTCCATCATCCCCTGATTTCTAAATCTTCCAGCCCCTTTACCTAGCCTTTGGGGATTGTTCTGAGCATATCAATTACAATTAGTATCACCTTTTTTGAGTTCTCTAGTAAGGTCCAAGTACTTATCTCCTTTCATTTTCTTTGATTTGGCAGGTTCTCTTTTCTAATTAACTATCACCAGGTTTGGTCTTCTGGCTGAGATTTGGTGATCTGTTTGTATCTCAAAATCACAGAATTTTGTTTCTCTTATTATTCAGGATGGATTCTGATTTGAGCATATACCATTTGGGGATATAGTCAGATCTCAATTTCTTGCACAATCCCCAGTGAATCACCACCCAGTCATGTCTAGTCTTACACTCTTTTTGTGCTAATTTGCTGCATTTACTTGTTATATGATTAACTGTTCCATCTTTATTACTATATAACCTACATTTGCTATTCTGCTGTGTCTTATCTATTTTTGCTTAGTAGGTCCTTATGACATTGTTTTGTGCTGCTATTAGAAATTTCCCTCTTAAGGTTTCCCTTTCTTAGGCATATCCAGGTCTTCTCGTGAGATATTTTGCCAGTTTGTTGCTTGAAATATCTATACAGTTGTTTTTCTTCCCATTTCCATTTTCTCATTATTGTTGTTCTTTTGCCTGTGCTGTTTCTGGTCATTATAGTCAGTCTTTCTTTGTCTCTTTTATATATTCTTTGAGTCCTTATATTGATCTATCCACACTACCTCCAATGCTGGTGAGTCCTCTTTCTCCTTCTTTTCTTGATGCTTTTAGTCTGTCTGTGCAAACATACAGATGTAAGGCCTAATAAATCATCATTAGCTTTCTTGTCTTCAGCCCATGTGTTTATCCTTTTGCTGAGATTCCTTCTGCAGAGCTTGGTTTTGAGAAATTTTCTTGTTCACCCAAGATACTCTGTCATCTCCATTTATTTGATGGTGCCCACTTCCAATATTCCCTAGTACTTGTAAGTTTCCTTTTCTCTCAGAATTCTAACCTTTCCTTGATTTGGTAGTTCTATTCCTTCAGTTATTTGTTTGTTTGTTTTTTCATTCTTATTATTAGCAATTTTTTAATATGAAATTCCACCACAATATCCTGACTGTATATTCTTACTGTTTGTATGAGAATCTCCAATTCTTTTTCATATTTTGTAAACAGCTTGATATTGTCCATGTACATAAGATAGTTTATCCTTCCTTGCAATTTAGCAAATCTGTAGCCGCCTGTGAATTTTCTATGTATATTATAGAGTGGTTTCATTGCTATCACAAATAGTAATGGTGATGGTGCATATCCCTGGAAGATACCACTCAGGATTTTCACCCCAGCTGAAGATGTCCCTCCTGCTGTCAATTTCACTTTTCATTTTTTTATGGTTTCTGTGATGAACTTTATGACTTTGTTGGATATTTTGTACATTCTTAGATAGTCTCTTAAACAGCTTTGAAGGACCTTATCACAGGTCTTTTTGTAATCAATCCTTACCATAGCTACATTTTTCTGTCTCGTTCTACTCTCCTTGGTGATATGTTGATCAATGTTCAGTAGGTAACCTGTTCCTTTTGTTCCCTTGTGACATCCTTTCTGTTCTTAGAGAAAAAAGTCCATGGCTTACAAGAGGGTAATAAATTTCCTCCCTAATCTGTGCTTTTAGTAATTGTTATTATTTCAATCCTTGGGAGATTTTTACACAAGCATTAGCTGGTAGTCTTTCACTGGAATCTGAGTGACTGCAAATCTCCTCAGGTCACTCAGACTCTTCTGAGTATTATGACTGATCTCAGTAATGCTGTGGTTTAGGCAGTCTCAGTTCTTCCTTGAACTTCTTATTTCAGGTTCTTGGGGATTATTCCAAAGGTTCATATTCAACAATGTTTTTATTTCTCTGGTAAGATCCAGGTATTTAATGAGTTTTCCACTTTCCTTTATTTTAACTCTATGACCTAAAAGAAAAGCTAAGTCTAGTATTCGACATGATTGGTTGATTTGTTATTATCAGTCATACATTCCTTTACTTATTTCATAAATATAAAATCTAACTTTAACTTAGTACTAAGCATCACATTCCCTTCACTCATATGTGTATTTCTCTTTGCTTCAATTGTTATGCTAGTAAAGGTATTTTGCAATGCTCAGAGAAAAAAAATAAGAGACAAAAATGTTTTAACAAAATAATTCTTATATATATATATATGTGTGTGTGTGTGTGTGTGTGTTAGCAAGATTTTGTCGATTCAGAAATATGAATATAGCATAAATATACAACAAAAAGAAAAATTCTAATTAATTTTTGAGAGCCTCTTTTTATGCAATATTTCTTATTATTTCATCTCTTTACACAATTTACTCATGAGAATCCAATTTATTTCTGTCCATGTAAAAAACATAGATCTGGCTTCATCTTCTTCACCATTTTTAAGGTCAAAAGATATTCTTTATCTCATATTTCTCAGCATTTATGAAGTGAAAAAATATATTTTGACCTCATCATTCTCATCATTTATAAGATCAAAAGATATTTTTTATCTCATATTTCTCCCCATTTATGAAGTGAAAAAAAATATTTTTATCTTGTCTTTACCACCATTTGTAAGGTCAAAAAGTATTTTTACAAGTCAAATCAAATTCCCTATCTCTTTTGGGCCCATAATGGTATATTTTGCTCTCTGATGATTTCTAGTGACCTCAAATGATCTCAGAGGTCAACCTAGCATAATTTATTTTGAAGCTGAAAGTTAGATCAGTATCCATACAGAAAAATTGAATGGTTGGAACACCTGGGACTTTTCATTTAACAGTGATCCTTGCGCAGACTTACAGACTTTGACATAGTTGTATAGATATCAACTTTTGGTTATCTATCAAAAGATATAAGAATTAACCTTAACTATACAAGAGATTTAAGATTAATAACATGTTTATTATGAGATTAATACTAATAGGATTAATACTATTAAGATTAATAGGATTATAATAGGATTAACAATAATATCAAGACTAGTGATACAGAGAAAATTTCCATTTTGAAGAGATTTAATAATAATAATAATAATAATAATAATAATAATGATAATAATGTGGCAACAAATTATAATAGATCTGTCAAAGAATATGATAAAATAAGTTAATTCAAAAACCTGGGTATAGAAATAAAAAAATATGGTCCCTTAAAACTACCACCATGCCAATAATAGTGGGAGGCCTGGGTGAGATCACATTAACAAGATACCTGACTGTCCTAGGCTATATGAAATACAAAAATTGCACTTTGTGAAACTGCTCATCTGTTTAGGAAAGTGCTTTCTTCCATGGTCCTCTAATCACACTGTCTGCACTCTCTTGAAACTGTCCTCTTCTGTGGTCCTCTGATCCCACTGCCTGCACTCTCTTGAAACTGTCCTCTTCTGTGGTCCTCTAATCCCACTGCCTGCACTCTCTTGAAACTGTCCTCTTCTGTGGTCCTCTGCCAATCATTGTACTTGATTGTGCTCTTATTTCTGTAACTACCTAATGACCACATTGGGTATCTTAAGATGCAGGTTTTAACCCTCAAAACCCATGGCGCAACCACATTTGGTGCCTTAAGATGCAGGATTCAACTCTGAAAACAGACAGCACAGCCAAACACAGGATTCAATCCTGAAAACCCACAGAGCAGCCACACAAAGGATTCAACTCTGAAAACGAATAGCATTGCAAGGTGCAGAATTTGAAAAACTGTGGCACTTCCACACACAGGATTCAATCCTGAGAACCCACGGTACAGCCTCACCAAGGAAAACACTGTCACTCTTAACAAATTTTACAACTTAGGGTAAGTGACTATTTTCCTTTGCTTCTCTTCATTCTTAGTGCAGATTGTTGGTCTATTACTTTTTTGCTTAGATAAATTGTTCTAAGTATAGTCTAGATAGTAGACTACATTCATACATATATCGTACGGTGTATTGTATGACATAAGAGCTAAGAGAAGATTAAGCTGTTCAAGAACAAATAGCTGAATTCTTCATTGATGCCTTAAACAATCCCTTTACTAAAAAAGATGTTACAAGATCTAACCTGACGACCTTATTAGAGAAAATGAGAGGCTCTATGAGAGACTCTGAGGTTGTCAAACGAAAGTAAGATCAAGTAATGATTGTAGGATTCCAAACAGAGTAGATTAGTGGCAGGGAAAGATGGGCCCCCATACCATGTTAAGAGCACCTAAGTCAAAAAACTATGGTAGAAGGTGTTCTGGAGAGGGCTATGATTGTTATAGTTGTAACAAATTAACTCAACAAGCCATTGTAAATAAGGAAGCAAATGCTTCATTAAGATCAAATAAAAGCCAACAAGGGTAATGAAAATGTGGTAGAGTAGGACATGATGAACATTAACGTCTAGGGTCAACTGAGGAATCATACTCCATGTCAGAAAAAAGAAAATCCTGGGCACCATCAAAATATAACCATCATCACAAAATTAATCAAAAGCCGAGAAGGACACACAAAAAATGTAACCATCTCAAATCTTCAAAAAAAAGGAAAGACATCAGAAAATTATAAATCCAAAAAGACATGGGTGTCAGAAAGACAACAGAAACTGCCCAAAATTTCATGTCCAAAGCAAAGCTCTGAAAAAGTAAAAACTCAAAAAAACTCCATTAAAAGGAGCTGAAGAATACTAACTCCTTACCCAAGGCTTGAGCATGGTATATAAGGTTAATATTATGGGCAGAGAAAAGTTATGACAGTTTCTGGATAAAAAATCTTACTTCTAAAAACAATCATTTTTGAGGAATTAGAGACTGATGCTATAATGTTGAAAGATTCAGATTTAACTGTAACCCAGGCTAACAGACAAAAAAATGGAATTAAGTGGTATGGTCCTCTTACCCATTGCAGTTGGAGGAATTAAAACTTGGGTGAAGCTATATATTGTGCCAGACTTGGATCAAACTATGATGTTGGGCAAAGATTGGTTAAAGAAAAACCAATCCTAGATAAATTTTTATCCCAAACAATTAAAGGTAAAGGGGATAAAAATTCCACTTGGTACTAATACTAATGGTGAGTTCAGTATCTACTCATTAGACTGTATTAAATCACCCCCACATACCACTATTTCCTGCACTGCCAAATCGAAGCACTCCCAAGTAATAAAGATGTGATTTTGGATCAGTCTGTAATAAGAGAGAACAGAGCAAGAAAAATCCCAATAATGTTAGCTAATTTAGACTACAAAACTGAACATACAAAAGGGAGAAAGGTTAGAGAGCATATCACTTGTAAAGATTAAAAAACAAGTTAACTATATTGAGATGCATCCAAATAAGACATGTAAAGGCAAGATTAATCCAAATGGCCTCAATGTACCCCAGGAACATAGAAGGAAAATAAGGAATCTAATACACAGCAATAGAAATGTTGTCAATTCAGAAAAGGAATTTGGGTGAACGCAGTTGTTACAAAAGAAAATAGACACCGGAAATCACTTGCCTAAAAAATTGAAACCCTACTGAACCCCAGTCCATAAAAGAAAATTGGTAGAAGAATCACTAGGGCCATCAAAAATATTATTTAAAGAACAATCAAATAAACAGGACACTATTGAAAAAGTAAATGTTCCAAGAGAGAACAAACACATATGTCCTTCCAACTGTATCATTTTTAAAATAGCTATTAGCTTAATGGTTGTTTCAGTTACCTCAGTGCTAGCCATAATGATGCAACTTCAGTTGAAAAAACAAGTAATAAAGGACCAATAAGTTTGCGTGAGAATGTTGGAGAGATGAAGGCAATGACTACTAACCAACAGGAAATCACCCCAGAGCAACGAATTATAATGAAACCAGTAAACAGAGAACCAGCATGACAATCACCAGCCAAACAAGAAAGACCACTATGATTGCCCCAGATGAAATATGCCCTATTTAAGGAACTCAAAAAAAGTTTTTTATGGAAGAAACAATGCATGCAATTAAAAACTGTTGTTTTCTTTACATATGTATACTTGAAAAATTCTGTCATTTTCTTTGGCAGTAAATGACAGGATAGGTATGGAAGGGATATGACAATATGAGGTATTTACTAGTGCTAAAATCTTATGAAGAATGTGATGCATTTTTTTTAACTTAGAAAAGTGTAATTTTCCTTTCATAAAAATCTAAAGTAGACTTATTAACTTTGAAAGAAATTTAAAAAATCAATATAAAAGTTCAGTGAGAGACTAGTACTAACTGAACTTTCAAATTGTCAAAATAAAAAGTAAGCAGTCTCCAGGTTTTGTTGGTGCATTAATCCATTTTAAATCATGACTTCCTAAACTAATTCTTGCCCACCTATTGGTGTTAACAGGTCAAATCTTTGGATTGATTAATCAGATCTTTGATTTTGGTTTGTTTAAAGTGAAGAGATACTCTTCCTCAGGGTATGGGCTGTAACCTTTAATTAATTAAGTCCCTATATTTTGGTTTGATTGGATGACCAATTAAAATCTGATATGTGTTAACAATACTTTTCCCATTGATATGGATCAGTGAATTTGTTTGGCTGAATAGTAAAAAAGTAATAGAGGAATATAAAATGATCTGTGATTGGTTAGCCAATCATGAATGTTTATCCCCAGTGGAATCCTATATAAAAATAGATGTTTTTAGGGTTAGAACAAAGATGAAAACTGATATCCTTACCAAAGATAGGAGAATAAGAAAAGGAATCTCTCCAAGAACTAAAGCCTCTCTAGCAAAAGCCTCACTCTCTGAAAAATTGATTAACATAAGAAGACTGCACCAGCCAGATGCCTCAATTGTCTGTCTCACAAACACAACAAAAGTGACAAAGTTTATATATATATATATATATATATATATATATATATATATATATATCATTTTTAAACCATTATGTTTCAGTGAATAGTTGTTAATTGTTAAAGAAGAGTTTTTCTTGTCTTTGGGTTGTCAACACACAGGCAAATAGTTCTAACAAACCACCCCAACCATCAGTAGAAGTTCAAGATATATTGTCATCCTCTATCTGTGGATCTTTCAAACCCAATGTGAGCACAGAGGGAGTTGATGAAAACGCATGCGGAAATCATGGAACTAAAGTCAGAATCAAGTACTGTGACTAGCACAGGACCACATCTGATATTCTGATCACACTGCTTGCACCCTCTTGAAAATATCCTCCTCGGATCTCCTTATCCTTCTTCCTGCACTTTCTTGAAATTGTCCACTCCTGATCCACTAATCCCTCTGCCTGCATTCTCTTGAAACTATCTTCCTCTGATCCCTCAATCTGCACTCTCTTGAAGTTGTCCTTCTCTTATCCTCTGATCTCACTGCCTACCCTCTTGAAACTGTCTTGCTCTGATCCTATATTTCCCCCAATCTCTTGATACATCTACCTGCATCCTATTCTGATCCTCTGATCCCACAGCATTCTTTTGAAACTGTCCTCCTCTGATATCTGCTTGCTTTCTTTTGAAATTGTCCAACTTTGAACCCCAGATACTTCTACCTGCATTTACTTGAAAATATCCTCTTCTGATTCTCTGATCTCACTGCTTACACTCACTTGCAACTGCCCTCTTTTGATCTTCCTCTAATACCTTGATCCCACTGCATTCTTTTAAAACTGTCCTCCTCTGATATCTCTGTCTGCATTCTCCTGACACTGTCCTTTTTTCATTTCCAGATACCTTCTCTTAATCCCTGACTCCTCTGTCTGTAACCTCCTGAAATTCTTCTTCTCATTCTCTGATACTTTCTCAGATTCACTGATACATCTGCCTGCATGCTCTTAAAACTGACCTTCTCTGATCCCTTTGCTGGCGCTTTCTTGAAACTTTCTTCCACTGACATTCTGATATCTCTGCCTAGACTCTCTTGAAACTGTCCTCCTCTGATCTCCTGATACACTCTCTTGAAATTGTCCTCCTCTGATCCTCTAATACCACCTTTAATTCCCTGATACCTCTGTTTGTACTCTCTTGAAACTGTCCTTCTCTGATCCTCTCATACCTCCCAAGATCCCTCGGTACATTCTCTGAGACCTTTGCTCATGTCCTTTTGGTACTTTTCTCTTCTGATCCATGCACTGAACCCATTACATTTAGAAAACTTGGAGAATTTTATCAGAAATCTAACCTTTCTGATTATTTGTTCTTTTTTTATTAGTGATTTTCATATTTGATCAATATCTATGCTTGACCTATTGGCTGAATAATTCAAGTATACAATCTTGTCTGAAAAAATTAAGACAAGAAATAAACTTAGGTCAGCATGTGTATGCAAACCTACTTACTAAGCTCAGCTTAGCCTTGGATAAAACCATGTGTGCACACAGTAAGTGTTGTAATATCATTAGTAAGCTAAAAATATTTTTTAGGCTGGAATCATAAACCATAATAATGAACTGAATATTATTTCTTACTTTCTTGTATAACCAAATGGAATTATCCGTCATTATCAGTTTAATAATATGAACTTCGTATTCACTTTAAAATGTATAAAATACTACCATATTGTTATCAAAATGATGGAATTATCTATGCATAGATCAACACTCCTTCTCATGATCAAGATATCAGTGTACTTTTACTTTGAACCAATGTCCTACCTGTGCACTCTACTTGTTGAATAGCTCTCTGGAGTTCTTTCTCTATTATCATTCTATGCATGTGTGCATTACTTTATGATTAATCAGCTTCCATTTTCTCTTTACCATTTCTCTGGCCTGTCATTTTGTTGTCTTATGTTATTGTCTTTTTTCTTATTTATGGCCTTCTATGAGCATCTCCCATTGTTCTAAGTTAATATATTATGTAACATAATAAGGATAGCATATTTTTTAAAACTCTACTTAGGATCAAAGGGATGCACCCAGACCTCTTCTAAAGATCAATATTTTGACTGTGTTCTCTACTAAACTTATAATTTCAAATTAATTTTCAACTGACATCCATAAAGAAAGAATTATTATAAAATCACCAAAAATAAAAACATTCAAAGAAAGCTAACATGAAACACAATAGATAAAAAATAATCATTAACATCTCTAAAAATAAAAAGGTTTTCTTTATCTAGATGGTTAAGGATGAAGGAATTTTCCAGTAAAAGAATTAAAAATTACAAAAATTATGAAAGGAGACAAAATATAAAATTTAAGAAATAATAAATTTATAAAATTGTTATTATTTTTACAGATTTGGGTAGATGATAGTGGTATGGCTGTAGAGTTAGAACTTTCCCATAAATATATTTTGCCTCGTTTCAGATAATAACTGAGCAGTAATCCAGCAAAATAGAATCTAACATGGATGCAGAGAAGTGTCAATGAATTTCCCCCCTCAGAAAAAAATTACACTTATCGACTTATTGATGTTTATTGAAAATTTACCGAGATCAAAGCATGGGTAATAGTTTTCAGCTGTGGTGACATCTTAAAACTGCTTCAAATTGAGGAAACTTTGAACAAAGATAATACCATAGATAAGAAATGAGATGAATAAGAATTAAGAAATAACATTTGCCTCATATCACTTAAATAATGATCTTATTTTTGTATGGTTGTCTGTTACCATAACAGTGTTGTATTATGGGTCTCTTGAAAAAGTAGTCAAAGAAAAAATTGAAGAGGGGGAAAAAGCTGTCACTTGATGCCCATCAGGAAAAAATATATACATATAGATATTAATGTGTTCATAATTCAGGCCAGCCATCTCTGTGTGTGTCCAAACTTTCATAGAGTGAAAAATAGACTCTTCATTTTCAAAGGAAAATATCTAAGTTTTTTATAGGCTTCTAACTCGTTAAATCCAAAACAGACATCCACTCTGCAGAAATGTAATTGCTTAACTCAAAATGCAAGTTTTCTCATCAATGGCTTCAATTAAAGCTCCACACTTTTATTTTGAAGTGTAATGGTGAGGTTAAGAGGCTATTATATAACAACAGTGAAAATGACACATAACAGAGAGATTATTGTTAAGGCAATAGCATTACTATGCCCTAACAGAGAAAAAAGTAATTGTCAATTCAATATTATAGTCCATCAAGGTAGATAACTATTAAATATTAAATTTACAAAGAATTTTGTTATTCATTAGCAACTTCCTCTCATTTCTGAGTAGGAGACATATGTTGCATAATACTTTTTTTGTTTAATGGTATATCTGTTATATAGTTATTTACACATTCATTCAGCATCACAACGACACCATAATTAAGACGCATGAAGGAAGGAAGACGCAAGAAGAATTAAGATGCAGGAAGGAAGACACAAGAAGACTTCTTTACAATTATATTTACCTCTCACTTTATTGCAAGGGTTCGAAAGGGTTGTTGAAGGGTTGCATGTGAGAGGATGCTGGAGACCGAACATAAACTTCATATTTTGACCCCACTGTTATGACCGTCACGTTGTGCCTTTATTGTTCTCCTGATGTTCAACCAGAGGCCTTGGGGTCCACTCCATCGGGGCTTTTCCAAGGGCCCCCTCGGTCGGGTGTGGCCTTCCCTACCACATCTCGTCTCTAACCCTCTGGGAGTCTGCTGGCAACTGCTCTGGGACCCAAACTCAACTGAGTTAAATAATAACTCAACGCCCACACAATCGCCTACTGGATCTTTGAAATCGAATGTTTAATTGTCATCAAGTGGAAATAACTGTCATGCAGTTCAGAGGTTACTCTCTTCCGGTGCATGACTGTAATGGCACAATGAAACCTTCACCTTGTCCCATATCATAAGCCTTAATCCGCCCATGCGATCTCTTTCGATTACTGGCCGTTGGAATGTGTCACTTCCTTCCGGTGTATTACCTTGGAATAGCATTTTTAGGCCGGGGCGAGGGGTCAAAATATAACATATCAACCATTGTGGGTTATTTAATGACAAAGCCATCCTTGTAGAAGAACAGTAGTCGTACTATTTGACCAATAGCTAGGAGGATAAGGGGGTTCATACATTTCCCAATTGTATTCATTCGAAAGTGAATGGAATAGCATAACAGGAGTTTGAACTTATTTACTACAACTATCACAGTCCAACACAGCCTCTATGCCATGGGGTCTCCTCCCTGTGGCAAAATGGTTATCCCTATAGTAGATGGAATTAGTGATCAGAGTTCAAATCCTATTTGCTAATGCTGTGGGAAAAGGCATGAATCCATCTTTCCCCTTCCCAACTTTGAATTAATAGTAAGGCAGAAAAAGCCCTTTAGCTTTGGTACAACAACCAGTTTTGGAGAATGAAAACTCTGACTCCAAACCACTTAAAACTGACTTTGGACTGCATCCAGCACAAGATGGAGGAGTTGAGTAAATATATACTGAGTAAGGAGAAATGCTACCATAACAATGGAATTTTTCATAGCTCCATTCTAAGAACAAGTTGTTGTACTGATAAACATATAAAGTCATTTATGATTAATATACAAGAAAAATTCTGAGAAAAAAGTCTCCTATTTATTTCCAATGAAGATACAACAGATAAAAAGAGTACAATAATACTGTTGAATAAAGTTTTCACCAACACAACACTATTTTTCAACATCGTCACTTGCATCAGCTATGTATTTTTGCCAGCTATGCACAACCTGTATGCGATGCACATAAGAGAATCACACCTAATGTAATCCCTCCTATTTTGTCATACTGTGTCATCACATCAGAATCAGATGTTGGTGGTATGGAAGTAGAGATTTATCTTTGATTTTAAGTTCCTTTGTATTACAAATGTTGTCACAGTGATAGTAATTAATTACTTTTAGTTTTTTTACTGCCTTGTCTACTGACATTTAAACACTTTGATTTTATCACCAACAATTCATTTTTTACATTTCTTCTTCTTCTTCTTCTTCTTCTTCTTCTTCTTCTTCTTCTTCTTCTTCTATATATATATATATATATATAAGGAAAATTGGGAAAATATTTACAAGAGATGACTGAAAAAATTTTTTTTGGCCTTGTTACAGATAACAGCTGATCAGTAGCTCAGCTGTTATCTGTAACAATATTATCTGTCTGGCAAAATAGAATCTAACTTGAAAGCAGGGATGTGTCATTGAATTCCTCCATGCTGAAAAAAATCTGTACTTATTGACTTTTATTGAAGCTTTGCAGAAAATTTACAGAGATCAAACAGTGGATAGGAACACGGGCATTGGGTTTCTGTTGTAGTGACAGCAATGGATGTGACACAGCTGTCAACACATGAAATAAAGAGCACCTCTATTAATCCAATTTAATGAATTAGGCCAATGAAAGGAGGCCTATGCAAAGAACATTTTGTTGATAAAGATGATATTATCACCACTGAGATAATGATGATATTATCACCACTGTTGGTGCAAAATTTTCAAGCACAGTGAGTAGACTCTTGTTCCTTTTGGGGGAAAATACATAATCAATGGTAGGGACTATGTGTGTTTTGTAGCTGAAAACTTGTTCTATTCATTGGTATAGTTATGCTTGCTGTATCTGTTGTAATCTTCATAGAAATAGATAAAAGCATTACTTTTGGAGCACTACTTGCATTAGCCAAAGCTGATGTCTCTTTAAATACTGTTTTCAGGTCAGCTTCATTATTTGACTATCATTGAATTACTGCTTATTTTTCTTACTTAATGTCAAATGGTAGATGCAGGAATCTATTTTTAAGGATTGTGACAGCTTTCAAAAACATACTCAGCTTTTCTTTTCAAAATATGACACTGATTTAGTACATTATGATACAAAGTAATATTTATTTTTGATGGTCAATCAGAAACTGTAATTTTAGATGTTATGATTGTAATCATCTGTTACTTTGTTTTCAACATGATTTATTGGCAGTTATTTCCCTTGATTGCATCAAGGAAAATAAAAGAAATGAAAAAAAAAATGAAATGTAAGAAAAATAAGAGAGATAAAAATGAAATGCTGCTGCCGATAGCAATGAAAATATGGTATAGCCTTTCTCTATCTAATGATTAAATATATGCAGTGGCAATTATTGTAAAAACCAATAGTGGCCCTAACATAGAGACTGCTATGGGGCAAACCCTTCCAAATGGTGAATGATATATCTCTTTTATCAAAGTTTTATACAAAACAAAAAATGAGAATCTAAACTAAACTAACTTTTATATATTCATAATATAATAGAATGAATATAAGTTCTGGTAATAAAAAGTAATTTGGTAATAAAAGGTAATTTATATAAATTTTGAGGCTGGAAATGTGCAGCCTTTTATGCCATGTGAATTATATGAAGCTATGAGCATCATACTTCTCAGCTACTTATCAAGATGGAAACTCTCAGCCAAAAAGGTATCAAATATGATGAGTAAAATCCTAGTGTCATTAGTAAGGGGGGAATTTTAAAACATGCAAGTCAGAAATTATGTACTCATAATCATCTTTTACTTCGCCATAAATGCTATGATACATCACAAAATATCTTAAATAGCCAGCTGCCTTTATTGTGTTGTATAGCAGAAAAAGACAGCAATGCTGATGTATAACGATATAATCTGATTTTTTTCTTTTCTTTTCCTTCATTACTGAAAATGTATGTATGGGCAGAGTGAAAGAGAATAGAAGATGGCTGAGCGGCACACACAAAGACTAAAGTATGAATCATTGGTGAAACCTCTCTTGGTTTTGATTAGAACTACATATAGTATCCCAGATGTCCATGCAAATTCTTGTGGTCACATTTCCTCCAGCCTACTGCCTACAAGCTGCACATGGACATACATCTATCTAGAGTGCCACCCACACAAATTCTCATGGTTACACCTCCAGCCTGCTGCCTACACAATGTGCAGGATCATGCTTCCTTCTAGCATGCCACCCACACAATCTATGTGGCATTTCCACTGAGAACACCTGCGTCCTGGTTACTTTAGGTACCAGATGCATTTCCTGTTATTTATGTTCCCAGTGTTTGGCTTCCACAGCTGGATTGACAGATTGCAAAGGGGGTCCTTTAGTCAATATCCAACAATTGCAGCCCATCCCAATATCAAGAGATGAATTGTCTTACCTCAAACTAGTGATTAATTCAATTTAGTAAATGTTGATAAATAAATGCATTGAAAAAATGATTTTTATTTCTTTAAACTAAATAGATTACGTTATTACTTTTTAATTTTATTCATTTTATTTTGAATATAACATTTTATTTTAAAAGCATGATTAAAGATTAAAAAGATTTGTTCTCAAAATTATCCTTGATTTTAATACTTAAAAATTAGACCCCAAGATATGATTTTAAAGTAAAAATTGTAAATAATAAAATAAACAAAATTTGTTCAGTTAGTAAAATTTGAGTTTATATTCAATTTCTTCTATTTTTCAAATGTTGCTTCTGTTCTTGTTGCTATATTACATTTTTTGAATTGTTATCAAAATTAATTTATTAATATATTTATTAAAATCCATAAAAAGATTGGTGAATTTTTTATTTAGCTTCAAAAAATTAATGGGGGAAAAGGGAGAGGTTATATTTAAAAACAAAAATTTCTTCAAATTTGGGATCTGGAGGTGATTAAAACTTATATATTGTGAATAAAAGTTAAAGGGTCCACAAAGAGAAAATCTAAAATTTATTAAGGGTCACTACAAACTAAAATTCCTGAAAATCATTGTCTATTGTTATAAACCTTTGTATTTATATAACTTCTGTCACATTTCTGAGAAACTGATGGATTAACTACTAAATTTGCAAGTGGAATCCAATGTTTTCATTCATGATAACTTTTGAATGTGATTGAGAAAACATTTTTTGATTTGTAATGCACCAATGATATCAACAATTTTAATGAACAGTGATTGGTTGTCTTGCTATTGTCACTTGGTGTCCCACTAAGAAGATAGAAATAAGATTTCTACTATCCTCGTGTTTGAATTGGCAAGCCATCAGAGAATGACCGTTAAGACATGAAAGAGTGTGGGTCAATCCCAAAGTAACAAATCCAAGTCAGAATGGAAAAACAGATGTTTGTACTTGGTGACCTGATGGAAAAAGAATGGGATACGGGGTGACATATAGTAGCCCTAACGGATTGCCTGGCCAAGGGGGAAGGAGAGAGAAGCCAAATGATTGGCTGGGACCCTAAAACAGAAGTGGGGACTCCTTCCCATCAGCGGAAATAGATAATAAGAAAATCAGTTGCTGGACAGGGTTCGTGGCGGACGGAACCAAAGCCAAGTACTCCGGGTAAAAGAAGACGAAAAGAATATCTCGGACACAAAGGAGCCATTTCTTCAAGCCAGTACTAAAAATAGCATAAAGTCTATTAGCCCGTAAAAGAAGAAAGATTCTCCACAGGAATCCATCTAAAAAAAGATAAGTAATTTTGGGACTGTTTCTCCTTATACCCAATATTATATACCCTCTCTCTCTCTCTCTCTCTCAGTTTGAAGAAAAACGAAAGAAAAGAAAAGAAGAAAGACAGTTATGTTCATGGACTATTCATTTATGATATATTTGACATGTTGAAGGTGTATATCTATGTGTAGTAAAAGATTGATATATTTTAATGTTCCCACGTGCTTGAAGTTGTTATTGGTAGCGTCTGTTACGAATTTGTTATGTTATGTTTCTTTTTCAGCTTCTATTCGCCTTATGATATGCTCGCTTAAAATTGTCCTATAAATTCCTTTAAAATATCACATGGGAAACCAGAATTTCTGACTACTATAACTAATATTATCACGTCTAAACCTAGAGGTCCATATCTTCCATTGTTCTAGAGAAGGAAGACTAGCGGCCTTGGTGGGTGTGTGTATAGTGTGAAATTTGGAACCCCTTGCCAGCGGCGGTCAGTCTGGCCATAAATTAATCCCCCACATAATATGCCAGTCCTTATGTGCCCGAGAAGAAACTCTGAATTAGGACTTATTCTACAAGGGATCAAGTGCCAACCTGCGCCATCTTCACACGTGCGAAAATAAAGTCTCGTTCTGGGAGAAAAGTAAATTTTTCGCGTCACACTATGTGTAGGACTTGAAAAATGGATTTAGTATTTAAATGAAAATCATTTTATCAATCAGTAAGTAATAGAGTGTTCATCAATGGTCCGGGAGACCTTGGTTCAATCCCAGGTCATGTCATACCAAAGACTTTAAAAATGGTACTTGATACCATCTTGCTTAACACTCAGTAATATAAGGTACATATCAAGGGTAAAGTGGAGCAATCCATGAAAAGGAGAAGAACCCTCCCCTACACCTTGGTGTAGTAGCTATTGAAAAGAGAGCCTTTTGGTCGCCCTCGACTACACTTGCCAACAACTTTCATATATTTTCCCAAAATTGTGACTACTACTTAATGAAAATTGACATGTAGTGGTGCAGGGGCCCTGTAGCATACATTCCAGTGAGAAGGAGCAAATCATAGATTCTGGGAGTGGGGCATGAGACTCAAGCACTGGCAATGTCTAAAGAAGCCACTGATAATGACAATCATACAGGTAATTATCCCTTAAGCAGTCATGGTAATATAAATAACCTTTGCATGATTTCTACTTTCCAGTGATTACCTTTTTATTTGAGAACACTGAGACTCATGTTTAATAATCAAACAAGGCAACTTCCAAGATAATAAAAGTAGGATAAATTTTATAATAAGCAAAAAGAAAGACAAAATACAATGGCACTTGGGAGACAAAGAATAATTATCTCCCTTTGAATTGGGGCATTGTGAGACATCACATCTTTGGAAATCATCTGAGAATTAAAAGGGGTGTCCCACATGGTATGGTGACTAACATACAGGAAAGCAACATCATAGTAAGCAAGTCTAAATTCCAGTCAAGCTATTATGTTCACTTTTGGACTAATACTCTTAGAAAAGGTATGAACTCTCTTATCCCATCAGCTATGGGTTGAATGGCACCACTACTATCTTTTTGCCAAGATGGCTTCGGCATTAAATGACCAACAAAGGCTGATATATCATTAAACAAAGAAACCAAACCTGAAACTGAGGATTAAGAATTCTTTCTCTTCCTCTTATCTGTTTGCAGACCTAGAATCTCAGATTTGCAAACAAATGAGACCACTTTTTCACTGCTCTATTCATTGAATACTTTTGGTTTTGCCATCTGGCAAATGGCTTTGTCCTTTGTCTGACTATTAAGAAGAAACCCACAAAAAACACAGATAAAACTTTTTCCCCAATTTAGTTGGCCTTCTATATGTACTTTTGTTTATGAAATGCAATTCATATTTCATCTGTTGTCCAGTCAGCTGGGGTGGTAGAATTCACCAACTGCATCTCTGCAGAAGAGTTAGACTCTCTCCCCCTCTCCAATGAGTGTCCTGGATATGATACTAAAGGATCTGACGATGATGTTACGGTAATGTGAGAGCTTTGAGCAATACAGGGTACCCCTTCATTGCCATCGCTCCAAGGTCCACTCTGGCCCAGAGTGGTAGCACCTGAAAGGGTCCTATGTAATGGTCAATGCATATCTATGCTGAACTGAATTGCTTGAAGTTGAACTATCTTCATATGTAAACTGTGTACTTATGTTAAAGTGAACTGCTTGAATTAGAACTGTTTTTGACATTGAAACTGTATTTATGCTAAACTGAATTGTTTGAAATAGGACTGTTTTGACATTTAACTGTGTGGGGACAAAAACTATACTTATATTAAACTGAATTGTTTGGATTAGAACTGTTTGACTAAACTGAATAGCTTTAAATAGAAATGTTTTTGACAATTATACTGTGTCCTTATGCTAAACTGAATTGTTTGAAATAGAATCGCTCATTTGTATAAAAATGGATTTGGTATTAAATAACCTAAAAAGGTTGGAATGCCATAAAACACAAACAAACAAACATTTCATATGTTTGGGATGTGTTTGTGTATTCTTATAATATTCCTGTTATACTTGTTATATGTTAATTTAGGTATACATTAAATGTCTTATATGCTTATATATGTTTATCTCGTCTTTACTTTCTGTTTAATCAGTGTTAGAGTATCAATTGATACACTAATGCTTATATTGAGCTTTGGTGAATTGTGACACAACTAAATATCCTCCAAACACCAAATACTAGTAATTTCTTCAAAAATCTGTTATGATTCCAAAAGTAAAAAATTCAATAAGTTCTAATTGCTTATTCTGGTAATGACCAATAAAATTCATGAATTTTCCCTCTGTTATCTATTGTCAATTATGAACTTTAGCTTACTTTGACTCAAAACCAAAAATGTGAGGTACCCAGTGAGAATCAAGTTCCCTAACAAGGGTCAATATTTAGTATTTTAATGAATTCTTTTTCTTTTACTTGTTTTAATGAATTCTTTGTCTTTTAATTGCCTCTTTGATACATAACAATAAGCCCAAAGTTCCTTTTTCCTCTTTCCATTACTTTTTCTTTCCTTTTTTGAAGATGAAAAAACTGTAAAAGGGGAAGGACTCCTGTTTCTTTCATGCAAAAGAATTTATGGTAACCTTTCCACAACTCACAACATAAAATATTTTTTCAATCCAGGTATTATAATTAAAAGAAATAAAGTGTATCAAGTTTTTTAGATTTTTTAAAAAGTTTAAAACATTTTTTCTTGGTTTGAAATAAAAAATAAACTTCACCAACCAATCAACAATATCAAAAAGATATATATATATATATACTATGCACAAACGAATATTTTCTTTTTGCATTTTTTCTTTTTCAAATGCAATAATAATTTCTAGAAACAAAACTTCAGCTTACCATAGATTTTGTACGTAACATTATTTTAGCTTATATCTTTTTAGATTTCCTTTACTCTAATCTATTCCTGTACATAATATATCTCTGATATATTGTCAATACATTACTCTTTTAGCATAAAAACTTTAAAATATCAAACATCACTGATAAATTAGAACCAATAAAATCATCATCATAGCTCGCTAACAGCACAGATTCCCTTGACTCACTTTCACTCTTTGCCCCAATCAGTCATTAATCTTGGCAAGTTAGCAAGACGGCATTCAGTATTTGCTCTGAGCTGATGAATGGATGTTTTTGCTGATTAGCTAATGCTAGTGTGTTCATGTGTAAGAATCCATTAGAGAATATTGCTAATGAGTTTGTGCTTATTTCACCAGCAGTACCCACTATGTCTTCCTCATCTTACTTGAATGGTTTGTAAGATAGGAAGTAAGTGGCTATACAGCTACTGTCTAATAGGATGCAACTTCCAGGATTTGTTCAAGATAACACATAGCATCGTCATGTTGTTCTCATCAAACTTTTTTCCCCAGGCATTTCATCAAAGTTCTAGTGATGCAACTAAGCAGCTATAGCTTGGAAGAATTTCCATTTTATTTTGTCAGAGATCAGATTTTTATTCAGTTCTTAACTTGTCAAGAGCAGTCTGTGCCTTCCCTATACAAATATGGACATCACTTTCAGTAGATGAGATATTGCTACCAAACTAAAAGATCTAGTCTACTAATTTCAAAGGCTTGTCACTTTATGAAGAGATGGCGCCATCTTGATTATTTTTTTAGATACTTTACTAATTACAGAAAACCAATCTACAAAAAGTATCAGATACATTTCTACTCATATCACAACAACAAATAATAAGTAATTTTGACCATGAGTTCAACATTAAACATGATTGACAATTTTTTTTTAATTTAGCATTCAGGTCATCACAAGCTCATCTAAAACAATCAGTAACATAATCAAAGAACAGAATAACAAAATTACTTCAAATGAAGGTATATTTATTATTACCAGGTAGAAATATATAGAACAACAAAGTTTACATTGGCAAAACATCGAGATGACTTTTAAAAACGTATATATGAGCATGACCACACTTATATATGTGAGCATGATTATGATTTGCAAAGAGAGGATAATTTAAATGCACTGATGAAATATCTGTTATGAGAGTAGCATGAATTTCACAAATTTTGTGTAATGAGTTTGGAACACAATGTACTTCTATCTTGTAGCAGAGTTTTCAGGTTACTGTGATAAAAGGCTAATGGTGAAATAAAAGATATAACAAGCAAACCAAAAAAGAATAACAGGAAGTGTCAGTTGAACAGTTATTGTCTTTTGATGTATTATTTTGGCAATAAGTAATAATGTACAAAATGTGTGTGTTCATATTTTTGTATGAGTACAAATGTGTGGCAATACACCTGTCTTCCTTTTACACTGGAATGATTCTGCTTTTAATCTGCTGACTATTCTACTTGGTGGTTATGTCATTGGATGGCACAGTTGATCTGCTTATTTGTCCATGTTGTGTTTTTGATCCAGACAGCAGATCAATCACTAATCAGAGTAACTAGTTGATGAGTGGATGAATGAGACCAAACAATTAAGAAAGTAAAAAAAAAGTTGAATGCCAACAAACAGAGAACAGGACACACCTTTGTAATAATAATGATATGTAATTAAAAAAAAAAGTGTATTTGAACATTCATACATTCATCCTCCCCAGTGTATTTAAACATTCATACATTCATCCTCCCCAGAGGTTGGTGGAGATTGATGGTGACCTAATTCCTGAATTAGGTCAGTCAATTTCTTGGTAATCTAAGTCAGGCACAAGGCATCTCAAATTATCATATGAGTTTTGGGTGTTTCTCTTGCATTCTAATGTCTGATGTAATGCAATCTCAAGTGGTGGTTATGTTTGCCTTTCTCAGTCTCTGGCTCTCAGCTTCTCTTAATTTCTTGATAGTCAGGTACTATTTACCCAACCCCTCCGCTCGGGAGGATATGACACAAGGTCAATTTTGAAGCGGAGTTTAACAGGTTTGAATTCAGAGTTTTCCTTCTCCTAGACTAGTTGCCTCACCATGGCTGAAGAACCTAGTCTGTCCTACTATTTACCCATAGCTGGAGGGAGAATATTTTGGATTCATACCTTTCCCAAGGGTATTAGTGCTATGTGAAATGCAATCAGTCTCGTCCAGGATTTGAACTCGAGTCACCGTGTTCATTTCCTACGACGATAGTCAGGTACAAGGTGATTTCAAGTAGCATATTTCATTCACTTTTTTCTCAGTCTCTGGCTCCAAGCTTCTCTTGGTTTCTTGATAGTCTGGTACAAGGTGATTGCAAGCAGCATAATTCATTCACTTTTTTCAGTCTCTGGCTCTTTTGATATTTTATTTTAGCAATAAGTAATGATTTAAAAATGTGTTTTGTGTGAGTAATTATATTTTGTATGTGTACTATATACATAAATGGTTTTAGTATTTTTTTTAATCGCTTACTTGCATGTCAGTCCTGAATTCCTTTGAGGTTGAAATTTTGTTATTGTCATGAAATTACATTTTATATTTTTGTTTCAGCCTAGAGTATCCAATGCCTGTTTTTGACGGTTGGCCTGCAACTGATGAGGATGGAGGATCTGATATTTTCTGACCACAAATTTTTGACAGCAAAATAGTAAAAAGTTATTTTTGGAAATTATAACACTCATAGATCTTTTTCTATTTTTAGATCTGATGAAACATTTGAGCTGACAGACAGCAATTCTAATTTAAAAAAGACTCAAATGCGGCTTTAGAAGCAATAATATTAAATGTTAAAAAACTTATTGAATTCACTGTAATCTCTTTATACCAAATCATCAGTGATATGTATTCTATAACATATTTTCTGGCAATATAAATATCAAAGAAAAACAATATTTGACAATTACAACAAAACAATATTCCATTGTTATGAGACAATATTCCACCATTACAGAAATTAATATTTGACTATTACAGAAAACAATATTCCACTATTATAACAAAACAATATTCGACAATTATTGAAAAATAATATTCCACCATTACAGAAAAACAATATTCCACTATTATAGAAAAACAATATTCTTCTTAATTTGACTTGGAACAACGGCTAGAATAACAGAAACTTATGCTTAACACTCACTAAGTTTTAATGCACTATCAAATAATAATTTATCAAAATATTTTATTTCACATGCAACAGTAATAATATTTTTAGATCCTTTAATACATAATTCAAATAAGGAGGTTCTCATGGTGTAATGGTTATCATTGAAGAAAATAGGACAGGGATACCTGAGTTCAAATTCTTAGTGGTACTATTTGCATTTCAGATACTCTTGCGAAAAGTATGCATCCAACTATTCCCCCTCCAGTTATAGGGAAATAGTAAGGCAGACTAGGCTCTTTAATCTTGGTAAAGTAATCGGTCTTGAAGGAAAACTCTGAATTCAAACCTGTCACATTCTGCTCATGGCAGAAGGGTTGTGTAATCATATACTTAGTTTATATAACAACCATAAGAACAATTTCAATTGTTTTGTCTCCAACTTTTAAAGTTTGATAATGATCAGCATTTTCTAATCATGTTACTATAACAGCCCCATTGAAAAATGTAATGTTCTTGAATATTTTTCCTAAAATTTTCCCAATCATCATCTTGAAGGCAAAATGTATGCCATAACAAACTCCACCAAATTGGTTTTCATATTTTATTGTTACATCTGAAACATTCAGAGAAAGGAATGTAAACAGCCTCAAATGATGAAGAGGGGGTGTCCACGTGGTGTAAAGGTTAAAGCAATGGACTGCGGAATCGTAGGAAATGAGTTTGTACTCCTGTCGCGCTATTACGTTCACTTTCAGGCAAATACCCTTGGGAAAGGTATGAACCCCCTTATCCTCTCAGCTATGAGTCAAGTAGTACTACTTCTGTTCTTCAAGGAGAATAGCTTTGGCATTAAATAACCTACAAAGGTTGATATGCCATTAAACAAAGAAACCAAACCTATCAAATGATGAATGGATGCCTCTTCTTGAAGCTGAAACAATGGAATCAGAAATGACACAGGTATTCAGGACCAGGTGTATGAATATTGAGAGTTCTGATGCAATTTTGAATGAACTGTGGGCAGAAGATGTATGAAAATGTATCGGTGATGCAAAATATCTAAAAAGTTGTGCAGAAGACACAAGGAACAGAGTGTTACAAGCATATCACTGTTCACAGTCAACCCATTGCAAGTTTTCTCTGGCACACTGCCCCTCCCTGTGCAATGCTCCCTACCCACATCTCTCCCTCAAGTACTTAATTGAAACTAATATGATATATATGTATGTGCATGTGTATGTGTATGTGATATATGTTTGAATATATATTTATGAAAGAAATTGAATAAAAAAACACTTTGTCGTGATCAGTCTGTCTTCATGTATTCTTTTCCAAACCTCCTGACAATATGAGATTATTTCTCATTGATTCCATCAGACATTTTATCAATATATTTATTCATAGACATATATACATGTACATATACATATAATTTTAATCACAAAAATATGAAATTATCAAATAGACAGACATAAACTGATTTTGATGATGGGGACACTACTCATGAACCATAAGTTGGGTGAGAATAGCTGTGCAAAGCCCATCCCTTTCCAAATCTGCAATTGCTTTAAATTTAGAGTTTTCCTTCTCTTAGACTGGTGACCATACCAAGGTTAAAGAGCCCAGTCTGCCCAACTATTTACTCATAGCTGGAGGAAGAATAATTGGATTCATATGTTTCCTATGGGTATTAGTGCTATATGAAATGCAAATAGCCTTGCTAAGGATTTGAACTTTGATTGCTGAGTCTACTTCCTACAATGATAACTGTTATGCCACAAACACATCGTTATCTAATAGGTAAACACTAGAAATTATTGTTCTCAATTGTTGTTAGTGTTCATTTTCTTAGAACTTCTTATCAATGACATGTTCTTATCTCAGGCATTTTACATGTCTCTTTCAAAGAATTGCATGTATGAAGGAGGCTTTGAAAATAAAAGTCTTTATCTATTCCCATGGAAACTAAAACAGACATGTAGGACATAATAATATAGAATAATGATACAGCAAGTTTTGAGCAGTAAAACTTTATTTTCCCATATAATCACCACTATAAACTCAGCATTTTTTACCAGCAATTTACTTGAGATTGCTGGCTGCTCTGTTTAGAGATATTCCAAAACTACTGTCTCCTATTTTATTATGTTGTCTCCTAACATCAGAGGAAGATGCTGGTGGTATAGTTGTTGAGGCTGAACCTTCTCACACATAGCCAATTAATGTTTGGCCTGGTTACAGAAAACAGTTGAGCAGAAAACTGTCAAAATAGCATATAACATGAAAGAAGAGGAGTGTCATTGAACTACACTCTGCAACCCCCCTCCCCAACAAAAAACTGATATTCATTAGCATTTGCTGAATATTTACAAAGAGTAGACAGTATATATGAGCACAGTTAGGTAATGGGTTATGCATTTGAGTAGTGGAGACAACAATATAAGTGACAAGTCATATTCAACAGAGCTGCCAACACACAAATTGAGAGAGAAGTCTATGTGGTGTACTGGCTAACATGCTGAACTTCATCATCATAGTAGCAAGTCCGAACTCCAGTTATGCTATTACATTCACTTTCAGACGAATATCCTCAGGAAAGATATGAACCCTCATCCCTCGAGCTATGGGTTAAATAGTACCATTTCTGTTCTTCTGCTAGGATAGTTTTGGCATTGAATAATCTACAAAGAGTAATATACTGACTTAGCTGGCAACTGAGGGTTGTGGATGAACTTAGCAGATTCAATGCAGTCGCAAGATAACATCAACAAAGTGGTTTCACAGGAAAGAGAAAAATAAAGGAGGATGTAATTTATTGACCATGGATAGAGTGACAGATATTTCCATTTGCAGATAAGACCAGCAAATTACCAAGAAAAAAAAACAGAATTATGTAAGTTCTGATAACCAGTCATAAACAGAAAATACGGGGGCAAGAAGGTGTGTTCATATTTCCGCATGGGACTTGAAAGACAATATAAGGTCTGTAATTTTGGACTGAAGGAAGGGACCCACTGGTCAATCCAGCAAACCTGTCAGCTCCCCTGTGTGTGTTCCCTGACTATCGTTCTACTTCACAAAAAGGGTCTCTGCCACAGAAGAAAGATAACTGTGAACTCTCTCTGACTGTATTCTTACTTCACACAAACATCACCATAGAAGAATAAAAATATAAATTATATTTTTATATATCTTTGAGTTCATTGTTGTTTGTCCAGTGGTACAATATTCAACAAAAGGTTGATGTGCCATGAAACATAAAACCTAAACCAAGCCACAAATTGAAGAGCACCTTGATCAGTTCATCTGTACAAATTAGTGCAGTGAAAGATGGACAACATTTTTTTGATAAGGATGATATCATTACTATGGCAAAAAAAGTTGTTTACCTTGGCTGGTGTTGATGTTAATGAGCAAGCTCGTATTTATTGCTTGTGAAAATACATATTGTGACTAAATGGAAAATAGGGTTTTGTTGTTTGAAAACTTACTTTATTCAACAGTGTTATTGTGCTTCCTGTATGTATTTCAGAGACATCTGAAAGCAGATGTGTTATGTAATGAACAAGAAATAACTCTAATGTTATCTAGTACAAGTTGAGGAAGTGCAGATCTAATCAAAGACACCTGCAGAGGAGTTGTAGGGTAAATGAGATGTCCTTCACTTGAAACTAACCAGGCATATATGATATACCCCATGTACTGTGAGAGAAGCTCTGTTACTGACTAGCAAAAAAAAAAAAGTGACTCATGAGTTGCTTGAAAAAAGCAAACTTGGGGGAAAAGAGCAGGATAAGTGAGGGTCAAAATTTGCTGAAATTTTCTCTCATACAGACAACTAGCTTAAAAACCTATGATCTGTATCCCCAAAGAAAGTCCTGCAATGTTTTTAAAAGACTTAGTATCACTGTTTCTCTCCGCTCATGAGGTGAATACTGATCACCAAAAAAGGATTACTTTAGTACTTGGCTTATGTGTTAGACAACACAATAAAACATCTAAATCAAGGCTTGGCAACCTTTAGACAGTTGTATATCTCTGAGTGACCTGATAAGTTTATTCTTACTATTAAGAGCAACAAAGATCACTTCAGATTACCACAGCTCTGTTCAGCTGATATTGCACTTTTGGATTACCATTTGTCTTGGTCTTGATAGAAATATCTGAATGAACAGGATTGAATTCTATAGAAGACAGAAAAAGGCCCCTAGAGCAGTACTTTTATTAGACTATATGGGAAAATATAATAGGAAGTATTGTGTTCAGAATAAGTTTTAGTTACATGATTAGACAAAAAATTATACTTTTATTGTTGTTTGTAGATGGTTTTAATAACATTTTGTTTGATTAATTCATTAAACTGTGGTTGTATTATGAAAGCCATCATATTGGAATGTATTTTCTAAGAAAGTTTGTTTAAAATAGCACCTTTTTGCATATTGATTATAAGAAGATAAGCAATATTTCTGGTTTATTATGCCTTTTTTCTCTTAAGAAAGGTAAAAATGCAACTCCTTTTGCATTAATTTGAATGTCAATTTACTTGAATAAAATTCAGAGTTAATTGTTTGGTGGGTTTTATTTAGAGATACAGTAAAATGGTGTGTCAAAATTGAAAGATAGCATTTTACATTTAGGCAATAGTATATCTGTGTGACAGGATCTGTTTATTCATACCATTTTGGCATCAGAGATAGCAAAGTTCTTATTTGGTTGTTACAGCTCTGTTCAGCTGATATTGCACCTTGGATCACCATTTGTTTTGGTCTTAACAGAATTATTTGAATGAACAAAAGGCACCATGATCAGTTCTTAGCTGAAAAAATAAAAAGTTTTGGTAGAGTAGAATCATAAAATTATCTGAAATATGGCATACAGGGGTATAATAAAATGGCAAAAAAGGATAATGTAAAAAATAGGCAGCAAATTTTTGGGTGGTTCTATAAAATATTTCAACCATGAAAGGAAGTAATCAATACATTCATTAAAATGGTACTTGAAGATTTAGTATCTCTCAACTGTCAAGAATTATGTAAGAAAACAAGTACAATATTGTGTACTATATCTTTCAATTAAAGATAATCTTTGGTAATTTCATGTTGATGTGGTAGATAGATATAGAGGATATTTAGATTTTTTAAAAAGCTTTGCCAAAGCAGTCAAGAATATTTTTGAAAAAAAAAGCCATATTTGAGATTCTGGAGAGAATTCAGTTTTGATACTTTTTATTTATCATGCCTTGAATATTAAAGATAATTCATATTTTAAAAAATACTGTTTACATTTGTTAGATTTTTCAAAACCTAACAAAGTTCTATGGATAGATGATTTTAAAGAAATATTATACTGATAAATGAATTCATTATTTCCCTTCATGGATGAATTATTCGAAAGAGGCACTAATTTTTGGTTAACTTGATATCCAGATAAGCTATTATTTATCACAAAAATCTATGTCACTGAAACTCTGAAACCAAAAATAGAAATATGTAAGTAAAGTGGGCGACTGAAGCCGAGAGTAACTCAGAGGATCCCTTTTCAATAGCTACTACCCCAAGGTGTAAGGGAAGGTGCTACTCCTTTCCTTAGATTGCTCAACTTTACCTTTGATCTGCACCTTATAATGCTGAGAGTTAGGCAAGGCATCATTTGAGTCTTTAGTATGACTCGACCTAGCATTTAACCCCACTCTCCTGGGCAATTGGCAAACACTCTACCCAATAAGACCAATAAGTATATCTTTTATATATATTAATGCAATTTTATTTTTGCTAATAGAATTTTAATATTGTACCATTTGGTATTAAAGAATGCCTTATATCATCATCATCATCATCATCAAGTCATGCTGACGGCACAGATTTCTCCCACTCTCTCTCTCTCTCTTTCTCTCTATCTCTCTCTCTCTCTTCCCATCTCTCCCTAACATTCATTGCTCTTGACAGACCCTTTCCTCTACATCCAGTGTCCACACAGAGCTAATGTAAGTTTTATTGGACAGCCAATACAGGCTCATCCAAAGAAGAATGTTGCTTTTGAGTTCATCATTGTTTCTCTACATATCACATTCATCTTAAATGGTTTGAGAGACAGGAGGTAAGTAGCCATACAACTCTTGTTCTGTGGGGTGCCGCTCCCAGGATTTATTCAAAAAAGCAAGTAACATTCTTGTGTAGTTCCCACAGGCTTTTTCTCCATATGTTTTGCTAGCATCCATGTGGTGAATCCATGCAGTAGTACTGACACAGCCAAAGCTTAGAAGAAATCTCATTTTATTTTATAGGAGTGATCAGATTTCCATATGATCAATAATCCAGCAATTGCAGTCCACACCTTCACTAGGCATATATTAACATCATTTTCTGTTGATGAGATATTGGTGCTGAGGTATATGAACTTGTCAACTGATTTTAGACACCTGCTACTTAAAATGGAGATGGTTCCTTCTCATTTAAAACACATAAACTCTGTTTTATTTGCATTCACATGCCAATTCCTCCTACTACTTGCTCTATGCTATGCAGTAGAGATTCAGCTTAGGTAGGTGTATTTATGAGAAGCACTAGATTATCTGCATGGTCTGCATCCATCAGAGTTTCTACTTGATATCATCTTCTTCTTGCATTTTTTTTAGTATAAAATCATTTCCTTTTACAAGATCTATCAATGTTCAAAGTCTGTAGTCTTTGAAAATAATAAACATATGTGGTGCTAATGTATCTTTTTGCGAAATTCCAGCAACAATGTTGAAGTTGGTGTCTCCATCAGGTGAATGAACAACTGCTTTTGTGTTTTGCAGAGCTTCATCGTAGCTTTAAGAGTTTCTTTGGGGAGACCATATGCTAGTTGTATTTGCTGTCAGTGTATGGAGTCAAATGCTTTAGAGAAATCTACAAACAATATTGTTCCTTCAAGAGTTTTTGCATACACTCCTTTAATAATTTAGCAGCTAGTCAGAATTTGTGTGGTTGTGAATACAGTTGAGAAGTATGGCTTTATGAAGCTTAGCAGCTAAAAAAGCAAAGGTTATGCTTTTATAGTTCTAAGTGATTCAAAGGTCAGAAGCAGAAGATGCCATCCATTTCTCAATTGCATTTTGTCTACAGACAGCATTGAATAATCAAACAATATGTCATCATATTTTCTTGTCTTTCTTATGTCAGTAGGTATTCCCTCAAGGTTTTTCTGCTTTTAAGTTTTTCAGTACAGTGTCAAGTCCTTTCTCCATAAACTGACCAAATTTGATATCTAGTTGACTATTAATAATTTTTTTTGAAAGGTTTATAAGTGACTTCAGGTGTATATCTGAGCAGGTTCTTGAAATATTCTTTCCACTTCTCTAATCCTTTTTCTAGGCTGTTGGCTTTTAGTATTGCTGTCTTAGTGCTCTTCCTTCTGCACACTTTATTAATTGTCTGCCATGCTAATTTTGATAGTCTATCTTCAACCAAATTTTAGATTTTACTGAGTTGTCCTTGAGTGTATTCTAGTTGCTTTTTTTTTTTTTTTTTTTTTTTTTTTACTATGTGTTAGTTTTCTCAGGGCTTTCTTAAGTGTCTACACATTGGGTTTCGATTATCAAGTAAGGATGCTTTTCATGTTATCTCATTTTTCTTAATTGCTATTAACACCCATGGAAATCTATACTTGGCTCTGGGCTTGATTGGAATGCACTCTGCTGTTGCTCCTATATGAGCAGTAACAAAGTCTTCTTATTCATCATTCAGAATATGTGTTTCAAATATCTCCTGAAGGGTATCAAATTTGTTTCTTACAGTTACCATATATTGATTTCTAATATTACTATTGGTGAGTGAAGACCAGTCATATCATGAACCTTGAACTTTGTCAACACTGGTAAATCTTTACCAAGATGGTTCTGTGATTGGAAGATACTCCTTAAAAAGAGAGAAATAGCCCCAGAGCTCAAAGCACAATTTATCCACTTTCATTTATGAATATATAAACTAGCAGCGCTATAGAGTTGAATTTTAGTATTTAGGTAGGCTGTTCTTGAGTGAAAAATCTGCTATAAATTCACCATTTCTGTATGGCAAATTGTGTAAACAGAACTTATTATTTCTATCTTTACTTATTTGAGCATTGATGTCTCCACTGATGATTAGAATGCTATTTAAAATACTATGTTGATATAAGTTTGATATTTTTCATCTACCAACTAAAGTTCTATGGACAGATTATTCTAAAGAAATATGATATTGATGAATCTATTCATTACTTCCTAGATTCTTCTAAAAGCTTTAAAACAGGTTGCTTTGTAACAGGTTTGGTTTGGTTTGGTTTCTTTGTTTAATGACATATCAACTTTCATGTTTTATTTAATGCCAAGGCCATCCTCGTAGAAGGGCAGTAGGAGTACTATTTAACCCATAACTGGGGGTATAAGGAAGTTCATAATTTTCCCAAAGTTATTAGCCCAAAAGTGAATGTAATAGTGTCACTTACTAAGATGTTAAAGTCAAACTCATTTGCCACTAAACCGTAGGGACTCCTCCCACCCCACTTACAACAATGTTATAGTCCAGCACATTAACCACTATGCCACAGGGACTCTTCCAGCTTACTCTGATGTCACAGTCCAGCACATTAGCCAGTATGCCACAGGGACTCCTTCACCACTTACTTTGATGTCACAGAACAGCAAATGAGCCACAAAAACTCCTGCCACCCAACTTAGTACCATATCACTGTCCAGCACATTAGCCACTATGCCACAGAGACTTCTCCACTGCTTACTACAATGTCACTTCACCACAGGGACTTCCCTTGCTTACCTTGATGACCTTGATGACATAGTTCACCATGTAAGCCACTAAACTAAGGAAGCTCATCTCACCCCACTTACTACAATATCATAATCCAGAAAATTAGCCAAGACACTACAGGGACACCTCCACTTTTTTACTACAATGTTGCAGTCAAGTGCATTAGCCACTTTACCATAAAGACTCCCTTCTGAATCTTTTTTGAGAAAAAGCCATATTTGAGATTTTGGATAGAATTAAACTTCAGAGTGAACTGCAAAATGAAAACAGTTTTATAAAAATAAATCTATGATTATAAATGAATTTAATAACAGAGACACAGACAGATTTTGTTTATTACCACCCTCTCCTCATGTTGGCACAACATCAAAGCATTTTTGGGGCTAACACTACAGCACAGTGATCAGCCATTATACCAGCTGTAAAACGAATATAAATTTTCATTTCTCTTTCAGCTTCATATTTTTTTCTCTTTTAAGAATTTTTTTTTTTATTGAAGTTAAAAAATGGAAGAGAGGGCCATAGATGAAATAAAAAATGAGCAACTGGTTGCTGACCTTTGTTCTGAATTAAAAGAAGGCTACATTCAAACATCCATGAAATTTGATTTAAAAGATATTTTGATTCTTTGTTAAAAATTGAAGACGGTGAAATAAAATTGTTAAAAGTATTAGTTTTTGATAAAAGTCCCAAATATAACAAATAAACAACTCAACCATAAATACACTGCCAGAAAATAAATTGCAATACCCTGACTATGTTTCAGTTTATGATTAAATATACAGGTAATATAGCTGGAGTCCCAGTGGCATAATGGCTAAAGGGCTGGACTGTGGCTTTATGGTATACAAGTTCAAACTCTGGTTGTGTTATTATGTTCACTTTTAGGAAAAGGCATGAATTCCCGTATGCTTCCAGCTATGGGTTAAATAGTATCATTTATGATCTTCATCAGCATTAAATAATTCTCAAAGGTTTATATGTCATTAAAAAAAGAAACCAAATCAGGTAATATAACTTGATTACAGTAAAATGATCAAATGCACAAATCAATAGGTGTAGCATTATATGTATGATCATATGCATGCAAGAGTACAAGTCTGAGTTCATCTTTACTCCTCCACCAGTGCCCGGGATGCCTTGATCATCTTATTTGGATGGTTTGTAAATGGTATGTAAGTGACCATTTTACTGCTGTTTTGTTGGGTGCTACTTCTAGGATTTGTTAAGAACAGCATGCTGCATCCTTGTGTAGTCCCCATCAAGCGTTTTCTCCAATTGTTTCAACTATGCAAAAGTTACAAACACACCATAGTATTGACTTGGTTATTATATGTTATTTATTTCATACGTAATATACTATAAGTATAAAAATAACTTCATAAAATAACATTGACTATTATAGTCATAAAACATTTAAACCACAAAGTTTGTTAATGAAGAATTTATAAAATAACCTTATTATATAAATTACATTTTATTTGTTACTGTGAACAACTGATGCTTTTGAATGCTGCTTTTGAATGCCGCTTTAAACAGGAATGTTTTTGCTGTATAATGATACCCATCCCCATGATACAAAATTGATTCAATAAATAGTCATGTAGCTCAGATGGTAAGGTCTTCCACAAGTTGATTTGTTAGTTGGTTTATTCATTTTATATGTCAATCCTTGTTGGGGAATTTTTTCCTCTAGTCAGTTTAACAAATATATCACTAATTATATACAGTTCAAAATGTACCTTCACAATTATTTTAAACTGGTAAACACTTCCTTATCTCTTGTTGGTCAATTTGACTTACAGATGGGACCCAGACAGGTAATGCCACTTTGGACCAGAGTGGACCTGGAAGTAATAGTATTGAAAAGGTAACTCCAGTTTAGAGTCATTCTCAGAATACCGTTTTCGGTGGAGACTTATCCACCAGCAGAGAATACAGTCATCATATTCTAAGCCTCAAAAACAAAATGATTCCATGGATGCCTTTTTTAATACAGTTAGTAAAAAAAAAAAAACGTGTGTGAAAGAACTTAAAGCATTGCAAATAGTGTTTGTAGTATCAGAATAAGTACATTCACAC